>CAVLJG010000001.1:15028230-15361733 GCA_963669975.1 Acanthoscelides obtectus | reverse complement strand
GCTAAGGGTGTGGCTATTTCCCATTTAAGGATACACGAGAAATATATAAGTCCAAGTAAGGCTAAAAATAGCTCTATATTTATATTTGACGACGTGTCGTGTGACGGTCAGCAGAAAATTCGAGAGTATTACTCCAGTGTCGTCATAAAGATATCGTTGCTGCATATCTCTGCCAAACATACTCTAAAATTCCAAACAGCTCATACGAGACAACTGTAACATATAGTACTATTTAGCAGGATGAAATTAATCTAAAACATATATTTGATGAGCATGTATCTCCAGATGTTACTTTTGATGAATTCAAAAAGATGTGTTCGGAATGTTGGGCAGAAAAGTACGGTACGTTAGTTATTGTTAAAGACTTTCCTCTTAATTATGGTCGATACAGAGTAGGATTTGATAAGTACATAAAATTGTAGGCTTATCATGTACGCCATCATTCAGTAACATGATGTCAAAGGACCAAGTTGCCGTTGCTAGTCATAAAAGAAAGATCGCAGAACTTGCTCGAGCTATACGTAAAAAGTATCTTACTTTAAAGTTAGGTCGAACTGCAGAAGATGAATCTATTAGAAAACTTTTCAAACCAATATCTGAACCTCTTAAGCAAATAGCTAAGACTCAGCAGCATCCTTCATTTATTATTAAAAAAGAGGAAAAATTGAAACAGGATGATGATGATGATGATGATGTATTCACACAGAACCCAAACTATCTCAATTTAGAAGACGTGGCTTCAACTGATGAACAAGGTAATATACCGCCGAGACCTGAAACACCACCACTACCTGAAGAAATGCGTCCTGCTGATTTTTCACAAGAAGCAATAGAAGAATACTTAGATCAATATCCCCCAATAAGCCATAATTATTTACAAGATTTTTGGACACAAAACGATAAAATTGATAAAAATTATGGACCTATATATACCGACAACATTGGTTGGATGTTAGGTAAACGCCGAATTAAATTTGATAGAGCGACTGGCCAAATACAGATATTACCTGAGGGGACAAACTTAGCAGGTACATGGTTTCGTGGCACACCTGGGCTGTATCAACTTTTATTCTATAATGACCCAAACTATGCAGATGCAGATTTACAACCCTATAAAATCTATTGCAAAGTACCGGTGTTCATTTAGATTCGCTTGGACGCCTAAAAGGTTCGACAGGATTTAAATATAATCACATTATTAAGCCTCTCTTTAAAGATGTGCAGAAAAATAAAGGTACAATTGTCACACGATCAACATCTACAAAAATACGTAGTCCACTTAGTCGATCATTAACAAGATCCACTCCCTCAACAACAACAACAACAACAACAACAACATCATCAACATCAAAACCGCCAACAGGAAAAGGTATCGGTGATTACTTGACATACAACGAGGAACCAATCGAATACGTGTACTGGGATGATCCCAATGAATTAATCGATCGACTTAAACTCCTTATGGCATCTCAGGAAGCTGGCAATACGTCGCATGATAATGAAATAGTAGCCATCCTCAACGAGCTAAAAGAAGCTAATATAATACAGTAATCTAGTTCCTTGGTCTTTCATTTACACGATGAGTCTTGATAAATTCGGACGTCGCTTTGATAAACAAAAGACACTTCCGTATATGCGTACACCGCCAAAGTTAACACTACCCCATACTTCTGATGGAAATGTTGACTTCAAGAACGTAAAGTTGTGTAATATAAAAGATCCCACAGATAATTCAGATGCGGCAACTAAAAATACGTAGATACTTCAGTGATTGATTTAAAAAAATAACAGCAAAAACAGATCAAATAACAGAGTTTATTTCGAGAAATCCGCCTACTTCTGGTAAACATATGGCAACAAAAAAATATGTAGATGACTCTATTGCAAATATAACAACAAGAATAGAACAGGAGTTGGCTACAATTAAGTCTCATACCGATTTGACTCCAATACGGAAAAATATCATTGATTTATCCTCTGAATTACAACTTTTGCAAGGACGCACATCATATATATCATTGAAAACAGACGATCTTGCTAAGCGTATAAAGCCGATGGAACAACAATTTAAAGCGTTAAAACATGATGACGTACGCCAAGGAGAAGCTACAACTAGTTAACGAGCTGCACAAGCCTGCTCGAAAAAATTATCTAAGACGACGTACCATCATTAAAGGCTTAGACGATTTATGGCAGACGGACTTGGCTGAAATGCGACCTTATGCTCATCAAAATAAAAATTTCAAATTAATTCTCGTCGTAATCGATTCTTTTTCCAAGTTTATGTGGACTAGACCGTTAAAGACAAAGACGGGTGAGGAGATAACTCGTGCGTTTTCGGATATCCTCGCACATACGGAACGTACGCCGAAAAATCTACAATCTGATCAAGGTAAAGAATTTTACAATAGTAAATTTCAAACTTTAATGAAGAAGCATGATATTAATCATTATAGTACATATAGCATCAAGAAAGCGGCCATTGCTGAAAGAGCCATAAGGACGTTGAAAAATAAACTTTACAAATACTTTAGCTTAATGGGATCGTATAAATGGATTGATATATTACAAAGCATTACCAATGAATACAATGGAACACGTCATCAAACCATCGGATGTAAACCATCACAAATTAATAAATCCAACGAAAAATGTATCTTAAATCGAAAATATACTCATTTAAAAATCGCGGGCCCGCGTAAGTTTAAAGTTGGTGACATTGTACGCATCAGCAAAACCAAAATGCTATTCGACAAGGGATACGTTCCAAGCTGGACAACGGAATTATTTAAAGTTACTAAAATTAATATTACCAACCCTGCAACGTACATGCTCGAAGATATGCAAGGTGCACCGATCAAAGGAGCCTTTTATGACGAAGAATTACAGAAAACAGCCAATCCAGATGTTTATTTAGTTGAAAAAGTTTTACGTCGTAAAGGTAAAAAAATGTACGTCAAATGGCTTGGCCTTGATGCAAAACATAATAGTTGGATTGACAATGATGCGATCGTCTAGGTGTATGGGGTGGGGGGGTTTCTGCTAAAAGTGAGTTCTCAGTCGGTTGCAGTCAGTCAGTCAGTCAGTCAGGCAGCTAGTAAAAAAAAAAATGGATACCAGTGCTAGTGGTTCAAGTTGCAGCGAGTTTGACCTCACCACCAGCAGCTCACACGAATCATCTGTAAACTACGACCGTGAGCTGGATGCTATTCTGGAAAGGTACGAAGAAGCGGCCAAGAACGAGGACCATTATCTGCTGTACACGCAGTTTCCAAATGGATCATACCAAATTGGATGCGGTCTAAGCCCAGCGAGATCATTTACTCCTGCTGTAATTGTGTGGAACTCATCACGGTTGAAACTATCTTTCAGTTCCTATGAGTGGGAACAATTAATCACCCAGCTCAATGTGGTAACGGTGAAGGAGACGGAGGAGCAGGAGGAGGAGAAGAACCTTCCTGACAAGTATGATCCTGTCGAAATCGAGTGCGGTGACTATTGCAGAATTCGACGACTAATCTATGATAGTACGAAAATTCTCGAAATAACCAAGCACAACATTAGTTTCTACCTCTCAGAAATGGACGTGAACGCTCTTTTAGAAGCAAATAATGAACTTTTAGTACCGTATATGTCTATGCTAGAAACTGTTGAATTTCCAAGCTATTATTATAATGCGCTTAAGATTGTTCGAGCTAGTTTTAATGATCAAAATTATACGTTTTCAGATGCTATTCAAAAATTGTATACATTTAAGCTCGTAGGCTGTACTTTACAACATATAGCGTTAGGACAACATATATTTTTCTATAGACATAGGATCGCTAATGATCTTGAACGATTTTAATAAAGTTTTTGTAAAAATGCATATCTGTCGTTTCATTATGATATACGTCACGTAACGTGACACGTGACGTGACGTGACACGTGACGTACGTGACGTGACACGTGACGCACGTGACGTGACACGTGACGCACGTGACGTGATACGTGACGCACGTGACGTGATACGTGACGCACGTGACGTGATACGTGACGCACGTGACGTGCACACTTTGTTCAAAAATACCAAAAAGATGTCTTGATAGCCCGAAGAACCGCGCCACAACATCAGAAGTAATGTTAGTATTATGTGTGTGCGTGTTTTTTTTTTTGTTTTTGAACACGCTAAGTTTTGAACTCCAACCACGCACTAACATTGCTTCTGATGTTGCACACCTCTGACGACTCAAGCTATCAGGACATCTTGTTGTTGTTGTTGTTGTGAACTCTTCTTACTAGAAAAATCTAACGAAATCAATAAAACATCTTTTTATAAATATTCATTTATTAAATCTAATTACATACATGTTTGAAAAAATATATATATATATAAATGTTAGTACTACATACATGTTTGAAAAAAATATATATATAAATGTTAGTACAATAGATAGAGAGAAACTGGAGGACGGATGAACGCTTTTTATATATTTTTTTGTAATTTGTTTGCTGTGATGTTTTTTTTTTAAAACTCAATATCGCTGTCTACATCAGATTCATCAAATCGGATTCGGATGTTATTTCTAGACCTATCATGTAAGGCATCTCTGCAAGATTCCTGGTCTTTTAGTTCAAACACTACGCTTTTAAAGCAGCTGTGACACCAATTATACTTTTTTTGGTATACGTTCAAAATAATGTCATGTGCATCGTGAACCTCGTGAGAATGGTCATAGCAGGCAAATAAACGTTTATTTAAAGTTTTATGTATTTCTTTAAATTTAGATAAACAATTTTTACATACGTGTAGGTAATATTGGTCCAGCCAATATCCACTTGTCCATAGACAGTAACTAGAATAATCTTCAAAAACATAACCCCAATCTGATTTTCCTAATATAGTGTGAATTAAATTTGGATCTATTTCTTTGTGACATCTAATAAAGTTAATTCCTGTATATGAAGAATCAAGATCATTTTTGGCTTCTTTAATCATAGCGTGCCATTTATATAAAGGAAATTGTTTCACAATTTCCGTAGTTAATTTCCATGGTAGTGGAGACTGCTCCATGAATTCTACTGCTGATGATGTTATTGATTCGCAAATTTTTCTAACAGCTAACTCTGATAATGTTGGGGCATTCATCTATAACAAAAAAAAAACGCTATTATAAGATACTGTAATGCCCCCACGGAAGTGTGTCAAAACTGTTCGGAATTAAATAACGTTTGTCGTCATACGGACTTAAACTAATTTTTGACTGTTCAACAGAATATACGTTGTGTGCATACGACCTGATACAGCGTTGTGTAGCTGTTTTTTCCTTAAATTCTTTCAAACATTCAACATAATCCTCAAATGCAATTTTATTTTTAACAACATTGTACTTAACCCCTTTAGATTTTTTAACCACCTTCCCACCCTGCACCTTGTAACTGTACATTTTGCTTCGAAGTCCAACAAAATGTGTCATAATTTTACCGTTATTTTCATCTTTCATTAGACCCGGCACCTTTTTGTTCTTACGCAGTATTTTATATATGTTATTTTCAGGATAATCCGAAGTATCAAATTTACTGGAATCAGCTTTAATGATCTCCTCATATGCATCCTCACATTGCAATTCGTAGATAAAACTGTCTGTGTCCATGTACATGAGCTTACACCTTTCTGCACCCATTTTTGGTAGCATATAGGTGTAATGAAAATCGTACATGACTAGTTTCGATAGGTCTAGAATTGCCTGCCCTACATACAGAGGTTTGTTAAACGTTATTTCAGCCTTGTTCAATTCGATAACCACCAGATTTTCCTCTAAAATTGTGCGACTGTGGAACCGAAAACTCGAAATCAAGTTTGCTGCCCCATAGCGACCACCCCAAGATTTAACGATTTTACATACGCGGTGCTTACGTATATTTTCCATGGTCTTACCGAATACTGCATTATTCATTAATTTAAAAAGATTTTTTTCGAAATCATTCCGGGCTGCAGCTCTACATCGAGTATTCAACTCGATGTAGGGTTTCAGCCAGGCTGCTTGTTTAAATTGTAAAATTTTATGGATTTTCGTTAACTTTAACCCATTAGCTAGCATTTGTTTTAAATTTTTATAGTGAACCGTGTACTCTTTTTTATCCGTAAGTGTTGCCATTAATTTCGGCAATTTTACCCCGCCGTCGCTGGGTGGTACGCTACGTTCTGCCGCAAACGGAAAATCTTTGTGTTTATCGTGCAGTTCTTGTGGGTACGATAGATCGACTTGTAGCACGTACCCTACGTCAGAGTCGTCGGGTATTGACATCACATCAAACGATGTTACATCATCTACCCATTTGAACCCTCCGTAGGGTAAGGGTTGCTGCATAGCCTTCCCATATAAGCTATTCACATCCAGGTACATAAGGTACTTGGACGGCTTTTCAGGATCATATTCGGGCATATATTTATTGTTGGCCTCCGAAAATCGGTTGCTACACACCGAAATTCCACCTCTTATAGCATTTTCGTAAAACATCACCATATCTAGATCCTTTAGTAGTTCTAACTTACACCCAGTGTATTTGAGCATACAGTCCCACGTATATCCGGGCATTGTATAGTACCACGCAGGATCCAGACCATAGGTGGAGAAACATTTTTTACGCAATTGCTCAAAAACGTCGGCAAGAAGCAGAATATCTGTTTTTAAATATATATCAGAATACTCTCCTAATGTTTTAATGTTAAACTGTTGCCAAACAGATTGCGCATGAGCATACTTCTCGTCACTTACACTTTCATCGTTTAATTTATTGTAAAATTTTTCAATTGGGGGCAAAGTCGTTTCATTTAATTTTTTCAACGAATCAATGTAATCGTAACAGAAAACTCCTTTCTGTGTTAATAATTTGAATTTATCTTCATCTAAATTTTGAAATTCCCTTTGTAAAATTTTCTTTTCTGATACTGCTAAAATTGAAGCTAATTCATCAAGAGACGCCCCCATAAATCGAAAAGAGTCTATAAACCGCAATTTAATGTTATTTTCATCTGAGTGCAGCGTAAAGGAGATGTATTTATCTTTGTTGATGGGAAGTAGACTTAAGCGACCTTTTTTACATAAATTCGAAATCATAAAGTGACTATCGTACCCACTTAAATTATGGAATATAACCGGCACAACAAACAATTTTCTAAAGTTCAGATTGCATGCTTGGTGTGCGTAACCTCTGAACTCTCCACTGAAATGGTTGTGATCTCTAACGATTATGTCTTTTTTTGTTTTTGAAAATCTCTTACCGCAAATATGACATGATGTTGCCTTACATGTGTCTAATTTTTCAATCATAGGTACGCTTGTTTTTATTTTTGAGTTTACAAATTGCGCAACACCAGCCATACGATTTGCAAACCAATCCATACAATCTGCACCTCGAAAGCTCTCGAAATAAGAAAGGCTATCATCATAGCTGCATTTTACATAGAAACCAGCACTATACGGAACGTGTTTTTGATATTTTATGGTTTTAGTTAAATTTACGACGCTACTTTCTTTATGATTTTCTAATTGACATTCAAAATCTGCATAAACAACAAAAGGAGTATTTTGTTGGTATGTAAAGTTTTTAAATTCAACGCAGCTCTCTTTAGGAAGGTTAATTTTATATTTATTAAATTTAGAACACAGTTTTTCATGTTCAACTAATTTATTTTGCTGATGGAAATAGTTCAGACATCTATCGCAAATAAATTTTTTCTCACGATGTTTATTTAACTGGCTACTAATAAGACGCGAAAGATTTTTAATCCAACAATAGTGATATTTAATTTCATCGATTGAATCATTATCTTCATTTGCTGGCGCTGGTGGAGGAGCATCATAATCATTTAAACGCGGATAATATTTATTTTGAGCTAAAAGTAAATTAACATGCGTATCCCGTTTATTTTCCGTTAATCTTGCTGGTACTACTATGTAAAATGATTTTTTTTCTGTTTCGATCAATTCTAAAGCGTAAACATTGACTGAAATGTTATTCATCTTTTCAAATTTTGAAATTTTTGTTAGCAGCATAGGACTATCTAAATTTTCTGTTTGTAAAACGTCAGTAAAGTGTGGATATGAGGAGGTTAGTTCTGCATGTCTTTTTTTGCTAGGAGTCCGAAGAGCGCTTACAATGGCCCAGTAAAAGCAATTTTGATCTATATTTTTAATGTTTATACAAGCATTTTTCCTTATAATCGGTTCTGGTAGTCTAATATAAGATGAACCGTTTCCCAATTGATATTTACTGATATTAACAACTAAGGAAATAATTTTATTTAACGCAAATCCCGAATCTTTTTCAGCAAATTCCGATAATTCGTTTAAAAGTTTATCTTTCACATATATCTTAAACCACTCGTCTATTTGAGTTGATGTATCAATAATATGATTTTTAGTATTAATATATTTAATTCCCAAAATTTCATTATCCCCCGATTTCCTAATAAACTCCCCGCAAAATGTTGTATTTACTTTGAGCGCACAATGGGTGTTCAAAATATTCCTAATTTTCCTTTTAAAAACAACTACACAATCTGCTAAAAATTGATTCAAGTCCTTATGACGCAAATTAGCTATGGAACCGGTTTTTATTCTACTTTGAAAGCTCGATTCTACATTTTCCCATCTAACCCTCTGACCCAATGTTAAGTGAAGTCCTGCCCCAATATGTCTAGTTAAAATCAACTTTCTAAAATGTTTAAAATGCCCCAAATTTGTTTCTACTTTTCTACAGGTCCCTACAGATAATTTATTTTGCCTTCTACTACGAATTACCCGTTTACATAATCTAATTTGTTTTTCTATTCGTTTCAGCCACACTTCCGCGTCTCTGATTGTAAAATTATCAAATAAAATTTTCCGTAGACTAACAATTGATAGTAGAACACCGTCTGTTTGTTTGATGATCTTTTTAACCTTATTTGAAGACATTTGAAAAGACGACATTTTTTTTTCAAGCAAACACATTACTCAAAAATATATAAAAATGCTCACCCTGTCCTCCTCCTCCTGTTCTCTGCTTTGTTAATTTTCCACTATTTTGAATGATGCTAGCGGTCGGCTTTTCCCTACGTCCACTTCCCCTTGGAAGATGATCGAGTATTTTCCGTGAAAAAGTTCGTCGATGACCGGCTGGTACGTTTCCGTCACCCGCTGTGGTAGAAATAGCACTTCCGGTCCTAAATCTAGTAGCACGGCTTCCCCAAATTTCGACTTGACCACTTTAGCTGCTTGGATTGCAAATGGTGTCCCGACTGGTAGGTCCTTTAATTTTCTGATAGGTTTGCGGTCTACAATCGAAGACGCAGCATTAATTTTTGATAAATCCATCTATAAAAAAAATTGAGTCGTCTAACTATTTTGAAGCATAACACGAAAAAACAGTTGCACTTAGAGACATAAAAAAGAAAAATATTAAATAAAATAGCACTTACTTTTTTTAAAATTTTCGCTATCTCGTCTCTCTCGAAGCACTATTGTACTGCGGCCGTTGTTCCAGCTTGCAGCGTTGTGCGTTAAGTGTGAAACAATGATGACTATTGCATGCGCTCGCTAAATATAAATACGTGGTTGAGATAACACACGCGTGCATGAGATAATTGTATCGTAAATATGCATATTATATGCATCATATTCTCAGTACCATTTTTATCGAGAAAACAACATTCATTGCGGTTGCAGTATTTTTTATATAATTTCTTAGTAATACATGAATGTATCGTTTGTCCGGCGGAAATTCCAATTACAAGTTGCACATGAGAGTAGAAATTTAGAAATATAGTAAATTCGTGTATGATTATTGTATATTTGCTGCCTAATTTTTTTTCAGTCAAGATTTTGATTGGGGGGTAAACGAATTTATATTTGCTATCTGAGATTTTTGACATCATTCTCTATCAGGTGTTGGTTCATGAAATTGGACATGCTCTCGGCATAGCACATAGTGCTTCTCCGAATGCTATTATGTTTGCCTTCTATCAGCATGAGATTCGTGGTCTAGATGTTGATGATATAAATGCAGTACAATATCTATATGGAAGAAAAAACAAATATGATTCACTCCCAACGTCTACCACCGCATCAGCAATACCAAAAACAACAACAACTATAAGATCTACAACTCGTAAGCAGCCGATCCTCAAAAATTTGTGTGATATTATTCCAGATTTTATGTTTTTAGCTATTGCTCCAGAGTTTTCAAATTACCGATTATATATTGCACATGATATGTTTATATGGAAACTAGACTTAAACGAAATGATTATCCCATCTCAGCCTGAACTTCTTGTCGATTATGTTCCTACAGAATTACGTCAATACACTTTACAACATATTTTCCAATCAACAAACGGTGACTTGATTACCATTGTGTCTCCAAACAACTATTTCTCAGCATCATTCCCTACCATTAAATTTCTTGATAATTTTTCAATTGATATACCCGATAGGGCTCGAATCAATGCTATTTTTCAATCAAACGCAGGACGGTCCTATACCTTTTATAATAATATGTCATATATAGAATTTTCTAACGATTTTACTGATGTGTTGAACAGAGGACGGATAAGAGACATATTTCCTGGGTTACCTGAAGTTTAGGGAAAAAATTAAAAAACAACCAGAACTGAACCGTGAAATACATAATTTGATTCTTGTCTGTCATGAACCAAATCAGTTGTCGAACAATGATTTGAGTCGATTAGTATCAACATCTAAAGTACTCCCTGATATGTAGTTTTATTGAAAATACCTCTGGTTTGCGAAATAATATTGTCGGAATTTCTTGTTGCAAGTTGTTCAAGCGCGGGTATTCAAAACATGGCACACACACACACACCAATCAACCTTATTGTTATATATACTATATGTTTCAATAAAATATCCATTATACTATTTTCATTTTGAACGGTATCATCCTGTATAATAATAACAGTACATCGTATACAGGTTATGAGACATTCTGACCGACCGACCGACCGACCAGAGGAGCCCACCACGCTATTTAGGTCACGCCTTGCTATATACGATTTAACGATATACCGTCGGTCCATCGATCCGCTATTTTTCGATGCACCCCTGTATACACGTTGCCCCCCGTAATCCACGCCAACACCAGACAGGTGCGACATCGGCGCCATCTATGCGCGAGATGCCCAACCCATCAATGGCAGCTGTCCAATGACGCATAGATTCCGTTAGGTTTGTACAGCGCCAAACAAATCGGCGCCATCTATGCGCGAGATGCCCAACCCATCAATGACAGGTGTCCAATGACGTATGACAGATGACGTTTTAACGCCATCTATGCGTGAGATGCCCAATGACGCATGACAGGTGTCCAATGACACACAGATTCCGTTTGGTTTGACAGCGCCATCTAGCGGCGGAATCCCCAACTCATGAATTTCGATTACAGATTCCGTCCAACAACCTGTCAATGGCGCGCGACGCCAGCGCCTCTGGTGGCGGATTTTGGAAGTTTTGAGACCGAATCCCCATAAGACATCTACTTATACAATTGAATAATGTTTTATTACACGATAAATTAAAAAATTTAGATTTTTCACACAAAACGTCCACGTTTAGCATTGTAACTATTTTATGTATTTTAACATTTGTTGTAATTATACTTTGTTTAAAAAACAATTGCTCTCTCTTTTGAAGCAAAAAGAACCAAAAAATCAATCAGTCAAAAATGACATTGAACTTAACCAGATTTTTCCTTTGAACCAGGAGGTTCAATCTTCTTGAAGAGGGAGGAATTACGGCACTGCTATGATGATGATCTAATATGTAGAGTTGCTTAGGTTTGCACTTTTCAATTCCTTTGTTCTAGCGTAGGTTATAAGTAAGAGATGCATGTAAACCAAGGTGACCAGTACTCATTCGTCTTCTGTTAAATAAAGTCGCTTTTTTAAAAAGTCGTTCGTTGTTTGCACATTCTTAATTAGCATATTGGTACTACCGTGTTTGTTACCCCTAGTATTACACAGATCATTGGATGTAAAAATAACAACAGCGTAGCATTTCCACCCCTCAAATGTCGTAAGGAGCGGCATGGAGTCCCAGTAATAGGAAATACTTTCATCGCTAGGCCAACAGCACCTAGAAAGTGTTCCAATATAAAGCCTAAAGTGCTCCGTCTCTATAACGCTATTGACAAAATGATGTATGATTTTTTGGAGAAGCTAAAATTGGTTACCTGGCTTGACTTGACTTCTTCTGCTCGTCAGGGTAGGCCGGGGCCTTTTGCCCAAAAATTACCGAAGTTCTAACTGGCAGAAAAGCTAATCTCTTTAACAGAAAATGCCAAAGATAGATTATGCAGTTATAAAAATTATATGAAGAAAGTAGTCAATGTAAAGAAATCAAGAATAAATAATCATAGTTTCAGATGTTCAGATTGTTAAAGAAGTGCTAATATAGGTTTTTTGTGTTTGTGAATGGATGCAAGATCCTTTGTCACTGCATCTCTTATTAAAGGATTTGAATGTGAAATTGCACGTTCGTAACTTTTGCTTGCAATTTGTTTAATCAATTGAGACAAGAAAGGAATATCCAGGTCATGATGAATGGTCGCGTTGGATACATACCAAGGAGCATGCAGTATTGTTCGTAGAATCTTGTTTTGTATAAGCTGCACATGCGTAGGTTATAGTTGGACGTATAATCGATTTGTATAATACTAGTTTATTAGTTAAGCTCAGTTTTGTAGTACCCTTGAGCATGGGGTATAAATTACGAAATGTAATTATAGCCTTTGTTCTAATCGATTCTACATGAGGTTTCCAAGTTAGACACGCGTCGATTGTTAGTCCTAAATAGCCCCCTGTCCCCTACTGAGCGAGGGCCGTGGCAGATGCTTGTTCCGGAAGTCGTTGTATCCAGTATACAACTTCTTCCCGTCCAAATGATTGCGCACGCGTTAAGGAATACCTCAGTACCGATTGCCGGGTGGCGGTACAAGTCCGCCAACGGGCCACTTTAGGTCTATTTAACATCACCAATTCGTAAAAAGAAGGTGGTAGACAAGGACCAGTCGACCGAGGCAGTACCACCCGCTAGCTTTTCCCAGGGAGTCTTATAAATGTCCGCATGTTTCCACACCTAAGCTATGCAGTCGGTTATCTACCAAAACAAAGAAATTAATGACGATGGATCCCTCGAGCACTAAAAACTCCGGACGTAAACTCACTCCACTCTCGGAATGTCCGGGTGGAGGGTGGGCTCGAGGGAACAACATCGAAGATAAAATTTGTTTTTCGAACATCTGCGGGATCAACAGCAACATTGATGCTGTTCATCACTACCTGCAATCCAATCGTCCCGCCGTGCTTTTCTTGGCGGAGACAAAAATCTCAGAGGCTGCACCGATCAACCATCTCAACTTCCTAAACTACGAGGTGCACTCCAATCTGAGAAAGAACGGGGGAGTTGTGGCTTTTGTCCGCAGCAGTCTTTCCTGCTCCAGGGATCTTTCTTTGGAAACAGACCGGAAGGACATTCTGTGGCTTCGCCTCAACTCCAAAACATCACCCAAATTTATTTGCTGCCTTTATCGCTCTCCCTCGAACCATAACTGGGATGACCTACTCGAATACCTCGCCGTCCAGATCGACTTCCTGAACATCAATCACCCCGCTTCAGAGGTAGTTCTTCTCGGTGATTTCAATGCCCATAATGAGCTTTGGTTGGGCTCAAATAAGACCGATGCAGCAGGTCGTGCAGTCGAAGCGTTCGCTCTTACTCAAGGGCTGACCCAGCTGGTGACGAGCCCTACTTTTTTCCCCCGCGTCTCGTCACACGCCAGTAGCCTGCTGGATCTCTTTCTGACCACGCATCCTGCCCCTTACAGCACTGCTGTCCTGTCCCCCCTGGGTAACTCAGATCACGGTGTTGTGGAGGTTAGGTTTCGGTCAGAAGCCGCTGTGGCCGCAGAAACTCGCACAGGCAGCAAAACTTGGCATTACGGACATGCCGACTGGGAGGGGCTCAGAGACTTCTTCTCTAGCTTTCCTTGGAGAGATGTCTGTTTCACTGACGCGGATGCGTCGACTGTCTGTTCTTCAATAACCGAAACAGTGAAAGTTCCTAAACCAGGGTCCAACGGCTGGTTCAACAAATCGTGTGACACTGCTCGCCAGCAGAAGATCAAGGCCCACAGAACCTACTTACAAAACCCCACTATAGAGAACAGACAAGCCGACGTCGAGTCCAGAAACAAATATAACGAAGCGGTTCGCAATGCCAAAACCCAGCATGATATAAAAGTTAGGCACAGGGTAATGTCGCAGCGCAATGGCAGTCGGTCTTTCTGGACGCTGGCCAAGCAGATTGAAAATAACTTCTCACACAGTAGCCTTCCACCACTTACGTGTCAGGATGGAACTATTGTATTCGACTCAAAGGCCAAGGCGGAAGTGCTAGCCAAGATCTTTGCTGCCAACTCCACCATGGACGTCCCCACCAACGCCCAAGTGCCGTCAATTCAAAGGGTTCCCCACACTATGCGGGAGGTAACATTCAGGCATAAGACCGTAAGACGAGTGCTCTTGTCGCTCGACATCAACAAAGCTTCTGGTCCGGACTTGATTCCTGCCATTGTACTGAAGAGATGTGCAGCTGAGCTTGCTCCAGTTCTTTCGCGTCTCTTCCAGATATCTTATGAATCCGGCACCTTCCCAGAAAACTGGAAATTTGCTCATGTACAGCCCATCCCAAAAAAAGGATCTAAAACCGACACTTACAACTACAGGCCTATAGCTCTGCTTTCTGTTATAAGTAAAGTGATGGAGAGGTGCATAAATCGCGAGCTTCTGGACTACCTCGAACGTCACAGCTTGATTAGCGACAGGCAGTACGGTTTCCGGCACCAACGACCCACAGGGGACCTCCTAACTTACGTCACGCAACTGTGGAGTAAACTCATCCAGTCTCATGGTGGGGCTCATGTCGTTGCTCTTGACATCACGAAAGCGTTCGATCAGCTGTGGCACGCTGCCCTCTTGAGCAAACTTCCATCCTACGGCCTCCCAGAAAAGCTTTGCAGATGGGTGGCTGACTTTATCTCTGGCCGCAAGATATCCGTCGTAATTGACGGATTCTCCTCTTCATCCCACAACGTCAACGCGGGTGTTCCCCAGGGATCGGTCTTGGCTCCAACACTGTTTCTCTTACATATCAACGACCTCCTTTCCTGCACGATCAACCCAATCCACAGCTTCGCTGATGACAGCACTCTACATGCAGGAATTCAGAGTGACAAGCCGATCTCTGCCGCTGAGCTGGAAAAAAGAAGACTAGCGACGACTTCTTCTCTGACAAGAGACCTGGAGGCTATCACTGCTTGGGGACGCAACAATCTTGTACAGTTCAATGCTTCCAAAACACAGTACTGTACTTTGACGAACAAAAAGCGTCCTAGCGCTCATACAGTTTCGATGGACGGTCGAGTTCTACCAAAGAGCCATTCATTTCGGCTGGTCGGAGTCCAGATCACCGAGGACCTGATCTGGCACGAACACATCTCTTCAATAGCTGCAGCTGCTGGGAAAAAGCTAGGCTATTTGTTTAGGGCTAAGAAGTACTTTTCTCCGCATGACCTTCTCACTCTATACAAGGCCCAGATAAGGCCTAGCCTCGAGTATTGCTCACACATTTGGGGTGCTGCCGCCCCGACTACATCGTCCATGCTCGATGCTGTCCAGAGGAGGGCGGTCCGACTGATCGATGACTCTTCTCTAACAGACAGTCTCGGGACTCTTTCGCACCGGCGGGTCGTCGGCGATCTAGCTCTTTTCTATCGCTACACCAACGGGCTTTGCTCCTCAGAGCTCTCTTCCATGATGCCGCCGCGCGATGTGCCTGCCAGACAGACCCGCCTGACTTCGGCGTCTCATCCTAACCGTGTCAAACTTCGTACATCCAGAACTGACCGATACGACCGCTCCTTTGTCCCGAGGGTGTCTAGATTGTGGAGCAAACTACGGGAGGAAGCTTTTCCCAGTTCTGCTAACCTTAGGCAGTTCAAAAATCGTATTAACAAAATTTCTTTGGGATCATTATAGCAGCCGCGGTGTTCCGGCATTTAGGCTTCTGCCTGCGCGGCTGTTTCGATATATAAAAAAAAAGTACCCTTGAGCATGGGGTATAAATTACGAAATGTAATTATAGCCTTTGTTCTAATCGATTCTACATGAGGTTTCCAAGTTAGACACGCGTCGATTGTTAGTCCTAAATATTTTGCTTGATGTGCCCAGGGAATTCTTTGGTTACAAATAGTTATTTCGGCTGGTAATTATTGTCGTCTTTTAGTCTTTAAAATTGCCTGGGTTTTTTCAGCGTTCAATCTAATTCTCCAACGGAGACACCAATTCTGCTCTACAGCCTCTTGCAGTCGGTCTCCAATTTCTTGATTGGAGACAGACCTAGTTATCAGTGCTGTGTCATCAGCGTACAGTAGTATGTCTGTGTGAGGTATGTGAGGAATATCTGCAGTGTATATAATGTATTGTGTCGGAGCCAGAACAGAGCCTTGTGGAACACCTGCTCGGATACTTCTTAAAGAGGAAAGTGATGTTTCTATTTTAGCAGTTTCACTAACCAAAATGGACATTGAAATTCAATTAGCTTATAAATTAAACCCTGATGCCAGACCTTATCGAATGCTTTGGCAATACCCAGCAGTACAATACCTGAGTTCTGATTATTGACAAACCCACTAGTAATCTTTTCTATCAGCCTTACTGCCTGAAGTTATGTACTGTGCTCTTTGCGGAATCCAAATTGTTGGTCAGGTAGTACCTGCTTTTCCAAAAGAAAATCTTGTAACCGCACTGATATCACTTTTTCAACAATTTTGCTTACTATAGACAGGAGGCTAATACGTCTATAGTCTTAGGAATAAGTATTATATGAGCTGGAAAGTACTGTTGTCTGAGAATTGCATTGACAATACTTAACAGGTATTCTAAAGATCCAGTCTGTAAAAGTTTTAAGGCCTTCACTGTAATATAATCGTCTCCAGGAGATTTTCTTAATTTGGTGTCTTTGATATATCCTATCAACTCATCCAAAGTACAAGGAGGTATTTGGAATGGGGTCTGACTATCTCTCTGGACCCGACTAAAGTAATTTTGAATGGATTATTCAATGCGGATAGTATTTGTAGAATCAAAATCTTCATTTCAGCTTTTTCTTGATTTGTATAAACAAGATCATTTGGACAGTTTATAGGACGAAACTTTTGTTTTGTGCCGTGCGTAAGTGATTTAGCAACTCTCCAGAGCGGCAGGCCAGACTGTAACATGCCTGGAATGCATGGAAGTTATTCCACTGATCGTTTTTGTGCTCAAAATAACATTTCTGGCACAATGAACTAGGTTGTTCGCTATTCTGATATCATCAGGGTGTCCAATTGTTTTAGTTTTTTTGATTGCACGGCGTCTGATGGTAAATGTGGTCTAAATTGTTTATTGGTCGTAATAGTGGCTTCTTGTATGGCAGATTGTACCGAATTTGTCCAATGAAATTATTATTATCAATTATATATAACAAAATAATAAACGTAATCTTGACGTCCAGCAAGTGACGTCTGCCATATGACGTCATCACTATGTGACATTAGGAGGTCATTTTCACGTTACTTTTATGTCAATCAACTCGTCATTTCATGATATGTTTGCAACGCCATTCTCACGAGCTTGTGCTACCGGGGAAATGTCAAATTGCGATTTTTCACGTGAAAAACATGTGGAATAGTACATGAGGCCCGATTAAAAAAGTAGCACGTTGTGAGAAGTTGCAGCATACGGCGAAGGAAAAGTGTACAAACCGCTTAATTACTTAAGTGTAAAACTGCAACAAACCAGCGGTATGCAGTCACCCCGGCTGCGCCATTATTCTAGACCACGTCTAACAATGGCGGCTTTGTGAAAAGAACAACCAAGAACAATGCGAGCATAAAGCCGGAATTTCAGCTCCTGAAAACTCAATGGGGGCACTTTGGGGAGACTCTGTCAGACATCCTGCATGAAACTGCACATATGAGGTTCATCTAGATTATTTAAACATTTAAAACCAGCATGGAAATTGTATAGTTAGTTATCTTTGGAGAGTTCAAAAACATACAGACATATTTCCAGGTCTTTGACGAGCTATTTTTAAATATACAAATTTTTATTCGCGAATGCTTAGATTTATACCTATAATGAGCAAATTTTTGTAGAATACGGAAATCTGACATTATTTTTTTATATCGAAGCAGCCGCTAAGTCAGAAGCCTAAATACCAGGGCACCGTGGCTGTTATGGGGAGCTTAAAGAGAGTTTAGACCTGCCCAAGGCTAGTAGAACTGGGAAAAACATCCTCGGGCAGATTGTTCCACAATCTCGACGCCCTAGGGATAAAGGAGCGGTCAAATCGGCCAGTTCTGGATGCTGAAGTCAGACGGTTCTGACAAATTGGTTAAGACTTTCGCGGACAGTTGATAAACTGCTGTCTTGATTCGGGTCTAAAGGCCATCGTCGGCTGGAATTTCTTCCTCACGTTTCTCTAGCACGAGTGGCAAGCTTCTTCAGAGGTCCTTCCATTGCCGATGCTGGATGTAGACAGTCTACTGAAGAAGCTTGCCTTTAGACCCGAATCAGACGGTTCTGCCTGGCAGGCATATCGCGCGGCAGCGTCATGCAGAACAGTCAGAGGAGCAAAGCCCATTGACATAGCGGTAGAAGGGAGCTTGATCGCTAACAGCTGGTCTGTGTGAAAAGGTTCTGAGAAGAGCGGTCGATCAATCGGACAGCCCACCTTTGAACAGCATCGAGCATAGACTGTGGTCGAGGCGGTAGCAACCCAAACATGTGAGCAGTACTCGAGGCTGGGCCTTATTTGAGCCTTGTACAGAGTGAGGAAGTTATGTAGAGAAAATATCTTCTTAGCCCTAAACAAATAGCTCTTTTTTCCCAACAGGTGCCGCTGTTGACAAGATGTGTTCGTGCCAGATCAAGTCCTCGGTGATCTGGACTACGACCAGCCGAAATGAGCAGCTCTTTGGTAGTACTCGGCCATCTATCAAAGCGTATGAGCGCCAGAGCGCTTCTTGTACAGGTCGACAAGAGTAGCTAGAGATGTGAGATGCGCAAACGACGGAGTGAGAAAGCGCTATAACTGAGAGAAACAATAATAGCCAACGAATGTAGAAGTACAGTCGACGCGCCAAGTTTTTTCACAGTAGGCAAACGACTGTTATTTGATTTTCTATGATGAAAGAAGGTTGAAAGGTTGTTTTTCACTGCCTTTCACTGCGGTTTTAGAAGCAGTCGAAATCAATTCATTTGCCTAAAACTTTGAAGATTATCTATATTTTTTTAATCAAAGACTATAAAAGTATATGAATAGTTTAAGCTACTCTTGCTAAACATTTACACAATTTGGCAAATTCAGCTTGAGCTGTGACGTGATGTTTACGGTGCAACCTGTTTTTCCCATCTTAAACTGACGTTGCTAGACTGTACATCCAAAATTCCGCTAGATTCCCCTTCTGCTTCATCGCTCCGTTCTTCGGCATCTTCATCTTCAGTTTCGGTCTCGAGAAAGTCGCTATCACTGTCAACTTCATTTAAATGGATAACAACTTCGTCTACAACTCTATCAACAGCGAGATCTTGCTGCATAAACTCTATCTCAATTTTTTTTGCATGCTCGCACCTAGTTTTCCATTCTACGGGCGTAAAGTTATTGAAAAACGCGTCGCACCATTTTGAAACGGTAGAAAACTTGAAATCGACATTTCTGGCTGCTACGTAAGACTTCATTGTTGCCCACGCGAGTTCTATTGCATTTAAATCGGGGTGGTAGGGTGGCAGTCATGGAACATCGTGGCCAGTATCATGAAGAATCCGATCTATGGCAAATTTTTTATAAGGTGGCTTATGCAATTTAATCGAATTGTAAAGTTCTGGTTTAAGCATTTCATCTGTAAAAAAAAATATTCCTGTCACGAAGCCAGATCTTCATTTCAGCTTTAGCGGTTGAAGATGTTGGACATTTGTCTATCTGTTTATTGTGGTACGGCGCATTATCTATAACAACCACACTTCTGGGAGGTAGATTTGGAATTAGTTTTTCTTTTAGACACTTTTTATAATTATCAAAATTCATTTCATTATGATAATCTCCTGTGCTACATGTAGATTTCCATCTTACGTACGCATTGGGTATAAATCCATTCTCACCGCCAGCATTGAGTATGATCAGCCTTTTTCCTTGGATATTGGTTTCTTAATGCAGTCTGTGGAGTTATCTACCCAGCTTTTGGTATGTGTATGCGAAGAATATATATACGTTTCGTCAGTATACACCTTAGGAAAAACCATTGTTATACATGGGAAATCATTTCTTGGCAACAGCGCATCGGCTCGTCTACTTTCATCGCTATTCGTACATATTTCCTACCGTTAACCGCAGACCTGTATCACGAATGAGAATAATAGGCAGATACGCTGTGTTGCCAATTTGAGTAGAGCTTCCCGAATTGTGGGGAATTTAGAGTTAAGTGTTGATTCATTCAAGCTTTTAATCAGCATGGCCTAGACGTTAGAACTTCATAAAGATAACATTGAAGCTGAATGCTGCTGGAGTATAGTGTTTCGAATATTCAAAGCGGAGCGGGACACTATACTCGTTCAATGGGTCATCAAGCCACAGTCTTTTCAACAAAGAAATTATTTTACGAAAATGCGTCATATTTTTACGATTTTGTCGTCACCAAATCTCTGTTTCTCAAAATGTACGTCTATTGTAGAATTTTCAGCAAACTAAGCAAGAAACGTGATCTAGTATTTACTCAACATTACGGATTTCTCGAAATACATTAAAAAATGTGACCTAGATATCTAACTGCCCCAAGCTCTTTAAATATAACACCTTAAACCAGGGTTACCAGGTGCTCAGTCACGTTGATTGTCATGTTGTACTGCGCAAGTCAGCAAACAATCTGGCGTAATTAACGTTAGGAATCATCAGGTATTGCCAGATTCCCGAATACCGGGCACCATAGTAACCGTTATAGTTTTCCTTCAAAGTTGTCAAATCGCCCCTATGGCGCAAATTCGCCACACCAGGCAACTGTGCTATAAACAAACCCTGTTTATCACTACTATTTGATAGTCATATGGTAGTTGTAGCCCTATCTAGCGGTCCATGATTTCTCTCAATACTGTTGTATCTCTACTGGCAACAAGAATAGGGATTTCAAAATCATTTATACAACAATATACAAACATGGAAAATATGATTTGAACCATGAAACATTAATACAATTTTAATAGTTTGAACTTTTTTCACTTTTCGAATACTCTTATGTGGAATCCGCAGCTGTTTTTCCCGAAATTTGGGTAGACTTAGATTTCTTAGAAATATGACATATTGGTATCGGCAACTCTGCGAATGGGAGAAACAAATCGCATTTGTTGAGCGCATCCGTATAAGCGGTAGGCGCCAGCGCCCGTTCTGCCATCTCTCTCTTTTATCACTCTTCTACTTTACCCCGTTGTCCGTCACACTCCGACGGTGCCAGATATGATCCTACAATCGAGTGTCTTTCACGCACCTACATACTTTTGTATATTTCCATCTCTCTTCCTCATCATAATGTATAATAATTGTTTTTCCCAAGGTGTATATTACTGGGCGGACTTCTTTTCTATATTTCGCCATTTTCCTTAAAAAAAAACAATCCGTAAATGGCGAATCTCTGCCTTTTCTATTAATAGTTTTCTATTGGATTTGAATTTATTCCACCTGAATCCCAATTTGTGTATTTCCTTGCGTAGTGTTTCTTTACACCCTTTGGAATTGGCAACATCGCGCATTTTTCTGTGTATACAGAGCAAGGTAGGCATGCGCTTCTCTGTTATATGGTAGTTGATGATCCGTAAGAGCCCTTGGTCAAAACCATCAAGAGCCACCTTAGTTTTGATGTTCGTTCTCTTTGGTTTTGGGAATGAAACTGCCACATGCTCTTTTATATTTCGCGCTTCTTTTTTTTACACGCCTTATGGAAGACAGGCTCACCCCTGTTGCGGCAGAGACACGTTCTTGTACCTAGAATTTACAATAGTATTGCAAAAATGTATTAAACCATATTTTACAGACCGAATGAGCATAATTATGAAGGCCTTACTTTGTCTATAGGAACAGTCACTCCATCTGTTGCTTCCTTTTGCATGAATTCTAAGGCTATAATTTCTCGATTTTGATGACTCAGAACCTTGTTTCTAACTTTGCTATTCATCGCGAATCTGGCAGTATAACAACATTTATGTACGCGCCTAAAATTTTTATTCGGACTGTACCCACGATGTGCCGTCGATCGCTGCTGCTTACGAAATCGAAGAATAGCCAAACAGTAAGTCAAGGCACAGTACTGAGTTTTGGAATCATCAAATTGTATTGAATTGGTGCGTCCCCAAGCAGTGATAACCTCCAGGTCTCTTGTCAGGAACGAAGTTGCTAATATTCTTCCTTTCTGGAACTCACTGACTTTTTATGATCGGCTTGTCACTGAATTCCTGGATGAAGAATGTAATAAATGTATTATTTGTAATTTATTTTAATAAAGAGGGTTTATCGTTATTATTATTTTCATGCTGGTATCACTCCATGACTGACCTGCCAATTGAAGTAACAGTTAACGTATTCGTCAGTAAAACATGGAATGGTCTTTGGTGTCGACATTATACTTTTTTTATCAACTTTACTGGACAAAGCTTTTTGAAAAGATGGTTGAATCGTTCGATATGAACAAGACGATTTTGTTATGACACCTGAATATGAAAAGCATATACATTCGCATCTGATGGGAAAAAGTTCTGATTCAGATTTTTGCATAATCTTATTCAAGCGAATAAATTGAAGAATCTGCGTGTTTCCAGGCTCAAATTTTCGTCAACAAATTTTCTAACAATTTTTTAACCTTAGGTCAGTCGCGCGGGTGACAATCGTCACCCACTTTCATTTAATATGCCACTATTTAAATGTTTCAGCTCACTTGGCAACATCGCACCGAGTATCTTTCATGTTATGATAGATGTCTGTGCCGTCAAATATTTAGTACGGCTTGTGCGTGTTTAGTGGAGATATCGCTGACCAAAGCTGAGTGGTTGACAAGTGTCCCCCGCGCGACCTTCTACGTTGTTAAATTATTATTAAGGTGTTGTTGTACTGTGGCAAAGGTAATTCAATTTTTAATATTTTTTCTCCCTATGCTAAGGTACTTTTGCTTTAGGTATTTGGAAGTAGTAGCAAGGCTATGTCTGAACAGAAAAAAAGAAAAGTAGAGACCAGTAATGATCCCAATGTATGGCTGAAGTGGTACCATGAATTAAGTGATGAAAGCGATCTGAGTGAAAGCTCTAAGGATGAAGATGAAAGTGACAAAGAGAAAGAAAATATACTGACAGAGAGTGAGCATAATACAGAATCGGAACAAGAGGTTGCGGAAAGTGAAGAAGTTAAAAGTGACGAAAACGTGTCTAGATTCTTCTAGTTTCTACATTGGGACGGACAAAATAACGAAATGGAGAAAAGCGAATCCTCCAAGAAATGTGAAAACAAGGTCCCATAACATTATTGTTCATTTACCAGGACCCAAAGGTAAAGCACGAGAAGTGAAACAGAAGTAGCAGCTTTAGAACTCTTTTTAGACGACAATATTCACAAAACAATTACAGCGTGCACTAATATTTATATAGAGAAAACACGTCAAGAATTTACAAGGGACAGAGATGCAAGGAGTACTGATGAGATAGAAATAAGGGCATTTATTGGATTGTTGTTCCTTATAGGCACCATGAGATGTTCTCGTAAAAATATTCATTTACTATGGGATAACTCCAAGGGAAATGGCATTGAATCATGTTATCTTACTATGTTGTACAAGTTGTAGATAGTATGAACTCAATACTGGAAATTCTGTATAACTGGTTATGTGTGAATAGGCTTAAGTTGAATGTAGAAAAAACAAAATACATGGTTTTTGGGACAAAGCAGAACTGTAATACATTTTTAGGAAAGAAATTTTGTATTGAGACAGATAATATTCAAATTGAAAGTGCATCTAGTATGAAGTATTTGGGCGTAGTTTTAGATCCTCAGCTACATTTTTCATTGCATGTTGATTATGTTAGTAAAAAAATTGGGAAAAAAATAGGATTTTTTAGGCGAATATCTGAAAGTCTTAGTCACTGGAGTCGTCTTCTTGTATATAATACCATCATATATCCACATTTTAATTATTGTTTTTCATTGTCGCTATCATGCAAAAAAACTGATATTCAAAGGCTCCAGTTACTACAAAATAAGGCTATGCGCACTATATTATTTTGTACACGTTATACGCCTATTAATTTAATGTTAAAAACCCTCGGATGGCTTTCAATACAGCAAAAGGTTGAAATGTCAAATGTCTTATTTATTTTTAAAACAAAAAATCATTTATTGCCTGAATACTTGCAGGAGTATCTAATACCGAGGTCCGAGAGGCATGCATATAATATCAGGTCACGTAACACTTTTGACATAGAATTCGCTAGAACATCCCATATGCAAAAATGTCTTTTTAGTGATGGTTTGAGACTTTTTAATGCATTACCTACAGAAATTAGAGAGGCGACGTCTGTAAATATATTTATTCGTAAGGTTAAGCAATTGTATTTAGATAAAATGGCATAATATATGTACTTTCTGTGTTGAGATAACTGTATGTCATTATCTCGCATTTGCTATTGTTGCATTTACTGTGGTTGCAGTTACTATGATTTTAAGGGAATCTAGAATTACTGTTTTTTTGTTTATTACTGGAGTAAGACACTATTATAAACTATAGGAAGTAGCTTTAGGGCTAAGAATAATAAACATTTCATTTCATTTCATGAGTGAACAAAGGCTCCGTTTCCTTTTGAGATGTTTGAGATTTGACAACATCAATGACCGTAACATGCGCAAAGAACTTGATAAAATGGCAGCAATTAGGAAGTGTTTGAACTATTCACCAATAATTTTGAGAAATATTTCTCACCGAGTGAATATCTAACTATAGACGAGCAATTGCTTGCGTTTAGAGGTCGTGCAGCTTTCCGCCAGTACATCCCCAATAAGCCAAGTAAATATGGCATTAAAACATTTGCTTTGGTTGATGCTAAAACAGCTTATACTATGAAACTGGAAACGTATGTTGGATTGCAAGCTCCAGGTCCATATCAGCAAAGTAACAATGCCAAAGATATTGTGATGAGGATGGTGGAACCAGTTCAGGGTACAAATAAAAACATCACAGGAGATAACTGGTTCACTAGTATTCCATTAGTCATTGAACTGCTGACTGAAAAGAAATTAACATACGTAGGTACTCTCAGAAAAAATAAAAGAGAAATTCCTAAGGAGTTTCTTCCCCAAAAAGACCGGGATAAATTTACTTCAATTTTTGGATTCCAGGAAAACTGTACAATTGTTTCTTACTGTCCACAAAAGAATAAAGCAGTTCTAGCAGTTTCTACCATGCATCACGATAGTGCAATCAGTGAAGACACAGGAGAATATCAAAAGCCGGATATTATAACATTTTACAACAGTACCAAGATTGGAGTAGATTTAGTAGACCAAATATGCCAAAAAAATAATGTAGCAAGAAATACGAGACGTTGGCCTATGGTTGTATTTTATAATTTATTGAATGTTTCCGCTGTAAATGCTATGATAATTTATAAGCTCAACAAACAAATCGAGGGAAAATTACGCCGAAGTGAATTCTTGCAAAGCTTAGCATGGGATATGTTGACACCACAAATAAAACGAAGAGCTTACATTTCACAAATTCCGCGGGAACTTCGCCGCAGGTCAATGGTATTGCTGGGTTTGGAACCCTCAACTTCTGTAGTTGAACAAAGAGATCGAAGAGGAGCAAGAGGGCGCTGTTACTACTGCGGAAGAGCACGAGATAAAACAACTAGAAAACTTTGCGCGCAGTGTCAAAATTTTACTTGCAATGACCACCTAAAAGAAATTTGTGTGCGATGTTATGAAAACAACGACTGAAGTAGTAATTCACAGTTATCTTATGTTTTAAATATATTTTGTTGCTAAAATCAACCTACATTTTATGTCAAGGCTTATAGAGAATATCTTGTTTCTTATTTAATAAATATTTTTGGAAAAATCTTGTATAGGTTGTTTTTTAGGATGGTTGACACTTGTCACCCACGCGACTAATAATGTGCGGATAAGAGACGCGACTAACCTAGGGTTTTAAGCGAACTCTAAAAATAGTTTTTTTTTTCTCCGGTCAAAGCATTTCTGTTTTTTTGGACAGTCTCAACAGAAATGAACTTTAGAACTTTTCTCTAAAATTGATAGTTTTCGAGATAGGCGATACAATATCTTAAAAAAATGCGAAATATGCTATTTTCAACCCCGCAACATGCAAAAAATTTCAATGCTGTCGATGTTTCTTAATATTCTTCAAACACCAATTAACAAAATTCCAAAGCATTCCAGCAGAATGTATTGTTATTAAAAAACAAATTTCTACAATAATAATACATCTTTTAGTGATTTGAGATTTTTTTAATGGATGTTTGGAAAATATTTAAGAAGATTTGCTAGATTAAATTTTTCGTTTTTTCATATTTTTCGGGGTCGAAAATGGCATAACTCGCACTTTTTGAATTATTGCATGGCACTATATCTCAAAAGGTATTAACTTTAGAGAAGAGTTCTAGGAAGATATTTTTGTCCAGAATTTAAAAAAACTTTATCGGAAAGACCGTTTTGGAATTTGTTTACAGAAAATTGTTAAAAAAATGTTTGACGCAAATTTGAACTTGGCAACATGCAAATTCATTAAAAGGAACTTTTAATGGCTTGTTCCTAGTTGCCTGAACATGCAAAGTTGCCCCTATTTAAACAATAGTTACAGCCGAATTTGAAACACCTGCCTTTGTCCCGAATCTCCAACATAAAAAAATACTTTTTTTGGAGGGATGTTTTTTGAATTTGTTTAAAAAAATTACCCGAAACATGTTTAACGCAAATCAAGACCTGGCAACATGCAAATTCGTTAAAAGGGATTTGAATGAGATTATGCGGGAATATTCTGGTCAGAATATTTTTCCCATCAGATGCGAACATTTCTGCTGAACAACTATTGGATACCAAATTGTGATGTTATTACAGGTGGACATTCCAGATTTGATCTGGTATGCAGTGGCGGAAATTGGCCCGTTCGAAGATCACATCCGGTCGGTCGCGCACGCGCATCATGCTCTGCTGTGGCCGCAGGAAGGTAAGAAACATTTTATTCTGGAAAAAACTATTTATGAAAAATGTATGACTAAGTCAGGGTAGGTAAATAATTATAATTAAAGACTCCGGCTGTATCTTATCAACTGCTCATCCTAGATGCCGCTCAAGCAGAGTGGACAAGTTTTGTTCAGCAAGCTCTGCAGCGTGCAGCTGTACTTCCCGTGCAGCGACACGGCATACTTGTTCTGCCAGCAGACATTCGTCAGAAAATTTCTGATAAAAGGGCTGCAATTAAGCAAGCGAAAAGGTCTTGTCATCCTGATGACATTCGCAGAGCAACGAATCTTGTTCATAAAGTAAGAAATGCTCTTAATGGATTCCGCAATGATCAATGGAACGACTTTCTGGCGGGGATGCTTGACTCAAGCATTCCTCTCTGGAAGGTGGCGAAGTCGCTCAAAAACGGAAAGCGTGAACAAATCCCACACATCCACGGTCCTGGAGGCATTGTCTTCTGGACAGAGGAAACGCTTGAGGTTTTCGCCGATGCCATGAAAAGACAGCTCTCTCCCAACTATGATCTTGATAATGACCTCGACGAGAAGCAACACATCGTAGGATCTCTCAGGAGATATTTTAGGGCCAACGGCGTTAGTGGCAGTCGAGCTACCGTTGGTGATTTTTCTTCATCAGAAGATTCTTCTTCAGAAGCTTCTTCAACCGAAGATCTGCTTAGCACATCAGCGGTATCTCCCGAGATCCCGCATTGCACACCAGCAGAGATTCAACGTCATATTAAAGACCTTAAAGTGCGTTAAGCACCAGAGAAGGATCAAATCACTAATAAGGCGCTGAAGCTGCTTTCGCGGAGGTCCTTAACTTATCTCGTGGCAATAGTCAATGCCATGCTGAGGATCCAATCCGCGTGGAAGACCGCTGAAGTTATAATGATTCCGAAGAAGGTGGGTTCGATATTTCCCCAGGATTATCGTCCAATTAGCCTGCTGTCAGCTCTGTCTAAGCTCGCTGAAAAGGTGATTCTACGTCACCTTGAGAATTTCTCGTCAGATCACCATGTGATTCCAGACGTGCAATTCAGCTTTCAGTCTGAGCATGGTACGGCGCTACATGCGGTTAGGCTGGTGGAACGAGTAACCAGAGGATTCACCCTTAACGAAAGTACTGGTATCTTGCTTTTGGATGTCTCAAAATCATTTGACAAGCTGTGGCACGCGGGACTCCTGTATAAACTAATCCAAAAGAGCTTCCCTTTTTGGCTTCTGAAACTACTGAAATCCTTCCTTGAAGGTAAGAAATTTCGGATCAAAATTGACAATATCCTGTCGACAACACGGCTGATTACAGCCGGCGTCCCTCAGGGTTCAGTCCTTGGACCTATCCTTTACTCACTGTACATCCATGACGCGTCCCAGCAACTGTGAAGTCTATCTCTATGCTGACGATACTGCATTGGTGGCTCAGTCGTGGTCTGGAGACCTAGTCCATGACAGGCTGCAAAGTGCGGTGGAGGAAGTATTAGATTGGGCGGATCGGTGGCTAATTAAAATTAACCATTCGAAAAGGCAGGCAATCTACTGTACTAAAAGATGTCACGGCGTTCCGTTTGAAGTTTCAATGAATCGATTTCGTATACCATGGGAATCCTCCGCTAAGTATCTCGGTGTCATTCTGGACGAAGGGATGACTTGGCGGAACCATATAGAGGCGCTAAAAGCTAAATTCTAAATTACGTTTCGACAGCTTTACCCATTATTATGTAAACGTTCAAAATTAAGTTTGATTAACAAGATTCGACTATATAAGGTGGTCATAAAACCAGCAATGACTCACGCATGTGCGGTTTGGTGTTTTATTGCTAAAACACACATGCGAAATCTGCAGGTTCTGCAAAGCAGGACGTTGCTCACTATTGCTGACGCCCCATGGTATGTCTCTAACAAAACTCTACATAGAGACCTCGATGTACATTACCAGCAATAGGCGCAGCGGCGCTATAGCCTGGCGGAATCGCACAGCAACACTCTGTTGCGTGCCTCAGTGGACTACACAGTCGAGCAAGCTCTCAAGTACAAAAGGCGGCTCGCACTGTAATCAAAATTAATTCGTGAACTTAGAACAACCAAAATTGGAGCATTTTGACGAAATCTTTAGAAAAAATCGAATATTTTTACACCATGTCAAAATCTATGAAGTGATTTTAACAATGAATAAACGCTGCCTATCGTAAAATGGTCTCTTCTTCCCCTTTGCTCTCGTTCTTCCTTCTCTCCTTTCCTTCCCTTTTTTCCTTAAAATTGTCTGGTTTCTGGGTTACCAGACCTGACAGACTTACAAATTGACACTGTGACTCAAGAGCTAAGGTCCCATGGACCGCTCTGACAACCAACGACGACTTGACTTGAGCTATCAATTCATCGGAGATTATTTTAAGCTTCCCAAAACGGCCGCTAGATGGCTTCATTCCAATTTCAAAATCCAAACGCCATGATTTTGCAAGAATTCATAATGTATCTACGTATGAGTAATTGTAGTCACCGGTCTTTGAGGTTGCGTCTTCAACGCCATATGAAATAAGTAAACAAATCGAGTCTCCGTACCAAGGGCGGAACACTGCGCAGACGTGGGTAACAGTTGAGCGCTGTTTTCATTCTCTTGCTAGAGATACTCTAATAAATTTAGCACGAGTTGCCGGCCTTCTCCATTGATCGTATTTCCGGGCATTGTACAATTTTATATTGAAGATTGATAACAGGGCATACATACGTAATAATAAAGTTTTCGAGACGGAGACACACAACTAAAAAAGCTTACCAAACAGACGTTCACACATAGGGGTAGGTAGCATGTGCATGTATGAGGGAGGTGGAGACATATAAAGGGATACTGGTAGTAGATACTTCTACTCATAGTTATGGCACGATTTAGAGAAGAACAATCTGCAATCTTACTATGCAACTTATTTTAAAACTCGTTAACAAAATGAAAATGATTTTTTGCATTCATTACTTTGGAAAAGTTATTTTTAATCATCTCTGAAAGTATCCTCTATTCGGAAACCTTCAATGACATAGTCTTACTTACCCAAACGCGCAACTTTTCCCTATTTAACCGACTTTGTACCTCTACCGCTTCCCAAATCGCAATGGTGAGAGTCACACAGTACACGTTTCACCTTATTTTAATGCACAATGTTGTATGTATAACCAGTCTGGCTTTCATTCGTTAACGTAAATATGATGGACACTTTTAAAGCATAGGATCCCAGATTGTGACGGCAATTTCAGCTGTGTTTATTACCCTTAAATAGAATCACAATCTATTTATATACCATATACAAACAGAAAATTCAACTAGCCGCTTACACAAGTGAATGCCACAACTTTCGGGTGCAAATGTAATTTTTGCCGCAAGCCCTTTGAACTGGAAAATTGGTTTAAATAATAAATTTCGCTAAACAAACGTTGTGTTATGCTCTCGAATTTTCGTTTGAACACAATAAATTCCATGCATATGTGTATGTGGGAGACGAAATGACTACGGTTTGTATGTGTCATCCTATAAATAATTTCCCAATGAAGCTTAATATAACTAATTGGAAACGGCGTGTGAAGTGAATAGCTTGATTTTGCTACGTGTGAGGGAGTGAAAGCCAAACCTACTCAACATTTAATAGAATAAAATATAAATTATCACTGATCAACAGCCAAAAAATATCCTAAATAAAATCAACAGAATATTACTATTTTTAATGTGCTAAAACCGGAATGAAACTTATTTTTTCAATATTAGTTCAAGTTTTAGAGATACGGTAATTATATGTGTTCCTGCTGTGACAGTGTTAATATACTGTAATTCACAAGAATGCACGTGGTACATTTTTATATTCGGCAAGGAAAGATGATGTAATCGGCATGATTGTGTTACGTTATACATTATATTGTTTTATATTAGCCATTTTTTCCTCAGTTGGCTGACAGTGTTCATGCAAGATGTCTCGAAAGTGTGTAAACAATCCAGATCAGTTTTGTTACGTGTGTGGTGATGTGATTTTTGCGTCTCAGAGACGGTCTATTACTCCACTAATAACAAAGGCATATCAGCTTTATTTCGGTTGTAAACTAGGTGATCAAGACAAACAGAGGGCACCCCACATCTGCTGTAATACATGTGCTTCAAGTCTGAGGAGCTGGTTAAATGGCAAAAAACGGTCTATGCGCTTTGCTGTCCCAATAGTTTGGAGAGAGCCTACAAATCATATTAATGATTGTTACTTTTGCATGGTACCTTGTGTTGGACAAGCCACAGGTATGTCCAAGAAAAAAAAATCGGTTACTAATTACCCAAACATACCATTTGCGATGAGACCTGTGCCTCACAGTGACGAAAATCCTATTCCAAAACCCCCAGAATCCTACACTTGCGAATCAGAAAACGAATCAGATCATGGCGATCGAGTGATTCGTCAGGAAGAAGATATGCCATCAACGTCAAGAGATCCTGATTTTATACCGAGCACGTCATGCCACCAACCGCACAAAATAACACAGTCAGAATTAAATGATCTTGTAAGAGATTTAGAACTTCCAAAATGTAAGGCAGAGTTACTTGGATCAAGACTGCAGCAGTGGAACTTGTTAGAAGACGATGTTTCGGTATGTGTTTTTCGTAAACTCCACAAAGACTTAGAACCATTTTTCAATATGGAGAATAACTTGGTTTTCTGCAGTAACATTAACGGCTTACTGGCGGCTTTAAATACAAACTATAACCCAGAAGAATGGAGATTGTTTATAGACAGTTCAACATTGAGTTTAAAGGCAGTGTTATTGCATATTGGAAATATTTTACCATCTCTTCCTGTAGGGTATGCAGTTCACATGAAAGAATCATATGACAATATGAAGTACCTATTGACATGCATAAAATACGATGAGCACCAATGGCATATTTGTGGCGATTTGAAAGCTGTTGCACTTTTACTTGGGCTGCAGCTAGGCTACACAAAGTTTTGCTGTTTTTTGTGTGAATGCGACAGTCGGGCAAAGGCACTTCATTACACCAGACAAAACTGGCATGTTCGTCAATTCTTAGAGCCAGGTCAAAAAAATGTACAGCATATGCCATTAGTAGATTAGAAAAAATTTTTATTACCACCACTGCATATCAAATTGGGCCTAATGAAAAACTTTGTCAAGGCATTAGATAGAGATGGGTCAGCTTTTCAATACCTGCGTCAGAAATTTCCAAGACTAAGTGAGGCAAAGGTTAAACAAGGTATTTTTGTTGGGCCACAGATTCGAAATATTTTGAAAGATACACAGTTTGAAAACACTTTAACAGGCATTGAAAAAACTGCTTGGAATGATTTCCGTCTGGTGGTCACTAATTTCTTGGGAAATAGAAAAGCTGACAACTATAAAACCCTTGTCAAAAATATGCTGTCATCGTATCAAAAGATGGGCTGTAATATGTTTCTTAAGTTACATTTCCTACACTCACACCTGGACTTTTTTCCTGACAATTGCGGAGCCGTAAGTGATGAGCACGGCGAACGTTTTCATCAGGATATTTCAACAATGGAAAAAAGGTACCAGGGAAAGTGGAATCCTTCCATGCTTGCAGACTACTGTTGGACTCTTGGTAGAGATGCTCCAGAAACGATCCATAAAAGAACAGCAAAAAGACAGCGCTTATAGTGATTCTTATAAGTATATGAATCTTGTTACTTTTTTTGATATATCCTTAAAAATAAAAAGTTTTTTTTCTAAACCGCAACTAATTTTTTTATTTCATTGCCATTTTTGGATTCGGCGCCCCAAAATTAACAAAGAAGTGCACTTTTCCCACAAGATACAATTAAAAAACTAAAATTTGTTGTCCAGTGTTATTAAAAGCAAGCCACTAATACAGTGGATTAAAAAATCTTAAATAATAAATAAACGATAATAAAATCCTTCCTTCATGTCAAGATACAAATAACCCTGCTGTCAAAACATAATACGCTTTTATTTGACAACTTGAGATGAAGGAACCTAGTTATCGTTTAAATATTGCCAATCGGGAAATTATATTTTTAAATTTTACCATTTTAATAGCCAAGTGAAACTCTATTTTAAAAAGTTTCTATTTTATTTATTTTTTACTTTTTAGTACTAGTATTTTGAATATTTATTTTTGGTAATTTATATACAGGGTAACGAGAAACTAGATGCGGAGCCGGTGGGGGGAGTACAAGCCAATCTGAGTCAATTTTACTATAGGAACTACTGTTGCCGTTTTCGAATTATACTAATTTTTAGGATTTTATAAAATTAACGTCCTTTATACGTTAACCAAGTCATAAAACTTGAAAATTGGGTGTTTCATTCGATTTTTTTTTTGGTTTTACAATAAAAATGTTTTAAAATACGAAAATTGATACTCAAATGTACATTATTGAGGTTATCTCATGCAGTGAGCTTCAAAATAGTTCGATTTCTGTTAAAAAAATCTTCGTTCCTCTCAAAGCTTCAGTTTACTAGAAAAAGTGGCACACAAATTTTTCGTACAAAACAATTAAACATTTACGTTTCATTACCTTTCAAATGAGGTATAAAAATCACAAATCGATTAAGAATTGGAGAAAAGAGGAGGAATGATAGAGCAATAAAAATACTACACTTACAAAATCATACCTTAATACAGGATAATTTGTTGGAAACTATATTTTTTTATTTTTATAATACATTTTTAATATGGCGCCCTATATTTCTAATGCACACACGTGCTCTTCTTATGACAGCTGATTTTACTACCGCCGAATTCCTAAGAGAGGCTTGCATTTCTTGTGCTGCATGTATACTAAGTGACGTATAAATCCGAACACCCAGTTTAAATGGTTTTATTTTAATAAAATTTTGTATAAGTACTTAATGAAGCACAATAAGTAAATGATAAAAATTTTAAAATGATTGCACTGCTTTAAAGCCCTTTGACCTTTAATAATGTGTGGATGCACCCTGATGTGCTACGCATTCTTCAACGCGCCTAGGCATGCTTCTGATCAGGTGGTCAATGTCCTCCTGTGGTATCTCATTCCAGGCAACCACCAACTCCTCTCGAAGTGCTTCTAGAGTCTGAGGAGGACGTTGCAAATTGAGCAATCTCCTACCCATCATATCCCACACGTGCTCAATTGGGGATAAGTCGGGAGATCTTGGTGGCCATGGTAACAATGTGACATCATTATGTTGAAAGAAGTCTATTGTGACTCTTGCAACATGTGGTCGGGCATTATCTTGTTGGAAAGTTGGATCTGCCAGGGTGTCAAGATAGGGTAAAAGATGGGGTTCTAGAACTTCGTGGATATAACGCTGCGCGTTCATGTTACCTCTGATGAAGATTAAAGGTGACCTGGAACCATAAGCTATAGCACCCCAAACCATAACTCCAACAGTGTGATGAAAATGTCTTTCAACAAAAAACTGTGGATTCCTCCTTTCACCACGTCGCCTTCTAACCCTGGCACGACCATTGTGCATGCCTAAACAAAATCGAGACTCGTCACTAAAGACAATACTGTTCCATTCCTGATCCCAGACTGACCGTTGTCTGCACCACTCAAGGCGATTACGTCGGTGTTCTCGAGTTAAAGGGAGGACCCGGTGTGGCCGGTATGAAAACAAGCCAAAACTTCTCATTCGTCGGTAAACACTTCGCATGCCAATAGGTCTTCCGTGTTCTGCAAACCATTCATTTGCAATGGACCTGGTAGTGGAGAAACGGTCCCTTAAGGCGAGTAATCTTAGGCGGCGATCTTCACGGTCTGTTGTTCTACGGCGGCGTCCAGTGCCCCTTGCTCTTTGCGTCCGGCCTTCTCGAAGCCATGCCTGGACAACACCTAACCACAGTGTCTACACTTCTTTGCACTCTAACTGCAATTGCCCGAAAAGAAAGTCCAGCTTCCCGAAGTCCCACTATGCGGCCCCTATCAAACTCACTAAGTTGACGAAATCGTACAGGTCTCCGTACTCTAGGCATCGTAACCGATCGTAAGGGATATCAAGAACCAAAATCCGGCAACGTTGATTCTTTACTGCGGCTGAAATATTTATTTTTAGAGCGTTAGTGAATAAAAAAAAAGCAGTATAAAAACCGGAATGTCCAACTGATAAGGCTGAAAATTTTTTTCTTGTTATTTACAGTAAGATAAATACATTCCCCAACTTTTATTAAAATAAAACCATTTAAACTGGGTGTTCGGATTTATATGTCACTTAGTATATTATCCTGTTTCTGAGGTCTTCTATTTTGGGTACAGGATTTTGATCAGAGTAAACTAGTTTTCATGCGAACCCACACAAAAAAGTCCATAGGTGTGAGATCGGGACTGCGTGCTGGCCATGGGATTGGCCCACCTCTACCGATCCATCGATTCGGAAACTGCTCATTTAACCAAATTCTAACACTTAGTCTGAAATGTGCTGGGCATCAGTCATGCTGAAAAATCATTCTGTGCCTTGTGTGTAGCTCACTAAAGACAATACTGTTCCATTCCTGATCCCAGACTGACCGTTGTCTGCACCACTCAAGGCGATTACGTCGGTGTTCTCGAGTTAAAGGGAGGACCCGGTGTGGCCGGTATGAAAACAAGCCAAAACTTCTCATTCGTCGGTAAACACTTCGCATGCCAATAGGTCTTCCGTGTTCTGCAAACCATTCATTTGCAATGGACCTGGTAGTGGAGAAACGGTCCCTTAAGGCCAATAACCTTAGGCGGCGATCTTCACGGTCTGTTGTTCTACGGCGGCGTCCAGTGCCCCTTGCTCTTTGCGTACGGCCTTCTCGAAGCCATGCCTGACAACACCTAACCACAGTGTCTACACTTCTTTGCACTCTAACTGCAATTGCCCGAAAAGAAAGTCCAGCTTCCCGAAGTCCCACTATACGGCCCCTATCAAACTCACTAAGTTGACGAAATCGTACAGGTCTCCGGACTCTAGGCACCGTAACCGATCGTAAGGGATGTCAAGAACCAAAATCCGCCAACGTTGATTCTTTACTGCGGCTGAAATATTCATTTTTAGAGCGTTAGTGAATTAAAAAAAAGCAGTATAAAAACCGGAATGTCCAACTGATGAGGCTGAAAATTTTTTCACTTGTTATTTACAGTAAGATAAATACATTCACCAACTTTTATTAAAATAAAACCATTTAAACTGGGTGTTCGGATTTATATGTCACTTAGTATATCTTGATATCTCACAACAGTACCGCGCTCTCGAACCCGACGGAACGTTTGCTTAAATACGCGAGCGTCAGGTAGGCGACGATTAGGAAACATTTCCCCATACTCACGACGAGCTTCTTCAGCATTGCCTCTGGCATCTCCATAGTAGAAAAGGATATCGGCATATTCTTCGAAACTGAACGGCCCCCTTTTGTTCATCAGCTATTGTTCATCGATAGGTAGATCAACGAACAATCAAGTCACACAGCAGCCAAGTCGTAAGGAATCACGGACATCAGGGTACAGTCTGGGTCGTCAGGAAAAAAATCACACACAGAAGTCCAACAAGAGCCAAGTCGTTAGAAATATCAAAACGGCGAGCAAACAAACACATCCGAACGCAACAAATCGCAAGAGCAGATTGAAGCGAGGGAGGGAGGGGGGTGACTAGTTTTACTTATCACACTATTTCGCGATGTTCGCGGCTCTACCTGTTTCTTTCACTCATATCTTTGTCATTTCTAAACCGGTTTGTGACTTTGATACCCCATTTGAAAGGTAATGAAACGTAGATATTTTAAAATTGTTTTGCACGAAAAATTTGTAGGTGATTGTTTCTAGTAAATTGAGTTTTTGAGATAAACGAAGATTTTTTTAACAAAAATTGAACTATTTTGAAGCTTGCTGCATGAGATAACGTCAATAATGCACATATAAGTATCAATTTTCGTATTTTAGAATATTTTTATTGTACAACCAAAAAAAAAACAAATGAAACACCCAATTTTCAAGTTTTATGACTTGGTTAACGTATAAAGGACGTTAATTTTATAAAATCTTAAAAATTAGTATAGTTCGAAAACGGCTAATTTTTGGACAGTAGTTCCTATAGTAAGATCGACTCAGATTGGCTTGTACTATCTCCCCCCACCGGCTTCGCATCTATTTTCCCGTCACCGTGAATAATTTAAATATATTTGATAAATAGAACTCCTTAAAACTTATCTTACTAATTTCGATAAATATAAATCATGTAATACAAAATTGATATTTTACAGCGATTGCAATGAGGATTTAGAATGGCATCATTTACTTATCAAACCGTTTTATTTGATACCCATCATTGCGGTGACCATGGAAATTATAAATCGTCATTTAGCGACGACCACCATATTGTATTTAGAATGACGCCACTTTGCTTAATGTGTTTCTCTCATCGAGACCTTTCATTTGATATCCACATTATAAGGGTTGCTATGGAAATGATGGATCGTCATTTTGTAGCATCTACCGTAATGGATTCTTCGGAATGGCGGCAGTTATTTCATTTTGTGTTGTCACGCGAACCAAATGTGTGTACGGAAGTTCAGCTCGATTAGTTAAGCTGATTCAAGCGTGAATGCTATTAGCAATAAAGAGTGGTTGAAGAGTTTAAACGTACCACTGACCTTATTCCCTTATTCGAATGCTTGTAGCTGTAGGTGATATCTGAAACTTTTGAAAAATTGCTGATGGATTGTATAACCCTATTTATATTTGTATTCTCGGGGATACGAGGAAACACCCCTCATCTAGGCATATGAATAGTTTTGCAGGGTAACTTCTTCATTCAATGTAAAATTAGCATATATATATATATATATATATATATATTGAGACGTGGTCATTGTCGTCTAGACCAGTTAGGTGAAAAATTAAAGCTTCCGCCTTTTGTTGGGTACTTCGACAAAATTTAAGCAAAGAGGACTCTTTATACTTTTTTTATTCTCTCTAGCTTTCAATGGACTTTGCCATCATCATCAGGAGCTGCAATTACAATGATAACAGTAGCAACACTGGTGTAAAATGAATTTAAATTGACAGTAGTATGTGACGATCTTGCTAATTGTTGTTTACGTATAGGATGAGGGAAACGTCCAGTAACATGTTGAAAGCTGGATAGATGGTACAATGGTCAAAATTATATAAAATATGACAAGAACAAGTTAAAAACAGATTAAATTTTTTTTAAAAAACATGAAAGCATTACATCGTGAAGCCACTTGATGATTGCGCAAAATGGTGGTCATGGAATAATGAGTGAGATGAACCCTTTGACAGAAGGCCGAAGGTTGTCAATGTCTGTGTAGAAAGATGGAACAAATTGTGGGCGTGTGACCAACATTGCCAAATCACTTCAGATGATGTGATTTTCAGAATGTTATGTAAGAAATTGTTAAGCCGACCAGAGGCAGTTGAATTAACTATATTTTAATTAATGGGAAATTAAATTAACAATTATTATTATATCGTGAGAAGAAAATTATTAGAATTTGAGTGGAATGAAGTTTATTGGTGGAATCGACCAAGAAACAGATTCCATTTATGGTTGTGAAGATTCAAAATTTGGGGAGATATGTAAGTTCTCCAATTTTTCGCAGTTTAGCAAATATGAGTAAATGACACTCAGTTGCTTAACATCTGTATTTTTGTTGATACAGTTGTTATTCATAAAAATGTGGGACATTTCCAGGAATAAACGTTTGGAAAGGTGTTTTTCTTCATCAAGAACTTTGATACTTGTGTAATTCATAGAATGCCCTGTTGTGTTAACATGAGATGCTAGAGCGCATCTTTCAGGATGAAGCCTAGAATCACTTTTGTGTGATGTAATCCTTCCTTTAAGAGATCTGGAGGTCTGACCTATGTATATTTGGTTACAGTTGTTGCAATTGATGGAGTAGACTGTGTTGGTTAAGCCAAGCAGCGGGACTGTGTCTTTCATTTTTGAAAAAATGCAGTTTATAGTGAGGACGGATTTGCAAGCAATTCGAAAGTTCAAACGACTGCACAATCTGATCAGCTTATGTGTCAGTTCCGTGATATAGGGCAGGACAGCAAAACCAGGTCTTGAGTCCGGGTTGGTGCTTGTACTGTTTGAATTGATGCTATTGTTGGGAATTACATCAGTTCCATAAAAAAATACGTAGATGACATTATTTTATGCCTCCCCTCCATAGGTCTGGATGGTATTGTCAGAGAATTCAACAGCTATGACCCCTACATCCAATTTACCACTGAAAAAGAAGATGAGAACCTGTCTGTCCTCTTTCTGGACACAAGACTCATCCGCACCATCAACAATAGTTTATTGGTAGACTGGTACCGAAAACCTATGGCCTCAGGTCGGTTTCTCAATTTTAGGTCATACCATAAGCTAGGGATTAAAATCAACTTGGTAAAACAGATGAAAACAAGGGTAATCAGCATCTCAGATAATACTTTCCACACCTCAAATTTACGTAAACTATCAAAACTGTTCATCAATAATGGTTATCCGAAGTGTCTGATTAACAAGATCTTATTTAGTTCACCTTCCAATATTTTGCCAAACTCTGATGATGCAGGTAATAGTCGCACAACCCCTAATAACGGAACTGATATAATTCCCAACAATAGCATCAATTCAAACAGTACAAGCACCAATCCGGACTCCAGACCTGGTTTTGCTGTCCTGCCCTATATCAAGGAACTGACACCTAAGCTGATCAGATTGTGCAGTCCTTTGAACTTTCGAATTGCTTGCAAATCCGTCCTCACTATAAACTGCATTTTTTCAAAAATGAAAGACACAGTCTCGCTGCTTGGCTTAACCAACACAGTCTACTCCATCAATTGCAACAACTGCAACCAAATATACATAGGTCAGACCTCCAGATCTCTTAAAGGAAGGATTACATCAAGTATCACAGCTCTTGATAAAGAAAAACACCTTTCCAAACGTTTATTCCTGGAAATGTCCCACATTTTCATGAATAACAACTGTATCAACAAAAAAACAGATGTTAAGCAACTGAGTGTCATTTACTCATATTTGCTAAACTGCGAAAAATTGGAGAACCTACATATCTCCCCAAATTTTGAATCTTCACAACCATAAATGGAATCTGTTTCTTGGTCGATTCCACCAATAAACTTTATTCCACTCAAATTCTAATGATTTTCTTCTCACGATTTAATAATAATTGTTAATTTAATTTCCCATTAATTAAAATATAGTTAATTCAACTGCCTCTGGTCGGCTTAACACTTTCTTACATAACATTCTGAAAATCACATCATCTGAAGTGATTTGGCAATGTTGGTCACACGCCCACAATTCGTTCCATCTTTCTACACAGACATTGACAACCTTCGGCCTTCTGTCAAAGGGTTCATCTCACTCATTATTCCATGACCACCATTTTGTGCAATCATCAAGTGGCTTCACGATATAATGCTTTCATGTTTTTTTAAAAAATTTTAATCTGTTTTTAACTTGTTCTTGTCATATTTTATATAATTTTGACCATTGTACCATCTATCCAGCTTTCACCATGTTACTGGACGTTTCCCTCATCCTATACGTAAACAACAATTAGCAACATCCTCACATACTACTGTAAGTTAAGTCAATTTAAATTCATTTTACACCATTGTTGCTACTGTTATCATTGTAATTGCAGCTCCTGATGATGATGGCGAAGTCCATTGAAAGCTAGAGAGAATAAAAAAAGTATAAAGAGTCCTCTTTGCTTAAATTTTGTCGAAGTACCCAACAAAAGGCGGAAGCTTTAATTTTTCACCTATATATATATATATATATATACTTATATATATATATATATAAGTATATTCAGCACATTAAAGTATTGATATACACTATCCACAGGAAAATTAAAGGGGATGCAAAGACCTTCAAAATGTGAGCGATGTCCAAATTGCTACATCGGTTAATATGTGGTAACAATAACATAGAAAATTGATATGCACATTTATTATTTGAAATTTCAAATGATAGTTAAAATCGAATCCCTTTTGGTTATTAACATCACAAAAGGTATTCCAATATGTGTACGGGTGATCCCAGAAGCACCCGGCCTGACCTAGAGATGGCGCCAGTTGTTTGAAAAATATCATTGTATTAGAAAGTATGCAACCTATAAATCATATGTGTCATGTTTGAAGACGCCACGTTGTTTAGTATTTGCTTGGCAGCCATCAATACTGAACGTTTTCAGTAAATTTGTGAAAATGGAGAAAATTGGTCATCGTTATGTGGTACAGTAGTTTTATTTCAAAGTCCTCAGCCCAACCAATATAAAAGCTAAACTGAATTCTACTCTGGGTGAGTCTGCTCCTCCATTTACAACAGTAAAATATTGGGTAGCAGATTTTGAACGAGGCCGTATGAGCTGCCAAGACGAGCATCGCAGTTGGCGACCAAATGAGGTGACGACTCCAGAAATGGTGAAGAAAATTCACAAAGCGGTACTGAATGATCGTCGACTGAAACTGCGCGAGTTAGCAGACGTAGTAGGCATTTCAAACAGTGCGGTTCATCGCATATTATCTGAAAATTTGGACATGAGAAAGCTGTGTGCAAGATGGGTGCCGCGATTGCTCACAATCGAGCAATAACAGTGTCGTGGAGATGTTTCAATTGAGTGTATAGCGAAGTTTCACAGCAACAAAGCAGAATTTTTGCATCGTTTCATAACCATGGATGAAACATAGGTCCATCACTTCACACCCAAGACAAAGGAACAATCAAAACGATGGACTCAAAAGGAACAACCGGTTCCAACGAAGGCGAAGACCATTTCATCAGCAGGCAAGGTTATGGCGTCGGTTTTTTGGAATGCGTGTGGGATAATTTTCATTGACTATCTTAAAAAAGGTTAAGCTATCAACGGCAAGTATTATGCGAACTTATTGCAACGTTTGAGCGATGAAATCAAGCAAAAACGGCCGCATTTGGTTAAGAAGGAAGTATTGTTTCATCAAGACAATGCACCAGCTCACAAATCCGTTATTGCAATGGCCAAAATGAACGAATTACAGTTTGAATTGCTACCTCATGATCCTATTCACCAGAGCGCCCCTCGGATTATTTTCTGTTGCCAAACTTGAAAAAATGTCTCAGTGGTCGAAGATTTTCCAACGATGAAGAAGTGATGTCGGCAATTAATGGCTATTTTGAGGAGCAAGGCAGTTCTTATTATATTAAGGGTATCGAACTTATTGAACATCGCTGGGAAAAGTGTATAGAGCTCAAAAGAAAATAAGTTGAAAAATAAATACATTTTTTTACAAAATTTTTGTTGGGTCGGGTACTTCTGGGACCACCCTCGTTTATCGTTACACTTTTTGACTCCGTTTTTCACAAGCATTTTTTCGATATAAAGCTTCTGCGAGTTTGTAGGAATGATTTTTGTATTACATTTAACCTTTTTGTAAATCGGATTTCAAGGCAAATGGAAAATATTGCAAAATAAAAATAGCACTCAGTTAGTAACGGCAAATGCTAAAAACGTCTGTATTATCATTACAAAATAAATCAACCTAACCTTACGCAACAAAGTCTGAAATTCAAAGAGATGTCCCAGTGTTTTTAGCAAAATAGAAAACTAGCCCTCATAAAGCCCATATCAGTAAAAATCTGTGGTAAGAAGAATTAGAAAGTGCGGAAATTTACAGGGTGTTTCATTTGAAAACTTTGAGTAATCGTTCATCTTGCGTTCTTCACGACCCTGTATAAACTAACCAAAAAATAAGTATATAGGGAGAAAATATGGTATCACAAAATTCTTTTGACGAAAAATTCAGTTCTCTAGCTGTAACAGTTGCGTAAACGTGAGTTGACAAAGTGCAGTATTTTTTTGATGGATCCCAATACATCAACAACTTGAAAATTGAACCCTACAGTATGTATCGAATTGCTTCGTTTGGAAGGGCCTATCCGAATCTGCGATGAAATCTTGATCCTTCGATTTAGAAATGTATGTTTGGAGCATAACGTTTTTAGTTATCATGAGTAATAATGAAGTGACATCAAAAACTCACCCTGTATAAGTTCTCAGTACGAAGCTCTTTCTTTCTCCTTTTGGTCAAACATATTACTACTTGAGTGTATTTTGTATAAAACGGTAGAATGTTTTTCTTTTGATAAATAAATGTATTTGATTTTAAATTTGAACTCTTCTATAAACTTGCACATTAAATTAAAAACATATAATTATTCTGTAAATCTGCCTAAACAATTTTGTGTGTTCTGTAGCCGTGAGCTTGTTTGCCCACGGCTCCACATACTGCATATTCTCAGCCAACTTCGACTTGGTTTCAAACTTCAGTCATCATACATCAGTAAGCGCTGTTTGCACACCACAACATTTCTCAGATAGATACACAGAAACAGCTTAGAACTTTGTGACCTCGATGAAAGAGGGGGATAAAGGCAGCTGCAACAGAGCTTCGGCTTTAGAGCGAGATGCGTCTTTATCTTCCTGACAGACTGTATCTGAAGCATACGAGATGTGATCAGAAAGTAACGGGAATTTTGTTTTTTTAAAAAAGGTATTTATCTATTCGTCTAGATTAAAGTTGTCGTCTTCAAAATCGTCCCCATTAGATATTATGCACTTGTGCCAGCGATTCTTCCATTCCTGTCTTTGCTTTGCCTATTTTAGATGACATGGGGGGTAGGGGAGTCTAGATGATGATTACGTCTTTGGTAGTTATTTACTTTTTTACACGAATGGCAACCCTCACATTGTCTTTGCTTGAAAACGAAACGCATTTTCGGGGATTCCCGCAAATAATGCATACGTTTAGTGAACAGCGCGCGGTAATTCCCCTACTCGCTTTAGAACCTCTATCAGTTTATTGTTTCGTTTAGATACTATAGCGAGTAGACGTATTGTAAGCATAGTAAAGCATTTTGACAATTGTGTCACCATTGATTCCATTAGCCAAAGTTTAATGTTTAAACAAGATGTCGTTTCACATAGACAAATCCAAGTTATACCAAAAATTGAAAGTTTTAAAAAATCTCATACAAGTACGAAAGTACAAAATGTACAAAAGTTACTTAACGAAGTGTGGCGAAATTACAAGCAAAATCCGACAAGGAACTAGATATTATTGTATCTAATTGAAGAAGAATTGCGGCGACTAAGAATAAATCCAATCTACTAAATTTTTTTTAAGGTCAGTGACGAAATCATCTTAGGTACCTATGAGTACTAGAAATATTAGAAACCGCCAAAAAGTTTCTCTTTACTGATTAGAAAATATTATGGCCTATCTCAAAGTATAGAGGTAATGTTCATTATATTATAGATCTATTTCTTATGACAGGATGTTAGTTTTATACGTATATACAGAAGCCATAGAAAGTTTTTATTTGTAGGCAACCTGTAAACCTGCAGAAAAAACACAAATTATACAGTCCGCTTCAAATATTAAAAAAGGGGAAAAAGATAAAATAAAACCCGGTAATGAATCACAACAGCAATGCCAAATTAATGAAAATACAGATAAACAGAGAGCAAAACCTTCTCAAGAAGCTATAAAAGATAAGATTGCTCTACTCGAAAAAGATCTGAATGCTTTGTATTCTGCCAGAGATACTATGTCAAGCCGTTCTGAAGTTGATAAACAGATCATTAAGTTGCGCGAGGAAATAAAAACAGGAAGGTTCAAAACGCAGTTGCCCAGAAGAAACACGGGGATGGTATGAAAAGAAAGTTACAAGATATTTGTCATGAAAATCCAGAAATAAAAAAAGTCTATCTCTGAGGGATTCAGTGGGACGTCCTAATCTTGAAAGCAAGCAACATTCACTATTGAAAACAATCGCGGATATAGCTTTATTTGGGAGTGCAGCAGATGATTGAAGACGAACGGAATCAATTCGCAGCGTAAAAACTCACACAAGAATTACGTAAAATAGGATTTGCAATTAGTCGCAGTGGGACATATCTTTGTTTGATTCCCAGAAAATCTAATTCTGCAGAGGGACGAAGACATGTATCGACAGTCCTGTTAAGCTCATTCGGGCTCAAACTGATCACCACAAGAGCCACTTAGACAGCAAGTTCGCTGAAACATCAATCCATTATTTAGGGAACATAGCATCCATACTTGGACCAGATCAAGTACTTTTCATATCTCAAGATAATAAAGCTCGAGTCCCTATTGGCGTAACTGCGGCAAATAAGCAAGCACCTCTTCCAATGCACATGGAATATAGAATCAAATTGCCTGATCTTGATTGGGTAATCGCAGAGCGTCATAAATTAATACCATCTGTTTATGCTGGTATCAAAATCACTTCCAATATGCTAGGACAACCGCAAGCCGTTGGATATTCTGGACCAACATACATCGCTATTCGAAGTGGAAAGCATAGTTAATCTACTGCTAATACTCATGCTCAGGATTTCGAGACGCTTCACGAACTTGAAGAGTTTCGACCATTAGCTACTGACCATGGACTAGTAAAACCAGTGGTAATCATGACGGTTGATGGAGGGCCAGATGAAAATCCACGTTATCAAAAAGTCATAGGGTTTGCTATACAACCCTTTAAGCGACATGATCTCGATGCATTGTTTTTACCTACCAATCCGTATAACAGAGTAGAGCGCAGAATGGTTCCTCTTAGTCGGGAACTGGCTGGTTTAATATTGCCTCATGACCATTTTGGGTCTCATTTGGATGAACGTCGCGTTACAATTGATGAACATTTAGAAAGATCTAATTTCGAATTTGCAGGAAATCTATTAGCTGAAGTATGGAGATCAATGGAAATTGATGGCTATAATGTTAATGCAAAATATGTTGGGGCAGGTAAACAAGATCTTCCTGATTTTCCAGACATTAAACGGTATTCAGAACATGTGCGTGAGAGCCAATACTTGCTACAAATTGTGAAATGTAGAAATACAGAATGCTGCCGTCCAAGAAGTGGCCTATTTAGATTACTAGACAACAGGTTTCTTCCAACACCTGTAAAAGCAACACAAACAGTTGATGAGTTAGTTTTAGATGAAGGAGGGTAATTTCTTATTCTTCCAGTCAATTTATCTCTACGCTTAAGTGCTTCATTCAAAGATTTCCTGCAAATGCTCTACGATTTTTTTTGTCCGTCGGTAAAATTGAGGCTATCAAGTCGAACATGCAAAACGTGTGGTCTTTATCATGCTTTCATCAAGTCACTAAATCGTCACATCGAAAATATCCATAAAAATGTAGACACTCACACTGATAGGAAAATTAGACCTGTAAGAGTCGCTGCTCGTCGTGCTAATGAACTGATGTGCATTATTCAAAATTTAGAGCACCATGATGTTGAATGGCTCGATGAGAACGACGTAGACATTCCAAAATCCGATGAAAGCCAGCAAACTCACAACACTGAGCAGCAATCGAAGCTATCAAATGTCATCGAAAACTTAGAATCTGGGTTCGGGCTTCATGGACTGAGAGGTGTTAATTTGAATTTAATATGTGTACCAAAAATTTAAAATAAGTTTGTTATGTTACTAAGATATAATATTTTTGTCCTTTACTCTATGTTGAATATCGTATCAATAAAATATAATCTCTATCCTAAATCTATTTTCTTATTTTTCAAATTATAATTATAACGTTATAATTATAATATTAAAAAAAGAAACAATACATTAATTGACAAATGTTTACGTAAGCATGGGGGGACGGGTAAGAGCTTTACTTAGTTTTGCTGACAAGGGGGGTGGTGGGGGGGTAAGTAAATCTAATAAATCTGCTTACGTAATACTTGAACGGCCCCTAAATAACTAGATCAAAAAATATAGAAATAGGCAGAAATAATGTCATAAAGTCAAATAATAGACGAGTACATGCAACTGACACAAGTATGTACATTGTATTAATACACACCCTTTTGTTGTTGTGCTAAATGCCTGTAGCATTTTTTGAATCACTGTATGGAATTTTTCTCAAATAGTTCAACCTCCTTGTTCGAAATGGTTGGACCGTGTAACTAAAACTACTTTTAAACCTGTTTGAAGAATGCGTAGCAATAAAATATAAATTTGAGTTAATCCTGTTTGTTTATTGTTTAGTACACATAACCCAAATTATTGTAAAGCAACAGTTTTTTAGAACCTTGTGTTTCAAGTTAGTTAAATATGTGTACTAAAGAGTAGACCAGGTTAGATAGTATAACAGCATTGACTATTCGCCACTTTATGTCGGCATATACGTGTAATACAGGGTGACAGGTAAATAGGTGTAAAACATTTTAGGAGGTGATAGTACAGCCCCTTCGCTATCGAAATTAGTATATAATACCATACCCTATATTCAAAGGTTGAAAAGTTATTGAAGATTTAAGATTTTTTTAAAAACAATCCATATTTCAGAGTAAAAAAGTCGAGAGAAAAAAGCGATTAAAAATTTGTTTCTTGTGGTTTTGGGTTATTATTTCAATAATTAACTATTATAAATTAAAAAAGATTCGAAAACAATACCAAACAGCGTATTTATTTTCATTCAAAAATGATTAACTAAGAAAAACAAATAACGTTTTACAGTAAGTAAGGTGTTTTACAAAAAAATCAGTATACAAAAAAACGTACAAACAATTTAAATGATATCCTTGTTTCATAAGGAATCGAAATTGGTATGATAAGTGCATAAGAACTGTGTGAAACTAAACATAATGTATTGTAATACAACAATAGGGAGTAAATTTACCAAAGGCTTGTCTCCTATTTTCACAACTCTCTGATTGATAAGAAAGTGTTTTTGTGAAAATAATGTAACTGTAAACTATGGGATAGTTATTATTTTAAACTACGGTTAAGTTACACGATTAGATTATTTACACAGTTGTAATTGTACTACAGAATAATAAAAACTGACTAATAGTTACTACAATTGGTAAGTAAAATACAATAATGAAATGAAGGTAAAATTCATTGCAATTGTTGTTCGAACTGACGCCCGCCGTTTCTTATGCAAGCCCTCTCTTTCTCATGTTGGTACGCGTGATGCGGCCTGTTAGTTGTCCTCTGATAGTGTCAGCAGCAGCAATAATTCTTTCTTTCAACTATGCAAGAGTGTCTATGGGCTCAGCGTACACCAGTGACTTCATGTGCCCCATAAATGATAGTCACACGGTGATAAATCTGGGCTCCTCGCTGGCCACGGTGTCGGTCCACCTCGGCCAATCCAGCGACCAGGATATTTCTCGTCCAGCCACTATCTAACACCCAGACGGAAATGCGCGGGACAGCCATCGTGTTGGTAGATCATCTGCATCCTGATATTCAGAGGCAGGTCTTCGAGATACTCCCAGAGTTCGGATCTCAAAAAGTTTTCATAGGTTTCGCCATTCAGGTTGTCAGGCAAAAAAACTGGTCCAATTAGATACGTATGAATGATTCCCATCCACACGTTTGCCGAAAATCTTCCTTGATGGGCTCTTGGCTTTGCCATGTGGGGATTTGCCTCTCGTGTGGCCCAATAATGTAAGTTGTGATAATTTGTTGTCCCCTCTCTGTCAAACTTAGACTCGTCGGTCCACAATATTTTAGTTAAATAGTCGTTTTCTTCTTGATCCCGATGAAGCATGTATCGACAAAAATCAATTCTTCTTGCGGCATCTCCTTCTTCTAGTACATGAACCGGTGTGTAATGGAAAGGGTAAAGTCTCGCCGAATGCAGAACGAACCAAAGCTGCTTTGCTATAACTCGTATAGACGTCGTCGGGTCTCTGCCCTGGCATTCCATTATTGCCTCTCGATCTTCGTCGTCAAACAACCGAGGTCTACCAGCATCATGACGTCTCTCATGAACCTGTCCACTTTCCTTGACGCGTTGGTACACAGAAGCAAGTACTCGATGACTCGGTATTCGCCGATTCGGAAAACGGTTTTCGTATTCTCCCCTGGCTTCAACGGAATTTCCATCACTTAAACCATAACAAATCAGAATATCAGCGTATTCTTCGTTACGGTAACTCGCCATTAATAAAACTGATCAAAAAAGAAGAAGTACGTCCTACCGCGTTAAAGGTTGATATTCTACTAACTAACCTAAGCGTTAGTTCCCTTTCGTTGATCCGTCAGCTGTGTCAATTCATAACACACGCAGAGCTTGCTTCCGAGGAGCGACGACAGATTCCGAATACTTAAACCAGAATAACAGCACAGGGCACAAAAAATAACAAAAAGGGTCGAACCACGAAAGGCTCGGTTTACCTGCTCAGTACAATGAAATGCGCTTAGCGGTCCTTTCTAGCAAAGTAATATTGTTTGTTAAATGGTTTACTTACTGATATGTTATTATATCATTTTAGAAACCTAGTGAAACGAGGAAGTTTTTGCAGTTATTTGTACATTTTCTTTATAATGATTTTTTTGAAAAAAAAGACTTCTTAATGTGAAAGTTGAAAATAAAAATTTTCATTTAACATTTAAATGAAAATAAGACGTTTTCAGTAGTGTTTTATATGTTTTTTAATTTATGAGAATTATTTATTTAAATAATAACCTGAAACCACCAAAAAAAGAATGTTTATTCACCACCTTTTTTATCTCAACTATTTTACTGTGTAATCTGGGTTGTTTTTTAAAAAAAATTAAATCTTCCATAACTTTTTAACCTTTGAATATAGGGTATGGTATTATATACTAATTTTGATAGCAAAGGAGCTGTACTATCATCTCCTAAAATGTTTTACACCTATTTACCTGTCACCCTGTATATCTTATATTTTTCGAGCCTTTGGAGACTCAGAGAGATCATATCAAGATCAAAAAAAATTTCATATACCCACAACATCCAAAATTCAACCCATTCAAGTTTTTTTCTGAAAATGATAGGACCCTCTGCAACTGCTACTCTTAAACTTGAATATAGCAATCATGCGTCAATTCAGTCACCCCAAATATTAGATGGCTAGCTTAACCCATTCAAAGAACAAGTCGAATTGAGGCTTTTCAAATGTCAAATGACACTAAGCCACAGCCATCAAAAAGCATTAAGTTAACGGGAGCTTAAGCAGCGCAACTCATCCTTCCGGTCTAACAGCCTGTCTTTTCTTTATGAAGCCGTTGAAAAAATCTCCAGGAGCCTCAACATAATACCCGAAGGAGTAACAATTTTCCGCGCAATATACTGCATCATCATATACCGTAGCGTATATTCGTTCCTTCCCTAAACCCCTTGTCTGTTGAGTGACACTCCCCGATTGCCTGACAATATCCCAATAGAAGGGTAATTTATATCCGCGTCGTTTAGATAAATGTTTACAAGCGTAATCCCGTCGTTATTGTCCCTTTCTTTGTGTCAGGATAAGAGAATGACACGTTACGTACACAGCAGCCAGTCACTGGGGGTGAACAGCAGGACGGCTTTTATCGTCATATATGTGCACTCTCTGCACTCTGGTTCGCTGGTACGATGGCCATTTGTGAGAGTTATTATACAGTGCTTCCAAAACATGGTAAAGCATTTTTTTAATTCATCTTGGATAACTAAAAATAAGCTAATATACTAAGTGACATATAAATCCGAACACCCAGATTAAATGGTTTTATTTTAATAAAAGTTGGTGAATGTATTTATCTTACTGTAAATAATAAGTGAAAAAATTTTCAGCCTTATCAGTTGGACATTCCGGTTTTTATACTGCTTTTTTTAATTCACTAACGCTCTAAAAATGAATATTTCAGCCGCAGTAAAGAATCAACGTTGGCGGATTTTGGTTCTTGACATCCTTTACGATCGGTTACGATGCCTAGAGTACGGAGACCTGTACGATTTCGTCAACTTAGTGAGTTTGATAAGGGCCATATAGTGGCACTTCGGGAAGCTGGACTTTCTTTTCGGGCAATTGCAGTTAGAGTGCAAAGAAGTGTAGACACTGTGGTTAGGTGTTGTCAGGCATGGCTTCGAGAAGCCCGTACGCAAAGAGCAAGGGGCACTGGACGCCGCCGTAGAACAACAGACCGTGAAGATCGCCGCCTAAGATTATTGGCCTTAAGGGACCGTTTCTCCACTACCAGGTCCATTGCAAATGAATGGTTTGCAGAACACGGAAGACCTATTGGCACGCGAAGTGTTTACCGACGAATGAGAAGTTTTGGCTTGTTTTCATACCGGCCACACTGGGTCCTCCCTTTAACTCGAGAACACCGACGTAATCGCCTTGAATCGTGCAGACAACGGTCACTCTGGGATCAGGAATGGATTGTCTTTAGTGACGAGTCTCGATTTTGTTTAGGCATGCACGATGGTCGTGCCAGGGTTAGAAGGCGACGTGGTGAAAGGAGGAATCCACAGTTTTTTGTTGAAAGACATGTTCATCACACTGTTGGAGTTATGGTTTGGGGTGCTATAGCTTATGGTTCCAGGTCACCTTTAATCTTCATCAGAGGTAACATGAACGCGCAGCGTTATATCCACGAAGTTCTAGAACCCCATCTTTTACCCTATCTTGACACCCTGGCAGATCCAACTTTCCAACAAGATAATGTCCGACCATATGTTGCAAGAGTCACAATAGACTTCTTTCAACATAATGATGTCACATTGTTACCATGGCCACCAAGATCTCCCGACTTATCCCCAATTGAGCATGTGTGGGATATGATGGGTAGGAGATTGCTCAATTTGCAACGTCCTCCTCAGACTTTAGAAGCACTTCGAGAGGAGTTGGTGGTTGCCTGGAATGAGATACCACAGGAGGACATTGACCACCTGATCAGAGGCATGCCTAGGCGCGTTGGAGAATGCGTAGCACATCAGGGTGCATCCACACATTATTAAAGGTCAAAGGGCTTTAAAGCAGTGCAATCATTTTGAAATTTTTATCATTTACTTATTATAGTGTATTATATTCTAATAATTCTGTATATTTAGTAGAAAAGCTGGTCCCTAGGTCAAGTATACATCACTCTTTTATAGATCTTTTACGTATAATGCAGTGTCTCTCTTTAACATCTAAGGCAGGAATATTGATATATCAAATACTAATAACATCCGTTTCAAACTGCATCTCAGACAACATCTTCTAGGAAGTCAGCAAAGGATAAATGAATAAACGCCCTGTGATCAATTACCATTATTTTTTTTAGTTAGATTCATAGACGTACAAACATTTACTGTACATGTAAAATACCATATTTGTATGGTCACTTAGTAGTTAATGGAAGTAAAACTAAATATATGTGGTACTATAAACGTAAGCTATCACGTTGAGGTTAAATAATTCTGTTCTTGTTAGGATGGAACAAACAAAGCTTTTAGGGGCAATGAAATACTCAGCTGGAGAGGTAATCTGGATTATGTCATGAAAAAACTCAGTTCTGGCGTATTTGGCGTTGGGTAACGTAAAACGCATAGTGAGTACTAAGGATTTACAGAATGTCTATTTAGTAACCGTATATCGTCAATTGAAGTACTTTGTCCTCTGCTGGAGTTGCACAGCGCAAAACCGGATTATAAGGTCAATATTTTCATTGAGCCCCCTACAGAATTGTAGGGCTACCTTTCAGTCAAATCATCTGTTAACATTTCCCAGTGTTTTATATTTCAGGCTTGCGTATTCATTAAAAATATACTCAATCACAATAGAAACGTTACACCCAGAAAAAATAATTTCTCCAGCTTGATTTTTTTTGGCAATGAGGTAGTCATGAACGTTAATATTCTCACAAAATTTTATTGAAAAGTAATAGAAATAAGAGATAAAATTTAAACAAAGGTGAACAAAAACAAAGATAAGCATACTTTAAATATTGTCATTGTGTTGCCAAAGTTGAAGAAATTATTTTTTTCTGGATGTAACACTTTTAATGTCACAAAATAGAGCATAGCGCAGTGTACAAAACGAAAGCATAGTCTACGGATAAGTAGCGTAGAATACATAAAACAAAAACTAAGCGTTCATGGCTAAGTTTGTTGACTGTCCCACCTATCATAATGCACTATGAAGCTAATGTATTTTTCACAAGTCCATTACGTTTTGATGACTACAAAAGCGTCATCTTTGTATTAGTCTGTGACGTTAGCAATAATGAATTTCAGCATCGTATTCAGAGCTGTTGTTCACATATTTATCTGGATTATATTTGTGATTGGGAAATATTTGATTTTTACAGTGTTCCCAACTATATACGAGCCCCTTCCCACTTCAGTTGGCCCAACTCTTGAAATCTTAGTTTTTTTCTTATCTAACACAAATAATAGAAATGACGCAGGGTGCTATAGGTTTAAAATATTAACAATGAATATTTTGATAATATATAGTAGAAAACACCAACTTTATCACTCCCTAATCAAATTTGCAGCATAAAAATAACACATGTTGCAATTACAGCATATCAAACTATTTTCATTTCAATGCAAAATAAGTCTATAACGCATAGGTGGCCGTGAAAAATAAAAGCCATGACAATTGTTTTTATTATTCACAGCTGTCAGAATACGTTTAAAATAGTTTTGGGTAGAGGAAAGGTTATTAGTGAGAAAATTCGGTAACTGATAATTAAAGTTTTTAGCTCTGGGAAATCAAACTCAGAAATTGCAACTTTGTTAGACTTATCGTGGTACAGTGTGAGAAATATTGTTAGAAGATATCACGTAACTGGTTCAGTTAATATTAAGCCACGATATGTGAAAAAAAGTAATATCACAAATGCCGACCGAAAAGCATTAAGAAGAATAATCGTGAAAAACAGGCGTGCCAATTGTTTACAATTAAGTGCTCTGTGGAGTGACGCAGTTGGAAGGAGAATTTCGAGGCCCACAACTCATAGAGAGGCCCACAAACTGGAATTTAGCACTTGCAAGATAAATTTTCTTATAAAAAAAGTGAAGTAAAAACCCTAAAGTTGCACAACTTGTTTATAGGTCAAAGAAGAGCCAGCAATTTACTCCACTGCAGAAAAAAATCGGCTTAGATGGGCTAAAGAACATAGACAATGGACACCTCAACAATGGTGTGCAATACAATGGAGTGATGAGGCCCGATTCGAAGTTTGTTTTGGTGACAGTCGCAATAGAGTTATTCGCAAAAAAAATTAAGCTCTCCATGTTGACTGTCTAAAGGGAACAGTGAAATTTTCAGCATCCATTATGGTCTGGGGCAGTATGTCATCAAGAGGAGTAGGAAAGTTTCATTTTATCGATGGAAATGTGGATACAAACAAATATTTGGCAATTTTAGAAGAATCGCTTTTAACAGTGATGGAAGAATGTTTGACATCCGGCCAATATTTTGTGTTTCAGCAAGATGGTGCAGCGTGCCATACCTCAAAAAAGGCTATAAAATGGATGGAAGGAAATAATGTAACACTTTTGAAATGGGTTTCTAGCAGTCCAGATCTGTCACCTATTGAGTGTTTGTGGCACGAGATGAAAAAGGTTCTACGACAACATCCTGCTCGTACAATCACCGAACTGAGACAAAAGCTTCAAGAAATATGGGATTGTTTTACACCAACTTTTTGTCAAAACTGTGCCCTAAAGAATTTCAGCCGTAATAAAAAATATAGCTGATGTTACTCAATGGTAATCTTTCAATTGTTGCTTTGTTAACTTCGCGCATTTATTCGCACATTGTTTATTCGTTCGGATGTTCTATTAGTTATAGGTCTAAGTGATTTCAAATATGTATTTTTACGACTCTAAAATGTTTTTGAGAAAATAGATTGTTTTAGAAGTAAATAGTTTCGTCAGGTTTGGTTTATGAAGACATATTTTGGTACAAATCTTGAAGTGGGCCAACTGAACTGGGAAGGAGCTGGTATACCTGACTTGAAATGTAGTCATGACCATTAGTAGTCGTTTTGCTTGTAGCGTTTTTTTAAATGGAAAAGGGCTTTTCTAAAGAAAGAGTTGTTGGCAAGTACAAAATTAACCTGTTGCGAACAAACGAAATACGGATCTGTCCCCTTGGCATTGACGGATCGCTCAGAACTAATTATGTGTCACTTGTCGATATGAGAAGTTTCGAAATATCATGAGGTAATCAGCTGTTATTCTACAGTGATGGATACTCGTGAAAGATATACCCTATTTCACGGAAATCCATCACGTTTTGACGTCTACTGAGGTGAACAGGTGATCAAGAAGTGACATCTTTGTATTAGTCTGTAATCAACTATTCTTATTAAAAGAGTTGTTAGCCAGTACAAAATGAATCTGTCGCCTACAAAAAAACAAAACAGTCTATCATTGTCGGTCTATCAGGTAGCGGCCATATCCCTTTCCCACCCACCGTTCTGGAATCCAAAGATTTCGCGTGCTTTATTCTAACAGTGTTGCCGATGGTTCACAACATTCTTAGATACTTCAAGGTTTAATCATAATAAATGTATCATCGATGGTAGTGAAAAAAGTTCTGTACATTCTGTCGGTGGAGAAGACCATCAGAGGCGTCGCACATTCTATTGCTCGTTGATATGAACCTCAGCATTCGAAACTGATCTTCACACCTCCCCTACAAGGCATGTAATGTACTATTTTTCATTAGTAAACTGAGAGGCCGCCATTACTTACTATGCTTACTGATAGTAAAAAGCCCTAGGTAAATAATGAGTCAGCATATACAGCTTCTTTGGCTTGTAGGACATTGCTGCTCATGTTTAGCTTTTCATTATTATCATTGTTCACTACTTCTAGATGCAGACCCTATTGCTTAATAGTAATAATATGATATATGATAGATGATAATGTATGTTTTCTATCAGGTTCAGTTCTTTGTCTGTACTTGTACGATCGTTATGTCAAGTTTCGGTAGAGAAAATCTGCAAATGACCTCCCGTCTTTGGCCTTTCAGCAAAGTTTGTTTTTTCGGCAAACCACACGTTTGTGAACTTTCGACTGTCGACTAATACCCGTTGCTCGCACAATTTTCAGCACACCTCCATCCAAGTATTCGTCAAGTTAACGCATCTTGGAAAACATATAACCTTGTGCCTAACAAATTTCTGACGGCAAGTTCAAAGACCAGGTATATTATTGAATCATATGCGTTGGGAAAAGATAATGAAGCACCACAAATCCTCTGTCGTCGGCCACCAAGCCCCGGACGGTATGGCTCCGCTCTTCACAGAATCATCAATTAAATTTTTGAAGGGCTTTGCTTTGTGTAGCCTTTGTGCGCTTTGCATTAATGTGGACCATGATACTTTTCGGGGCTGGCGAAGTTTGATTCCACCAGGCGCGACGAAAAATTTATTTTTCAACTAGAAAGGTTCATTATATACATTGTTTCTAAATGGAGCGCCTTGTTCAATTAAAAATGAAATAAAATCCACTACATTTACTCATGCTAAGTGACATATAAATCCGAACACCTAGTTTAAAAAAAAATTCAGCCTTATCAGTTGGACATTCCGGTTTTTATACTGCTTTTTTTTAATTCACTAACGCTCTAAAAATGAATATTTCAGCCGCAGTAAAGAATCAACGTTGGCGGATTTTGGTTCTTGACATACTTTACGATCGGTCTCGATGCCTAGAGTACGGAGACCTGTACGATTTCGTCAACTTAGTGAGTTTGATAGGGGCCGTATAGTGGGACTTCGGGAAGCTGGACTTTCTTTTCGGGCAATTGCAGTTAGAGTGCAAAGAAGTGTAGACACTGTGGTTAGGTGTTGTCAGGCATGGCTTCGAGAAGGCCGTACGCAAAGAGCAAGGGACACTGGACGTCGCCGTAGAACAACAGACCGTGAAGATCGCCGCCTAAGATTATTGGCCTTAAGGGACCGCTTCTCCACTACCAGGTCCATTGGAAATGAATGGTTTGCAGAACACGGAAGACCTATTGGCATGCGAAGTGTTTACCGACGAATGAGAAGTTTTGGCTTGTTTTCATTCCGGCCACACTGGGTTCTCCCTTTAACTCGGGAACACCGACGTAATCGCCTTGAGTGGTGCAGACAATGGTCACTCTGGGATCAGGAATGGAACAGTATTGTCTTTAGTGACGAGTCTCGATTTTGTTTAGGCAAGCACGATGGTCGTGCCAGGGTTAGAAGGTGACGTGGTGAAAGAAGGAATCCACAGTTTTTTGTTGAAAGACATGTTCATCACACTGTTGGAGTTATGGTGTGGGGTGCTATAGCTTATGGTTCCAGGTCACCTTTAATCTTCATTAGAGGTAACATGAACGCGCAGCGTTATATCCACGAAGTTCTAGAACCCCATCTTTTACCCTATCTTGACACCCTGGCAGATCCAACTTTCCAACAAGATAATGCCCGACCACATATTGCAAGAGTCACAATAGACTTCTTTCAACATAATGATGTCACATTGTTACCATGGCCACCAAGATCTCCCGACTTATCCCCAATTGAGCTCGTGTGGTATACGATGGGTAGGAGATTGCTCAATTCGCAACGTCCTCCTCAGACTCTAGAAGCACTTCGAGAGGAGTTGGTGGTTGCCTGGAATGAGATACCACAGAAGGACATTGACCACCTGATCAGAAGCATGCCTAGGCGCGTTGGAGAATGCGTAGCACATCAGGGTGCATCCACACATTATTAAAGGTCAAAGGGCTTTAAAGCAGTGTAATCATTTTGAAATTTTTATCATTTACTTATTATGCTTCATTAATTACTTATACAAAATTTTATTAAAATAAAACCATTTAAACTGGTTGTTCGGATTTATATGTCACTTATTATATGTTTCAAACATTTTATGGATCCACTATCAGGCTAACGACTTCTTAAGTGGTTAAAAGATCTTTTTATGACACAATGTTTCATTTTGCTCTAGTCCAAAGATATTTTGATCTGATGCCCCTTGACACGAGTAATTTTTATAGTACAGGGTGCGGCAGAGGGGATGGACGGTTTTAAAAAAATCATAAAATAGTTAGTTTTTACTCGAAAAAAAATATATTGACGGAATCAGGTTCACAAGGAAATAGCATTTGAGACAGTCAAGTGTGGAAAATCACATCAGGCATGTGGTGGCCGAAATCGTTGATGCAGTCCTGGAGGCGTTCTTGGAAGTTCGCATAGACTCTCACCAACATCGCTCTATCAACTTGGGCGACTTCCACGCGAATTTCGCCCTTCAATTCGTCCAGAGTTCGGGGCTTGTGGCTTGTGAAAGTGGGCTTCGTCACTCATAAACAAATTGAGGTTCTCATTTTGATCGGTCAGTGCTTCCATCTCACGTGCGAAGTTCATTCGTTGTGCATAATCTCCGGGCTGTAACTGTTGCACAATGACCAATTTGTAGGGTTGAAAGCGGAGATCCATATGCAAAATTCGCCTTACCGAACGATCACTAAGGCGAAGTGCTGCAGCATGTTTCCGGGCAGATCGAGTCGGACTGCAAAGAAGGACTTGTCGAACGCGTTCAACATTTTCAGGAGTTCGAACTGTTCGCGGTGCTCCTCTTGGTCTTCTGTTGATCAGTTCACCATGCCTGCGAAGTGATTCAACCCAACGAAGGATGGTGCTAGGATCTCACGAGTCAAATGGCACCCTCACCACCTCTCTCGTAAACGGAGGCGGAGAGTACTACCCATCCCAAAAACGTCCGTCCTCTCTGCCGCACCCTATATTTCGGCTGGTTTATGAGAACACTGATTTTGAATCTTTAATAATTTCTTAAATTGAGGACTGAAGTCAGACCTTCATTTCCATATAGAATAAGGATTTAATAAAAGTATTTTATGGGATCGACATTAGTGATGTTCAAAATCCTATAAAATGAAACGGAACCAACTTACGAAAGATAGTTTATTCATGAACGGCGATCCCAAAGAAGAAAATTCTTCTCCCGAAGTACTTTATTAGATTTTCCCTCTAAAGCTCATTTGCATAAGCAATACTGCAGTGGGAAAAAGAGAGAAAAATCCGTGAAAGTTCCTCCTGCGAGACCGCTTTTATTTTTGAACTAAATTAAGTTTTTTTTGCCAACCTCCCCAGGACTCAGGTAATATCTTCTTATCACAGTAAGCAGATTTTCCGCGATTGTTAAATAGTTTCCTCTCTCATTAGCATGAAGAGACCCTACACCACTATACGTGAAAAAAGTGATTTGATGTAGTTAAATAAAGAAAGATGCTATTTTGTTTATGAGGCTTTATGCCTAAATGCTCCAGTTTTCTTTATATCGTTTGAGGGATACAGCGGAAGAATGAACGGTTATGAAAAAACTGGTTCATATTGATTGATATAGTGCATACAGACTCACTCAGCTACGTGGTGCCTGAGTACATCTGTACCGCAAGGTTTGTATGAGACGGTCATAAAAGACTAGCTTTCCGACACAATTGGATGTAATGGATGGAATCAAGCGATATATTTAACTTTGTGTTGCGTGAAATTGTGTTGATCAAATTTTATCCATTCTCAAAGCAACAGCTTACGAATGAATCGTAGATTGATGTACGTTTTTTACATCTTCGCGCCAATCCAATTTATGGTTTAGCTGTAGCTGAGCGATTTAATCGCTGCCGGCCACAGGTAAGCAGTTGTATTTTGGCGGCGCGTAGCGGAGCGAGTTTTACTGCACTCAATGTCGCAGACCATCAGTAACGCAGATGCATTGCTTGAATAAAAGCAGTTATGACTAATAACATTACGGCATACTTATAAAATTATAGTAACCTTGACAATGATCTTGACCTTTAAGGTCCTCCAAAGTGAAGTGAATATCTTCATATAGAACTCTTTTTGCACACCAGAATTGAAATTTTACGCCTAAGCCTCACCTTGGTCATGACCTTGATCATTGCCTTCAAGGCCATTTCAAGGTCAAATCAAGTCATTGCAAAGAGCCTATCTAGCAAAAGTGCTTGACAGATCAGATGTGAGATTTGTGGTGATCACTCCAAGGTGACCTTGATCATGACCCCAGTCAAAATTTCCAAAGAAACTTTTGGACTGGAAATGGAAAAAGCAGGAAATTTTATGTCCGAATATGGCGACCTCAGGGACAACGTCATGTCAAGCTTGAATGATATTTTACGTTCAAGCGTAAATTTTCCTGATTTTCCATTTAGTATAGAAATAATAGGTTTACTTTGAAAATTTTTACTTGACCTTGAAGGTCATAATCAAGGTCAGCTTTGGTAATCCTCAAAAACCTCACAACTGTGCTGTCACACGTTGCTGTCAATGTCTTAATTTGACCTTGAAATGGCCTTGCAGGCAATAGTCAAGGTGATGATTAAGGTAATGTTCGGGAAGTGTTCAGCCCACTAATATCCGCACTCGTGAAAGACAGGTTACTGTAGAGCAGGAGAAACAAATTTTAAATATCGTGGAAGTCAATACAGATATCATCACTCGGAAATTATGCCGCCGCGTAGGACTATCGCATACCATAGTCCATAGAATCCTACGGGAAAATTTGCTTTATCGCTACCATGTACAACGAGTGCAGGCCTTGTTACCAGAAGACTATCCTCGCAGACTAACATTCTGTCAGTGCTTTTTGCACAAAAACATTGAAAATCCGGATTTTTTTAAAAACATTCTAGCGACGGACGAATGTACTTTTACGCGAGGCGGAATATTATATTTCCACATTACTCACACGTGGGCCCAAGACAATCCTCATACCATTCGTGAAGGTCATTTTCAACAACGTTTTAAAATAAATATTTGGGCGGGTATTCTTGACCATCAGGTAATTGGCCTTTTCGAGTTACCCCCAAAGTTGTCAGGAAAAGGATACGATAGCTTTCTAGCCAATAACCTACCAGAACCTTTGAACCAGACCTTAGACAACATGCCATTACAACGGAGACAGAATTTGTGGTTTCTTCATGACGGGGCACCACCACACATTTTTAGAGGCGTCATTCAATATTTGAATGAACAAGGTGAAGTGAATATAGAACTCTTTTTTCACAACAGAATTGAAAGGGTCACTAAATTTTACGCCATTACAACGGAGACAGAATTTGTGGTTTCTTCATGACGGGGCACCACCACACATTTTTAGAGGCATCGTTCAATATTTGAATGAACAAGGTGAAGTGAAGTATAGAACTCTTTTTTCACAACAGAATTGAAAGGGTCACTAAATTTTATTCGTAAACCTCACCTTGGTAATTACTTTGATCATCGCCTTCAAGGCCATTTCAAGGTCAAATCAAGTCATTGCAAAGAGCCTCTCTAGCAAAAGTGCTTGACAGCTCAGATGTGAGATTTGTGGTGGTCACCTCAAGGTGACCTTGATCATGACCCGAGTCAAAATTTCCAAAGAAACTTTTGGACTGGAAATGGAAAAAGCAAGAAATTTTATGTTCGAATCTGGCGACCTCAGGGACAACGTCATGTGAAGCTTGAATGGTATTTTACGTTCAAGCGTAAATTTTCCTGCTTTTTCCATTTGCAGTATAGAAATAAGAGGCTTACTATGAAAATTTTGACTTGACCTTGAAGGTCATAATCAAGGTCAGCTTTGGTAATCCTCACAAACCTCACAACTGTGGTGTCACACATTGCTGTCAATGTCTTAATTTGACCTTGAAATGACCTTGCAGGCAATAGTCAAGGTCATGATTAAGGTAATGTTCGGATGTAAATTTTGCACTCATTTTCAATTCAGATGTTAAAAAGGGTTCCATTTGAAAAGATTCAATTAACCTTGAAAGGACCTTAAAGGTCGTAATCAAGGTCATTCTACAGGTTACTATAACTTTTCCACCACGAAACCCTAAAAATTTTGTTTAAAGCCAACATATAGCAATCGTTGTGCCTACGCGGATATAAAAAAATCATTTATAAGCTCGGAAAAAATAGAACTTTTTGGAAATTTCAAATATGCATAGATTCTGTTATTGTCAGTAGGCACCATTATTGATATGCTTCCCACCACGGATTTATCAAAAACCATTGATTAAGAGAAAAGATGCCAGGATACGCCAAAGGACAACTTTTTAAACAAAAACTACTTCACCCCCTTTCACCCTCTGCCCACCATGGTCATCCATAAAAATTTTAAATGACAAGGAGTCTCAAGTAACAGCTTGTTTGAAAGGCCTTTCGTCGCTCTCTATTTTGACGTGTAATTTTTTAAAAATCGGTTGATTCACATGATATTTCCCACTTCCAAAGTTTGTCCTTCCTTTATGCAAAACAGAAAGCCTCTAAAAGATACTAAAATTTTACTTTGACAAACCCAAACTTTGTCCGTTAAGACATACCCAAACTTGCAAAATACACCACTTAAAGACATTAGCTACCCACCCACAAGCTGGCAAAGATCTAAGAGCCCTTAAGTGTTAACATTTGGCAACACCGCTGCGGTCCTTCCAAGATTGTAAAACTGCAGCAGCAACTGGATCGAAGTCCATTAAGGTAATGTTTTATCTTCATTATTATTACATCAGTTACGAAGAATTTCAGCCGCTTGGGCAGTTTTTGCTTTCATAAAGGTCGTAATGAGCTACTTTGTGTCGGGACACCTGAAGTGACTAGCAAGACGTAGAAGAAGAGCGTGCAGTGAATTTATACTCCCTGCCATGGACCGGTTGGTTGCCCCTTGTTGCGCCTTTACGATCCCGCGGGGATCCCAATGTAGTACCGATAAAGTACCTTCTTGAATCTCGCAGTCGTCATTTTTCATTCGACAAAACATTTTTCTTCATGAAACGTGTTTTACGAGGTATTTTGTCCTGCCCCTACTTTTTGAATACTCTCAAATGCCTATGCAGATCATGGTCAAGGTTATCGTCAAAGACGTTAAATTTTCCGTTCTTGACACTTCCGGTTTCGTTCAAGAAAACAGCCTTGAAGGATATAGTCAAGATCATGCAGAAACATTATTGCGGGTAAAACCACACCTATTACACTGGACAACAAACTTTAGTTTTTTAATTGTATCTTGTGGGAAAAGTGCACTTCTTTGTTAATTTTGGGGCGCTGAATCGAAAAATGACAATGAAATAAACAAATTAGTTGCGGTTTAGAAAAAAAACTTTGTATTTTTAAGGATATATTAAAAAAAGTAACAAGATTCATATACTTATAAGAATCACTATGTGCGCTGTGTTTTTGCTGTTCTTTTATGGATCGTTTCTGGAGCATCTCTGCCAAGAGTCCAACAGTAGTCTGCAAGCATGGAAGGATTCCACTTTCCCTGGTACCTTTTTTCTATTGTTGAAATATCCTGATGAAAACGTTCGCCGTGCTCATCACTTACGGCTCCGCAATTGTCAGGAAAAAAGTCCAGGTGTGAGTGTAGGAAATGTATCTTAAGAGACATAGTACAGATATTTTTGACAAGGGTTTTATAGTTGTCAGCTTTTCTATTTCCCAAGAAATTAGTGACCACCAGACGGACATCATTTCAATCAGTTTTTTCAATACCTGTTAAAGTGTTTTCAAACTGTGTATCTTTCAAAATATTTCGAATCTGTGGCCCAACAAAAATACCTTCTTTAACCTTTGCCTCACTTATTCTTGGAAATTTCTGACGCAGGTATTGAAAAGCTGGCCCATCTCTATCTAATGCCTTGACAAAGTTTTTCATTAGGCCCTACTTGATATGCAGTGGTGGTGGTAATAAATTTTTTTTCGAATCTACTAATGGCATATGCTGTACATTTTTTGACCTGGCTCTAGGAATTGACGAACAGGCCAGTTTTGTCTGGTGTAATGAAGTGCCTTTGCCCGACTGTCCCATTCACACAAAAAACAGCAAAACTTTGTGTAGCCTAGCTGCAGCCCAAGTAAAAGTGCAACAACTTTCAAATCGCCACAAATATGCCATTGGTGCTCATCGTATTTTATGCATGTGAATAGGTACTTCATATTGTCATATGATTCTTTCATGTGAACTGCATACCCTACAGGAAGAGATGGTAAAATATTTCCAATATGCAATAACACTGCCTTTAAACTCAATGTTGAACTGTCTATAAACAATCTCCATTCTTCTGGGTTATAGTTTATATTTAAAGCCGCCAGTAAGCCGTTAATGTTACTGCAGAAAACCAAGTTATTCTCCATATTGAAAAATGGTTCTAAGTCTTTGTGGCGTTTACGAAAAACACACACCGAAACATCGTCTTTTAACAAGTTCCACTGCTGCAGTCTTGATCCAAGTAACTCTGCCTTACATTTTGGAAGTTCTAAATCTCTTACAAGATCATTTAATTCTGACTGTGTTATTTTGTGCGGTTGGTGGCATGACGTGCTCGGTATAAAATCAGGATCTCTTGACGTTGATGGCATATCTTCTTCCTGACGAATCACTCGATCGCCATGATCTGATTCGTTTTCTGATTCGCAAGTGTAGGATTCTGGGGGTTTTGGAATAGGATTTTCGTCACTGTGAGGCACAGGTCTCATCGCAGATGGTATGTTTGGGTAGTTAATAACTGATTTTTTTTTTGGACATACCTGTGGCTTGTCCAACACAAGGTACCATGCAAAAGTAACAATCATTAATATGATTTGTAGGCTCTCTCCAAACCATTGGGACAGCGAAGCGCATAGACCGTTTTTTGCCATTTAACCAGCTCCTCAGACTTGAAGCACATGTATTATAGCAGATGTGGGGTGCCCACTGTTTGTCTTGATCACCTAGTTTACAACCGAAATAAAGCTGATATGCCTTTGTTAGTAGTGGAGTAATAGACCGTCTCTGAGACGAAAAAGTCACATCACCACACACGTAACAAAACTGATCTGGATTGTTTACACACTTTCGAGACATCTTGCATGAGCGCTGTCAGCCAACTGAGGAAAAAATGGCTAATATAAAACAATATAATGTACACGTATGTATAACGTAACACAATCATGCCGATTACGTCATCTTTCCTTGCCGAATATAAAAATGTAGCACGTGCATTCTTGTGAATTACAGTATATTAACACTGTCACAGCAGGAACACGTATCTCCAAAACTTGAACTAATATTGAAAAAATAAGTTTCATTCCGGTTTTAGCACATTAAAAATAGTAATATTTTGTTGATTTTATTTAGGATATTTTTTGGCTGTTGATCAGTGTTACCTTCCGCAGGTTTCAATTAGTAAGTGTAAAAATTTGTACGTCTTCTTGTAATGTGGTTTAGACGAGATGTTGACGGAATTGTTGATTTATATACAGGGTGTTCACTTGAAAACTTCCCAGCACGGATTTATCAAAAACCACTGATTAAAAGAAAAAACGCCGTGACACATCAAAGATTTTTTGAGGGCGACAACCTTTTAACCAAAAACTACGTCACCCCTTTTCACCCTTGGCCCCCAGGGACACTATTTTAAAAATTTTAAATGACAAGGGGTATCGAGTAAAGGCTTGTTTGAAAGGTCGTTTATTTTGACCTTCGATTTTTAAAATCAATCGATTCGTTTTCGAGAAAATTAGAAAAATCTATTTTAATCTTAATTTGTTCAGGTAGAAAACAAAGACACACGAAAATATCACTTTTTATTTCAATAAGTGTTCAAAATGTTGCCCGTTACTTGTCAAACAATGATATAGGCGATGTTCAAATTCCTGACGGACATTTCCAAAAACATGTTGTCGAACGTCAAAATAAAGGACTTTAAAGAACTGTCAAACAAGCTATTACTCGGTATCCCTTGAAATTTAAAAAAGCAGTATAAAAACCGGAATGTCCAACTGATAAGGCTGAAAATTTTTTCACTTGTTATTTACAGTAAGATAAATACATTCACCAACTTTTATTAAAATAAAACCATTTAAACTGGGTGTTCGGATTTATATGTCACTTAGTATAACTGCGTACGATTCATATATAGTTTAAGAAAATTTGATCATGTTTCGGATCGTTATCCTTTAATAGGTTGGTTAAAGATAACAGATTTAGTTAAATACAACTATCTAACCTTTATACATAAGTTACTTGTCTCTGTATTATTTACGTGAAAAACTAATTTTTAGGTATAATCTTCATCAACGACATATCCGTAACACATTCGCTTTAACAATGCCACTTCATAGTTCATCTGTTTTTAACAGGTCCTTCTCATATAATGCATGCATGTTGTACAATAGCTTAGATTACAGAACAAAAAGCCTGCCACTGTATAGTTTTAAAAAACACTTAAGAGCTCTTCTGCTCAATGGTGATTTTTAAAGGTGTTTTTCTCCAGCATTATATTCTTATGCTAATTTTTATTTAGGTTGGAATCAATTACATGGGCATTTTCCTCCTTTTATTTTCTTTACAGTTGTACTTTTTTACCATCTATTATTCTTATGCAGTTAATGGTTAAGTGTAAGAATAGCTGCCATAGCTAAACTTCGCCATTAAGCTGCTCACTAATCTAATTATAGATAATAATATAAGCATTATCTGTAATTTGTTTTTTTTTAATAAAAGACGGTTTATTATTATTATTATTATTATTATTGATATATAACTCGCAGATCGGCCAACGAAGGTTTAGATTTTTGTCCAACCTGTCACTTTATTCGAACTATAAGAACCCGAGCGAATGAACACTAATTCGCTAAGAAAATTTCATACATATTTTTCATCTCTCTATAGATGCACGCATAGTGTTAAGTTGTCTCAAAGTATTTCGGGCTGGGTCTTATTTATTTTTGTGAAAGCGTCTAGTATGTGAGCGCATACAAGCAGGAAGTTTGATGCATGGCCCGTTTGAATCGGAGCCCCTTAGGGCACGCGGCTTATATCGATTTTGGTCGCCAGGCATGACTGCTAACAGAGCAGTGGCGTTACAGAACAAACATCAATCATAATTGGGGCCGTATGAAGACAGGAGTTAGCATTGCATAGTCATGATCCTTCATACCGATAGGCTTAACTATTTTAGTCAGAAGTTGGCTATGGATGGTCTCCAAGGTCCTCTAACTCAAGCTGACTCCAAAGCGCAGTTTTTCATGTATGATTTTAAATAACAAGCAATATACCGTTGGCACACCACTAATACGAGGAATGTCTTTTAAGTTTTGCATATGGAAATAAAACAACAGGTAGTTTTAAATGACTTTATTGTGTTTCGAAGTATTCTCCACGAAGACTAATATACATCTGCATGCGCTCAAACCAATTTTAGAAGCACCTATTCCACTCGTTTGTAGGCAGATCCAAGACGGCATTTTTGAATGCGTCAACTGCTTTTTATGGTGACCACGAAGTCTGTTTTTAATTTTCGAGAAAGAAAATAAATCGTTAGGACTTAGATCGAGACTATATGGAGGATGGTCCAATAACTCCATGTTTTCTTCCGATAAATACTGCCTTGTTTTTTGGGCTGTTTGCGAGCTTGCATTGTCTTGGTGGAGGATGATTCTTCTTTCGTGGTTGATTTTCCGAAGCTCGGTGATGACTTTTGGCAAACAAATGGTGGTATACCAATCCGCAGTAATAGTTCTATTATCATTAAGAGGAATTGTTGCAATATGACCCGCTTTTGACACAAATGTCGCGACCATCTTTTTCGAAACACTTTGAGAACGGATGACTTTTGTTGGCCTTTCTTTACTTTGGAACAACCAAACAGCCGACTGTCGTTTATTTTCTGGTTTATAACAGTAAATCCACCATTCATCACCACTAATAATACTGTACACATTTTTTGAGTTTCTGGAATTGAAACGGTGAACGTTTTTTGACACCAATTAACTCTGGCTGCTTTCTGCTCTTCAGTAAACAGGTGGCGTATCCAACTAGAAACTAATTTTCTTACTCCTAATTCTTCATGTAAATTTTTTTGAATTGAGGTCCGAGATCTTCAAGGACGCCTCAATCTCGCGATATGTCACATGTCTATCGTCAATGATGAGTTTGCGTACAGCATCGACGTTTTCCTGGGTGACTGCCGTGTTTGGTGCACCCACCCTGGGATCGTCGCTAGAACCTACCTGTACGTTTGAGTTCTCCATACCAAATTGTCGACTGGTGTGGCGCTTCGTTGCCGAAAAGAGACAGTAACTCAGCAAGGCATTCTTGTTGCGATAATTGTCTCTGAAAGTTGTAATAGATTATGGAGCGAAAATGTTCTCGGTTGAGTTCCATTTTCTAATGCCTTGGTGACACTTAAAAACTCACTGTATTGAGAACAATCCACGTATTGTTGTGAAACTTTCAATTTAAGTTTACTATAGAGTGAGGTTAAGATTCAGTACTGACGTTCGATCCACGCGGCCTACTATGTTTCTATATGCAAAACTTAAAAGACATCCCTTGTATCAACACTGGCGCATGGAGCATCTAAACACTAGTTTCTATTGTTGCGCGTGATTACTGCAGTGACAATTGTGATATAGATGGTACACTCCAGTGTTTTTATGCAAAACGCAATTGAGCGATTTTTAAGCTCAGTAGTACTATCTATCTATATAGGATTCTAAAGTATTGAGAGTTCTATTTTTTGTGGGTTTCAATAAATTAAGACTTGAAACTAACCCTGAACGCGCCCTGTGTAACCTTGACAAGGAACCTCCTTGAAGGTAATTTCCAAACATATTTTAGGCATGCGTTGCGTCAGAAGTACAACGTACTATTCACCATAGCTTCAGTTTCTAACAAATGGATAGTGAATCTGTGTCGCAGTATATTAGAAGCTTCCAGACATTTCACTATTCGATCACTGGATAGCTCTGACATTGAATACTACGTTAAACATACACTTTTGTGTTATGTGGAAACCCGCACAATTGCCACTTAAATGATGCAAGTGTAAAGGACCAGACACAAAAAATTTAGTATGAAATATTCCTTTCCTTCCTAAACAAAAGTGTTTATGGGACCAACGCAGCCTACGACTGGGTTCTAAGAAATAGCCGGGTAAAGTTTGCCTGATTTGCAAAAACGATGAATGTGCCCACTGTGGTTCTCAGACCAAAAGCTCGGAAAATCAGTATACTAAAAGAAATAAGTTGATTTTCATATATTCATGCTGGAATAGATCCGGCACAAGTTTTTCAAGAATTCAGAATAGGACAGGTAGCTTCTCAAAGGCACATAAAGGTCGTGGTGGCTTTCTTGTCTTTAACCTCTACAAGGTTAAATTAGGGTCATGTTGATTTTGAAGGAAAAAGTGAAAGAAAAAGTGCATGTAGTTTCAGGGTATTGTATTTTATTGACTATGAATTTGAGTTTTCAAGATTATCAGGTAAATTCTCGTTACCTTCATAAACTATATCCATAGTCGACACTTTATTGGACTTTAAAAACGTGAGTAAATCCCTTTATTTGATGCGCTCATCTACCATATATAATATTCGGAGAATCATAACTATCAATAAAAGTGTGTGCTATTTTATCAAGTTTCCTATTTGGTACCTGCAGTTTTGAATAACTCTCGAACTACCTCTCATGCCTTAGTAACTAAACGAGATTCACTGGTTAATTCCGTGGTCAGCTGCCATTGACTTCCTCCCAGAGATGAAGGCATTTTCCGATTTATACCCCACTGATCTAACAATACAATAAAATCAAGGTACACTCTATTTAATACAAATATGTATCCCACTTGAAAAGTGCAGAATTCTTGATTTAAAAAGTTGTTTTCAGCGGCGAATCTAGACACTTCCTAGAAAAGCTTTGTAACAAAGGCCTTCGAATGCCATATGAATTATTGGTAAACCGTACACAAGGAATCCTTTGTAATCTGGATCTAATTAACCTTTTTTGCAATGTAAATATTTTGCTTAAGGAAAATGTAAGCCTTGCATTTAACGATAACCTTTAATAAAAATGTGCCCCCAAAAAGCAACCTGTCCTTAAGTTTCCTGGATTGTCGAACAACTCGTGTCAGATCTATTCTGGCATATATATATAAAAATTAACTTGGCCTGAAACTGAAATAATGGTCGTAGTCACGATCAATTTGAAACCTCACAACAACTACAATCGGCATCATTTTTCTTCGTCTACTTTTCAGAAACTTAATTATAGGATTGCTTTGATCATTGGGCAGTTTTGTCAGGAAAGGCAAAAAATGCATCACACTGAATACTTAAGCAAATCGACTGGGATCCATCTTTCATATGTTTTGTGCCTGGTTCCTTGACATAAGATTGACGAATTTTTTACTGAACTATTCAGACAGGACATTTGAAAACATGATGAGGGCTGGGCAGGAAATGTTCTAAAGATCCTGTGTCTCTTAAACTACCCACGAAAGAATCCAGAGATATTTTTGTTTTACATGTCGTTCATCCTTAAAAATTTTTAAAAAAAGCAAGCCAAAGATAACATAAATTTTTTGTTTATAGCTTAATAATTTGTCTACTGCCACCACGAAGTTAAAAGATTTTTAATATTTATATTGTACTGTTATCGTCGGTCCTGACATTTTGACGGTCTTCATCACGTTGTCTTCGTAACCACTGCTTTGACCTTGAGAAGAAGCAACTTTAGTGGATGACATCTTCTTAATAATAGAATCTTAGTGAAGCTGAAAATCAAGGAGCTGAGACGTATAAAAAAGTGGATTTGTCGACTGTAGGGTACGCTTTCCATATACAGAGTGTTCTTTTAAAAACTTCCAACCACGGATTCATCAAAACTACTGATTAAAAAAACAAACGCCGAGACACGCCAAAAGATTTGTCAAGGGGGAGCTTTTTAACTAAAAACTACTTCACCCCTTTTCACCCTCTGGCCCCAGGGTCATCCCCTTAAACATTTTGAGTGACAAGGTGTATTGAGTAATAGCAAGTTTGAAAGGTCTTTAGTAGTATGTACTTTATTTTGACGTTTGATTTTTTAAAATCGGTCGGTTCGGTTTCAAGATAATGAGAAATAAAAGTGATATTTTCGACTGTTTTTGTTTTATATTTGAATAAATTAATATAGATAAAGATTTTTCCAATTTTTTCGAAAATAAATCGACTGATTCGAAAAAATGAAACGTCAAAATAAATTACTTCGAAAAACCGTTCAAACAAGCTATTTCTCAGCGTTTTTCTTTTAATCAGTGCGGTATGAAGTTGCATTCCTATGTACAAGATGCATGTTGTGCAACATGTGACCTAAACATGTTTAAGATGGACGTTGACTGTATCATGTTGCAGGTTATCAGAAGATCTCGCACACGATACGTAACGTGCGTCATATTTACTGAGAAAGACAATAATATACTAAGTGACATATAAATCCGAACACCCAGTTTATATGGTTTTATTTTAATAAAATTTTGTTTAAGTACTTAATGAAGCATAATAAGTAAATGATAAAAATTTCAACATGATTGCACTGCTTTAAAGCCCTTTGACCTTTAATAATGTGTGGATGCACCCTGATGTGCTACGCATTCTCCAACGCGCCTAGGCATGCTTCTGGTCAGGTGGTCAACGTCCTCCTGTGGTATCTCATTCCAGGCAACCACCAACTCCTCTCGAAGTGCTTCTAGAGTCTGAGGAGGACGTTGCAAATTGAGCAATCTCCTACCCATCATATCCCACACGTGCTCAATTGGGGATAAGTCGGGAGATCTTGGTGGCCATGGTAACAATGTGACATTGTTATGTTGAAAGAAATCTATTGTGACTCTTGCAACAAGTGGTCGGGCATTATCTTGTTGGAAAGTTGGATCTGCCAGGGTGTCAAGATAGGGTAAAAGATGGGGTTCTAGAACTTCGTGGATATAACGCTGCGCGTTCATGTTACCTCTGATGAAGATTAAAGGTGACCTGGAACCATAAGCTATAGCACCCCAAACCATAACTCCAACAGTGTGATGAACATGTCTTTCAACAAAAAACTGTGGATTCCTCCTTTCACTACGTCGCCTTCTAACCCTGGCACGACCATCGTGCATGCCTAAACAAAATCGAGACTCGTCACTAAAGACAACACTGTTCCATTCCTGATCCCAGAGTGACCGTTGTCTGCACCACTCAAGGCGATTACGTCGGTGTTCTCGAGTTAAAGGGAGGACCCAGTGTGGCCGGTATGAAAACAAGCCAAAACTTCTCATTCATCGGTAAACACATCGCATGCCAATAGGTCTTCCGTGTTCTGCAAACCATTCATTTGCAATGGACCTGGTAGTAGAGAAACGGTCAATTAAGGCCAATAATCTTAGGCGGCGATCTTCACGGTCTGTTGTTCTACGGCGGCGTCCAGTGCCCCTTGCTCTTTGCGTACGGCCTTCTCGAAGCCATGCCTGACAACACCGAACCACAGTGTCTACACTGATATTGCCCGAAAAGAAAGTCCAGCTTCCCGAAGTCCCACTATACGGCCCCTATCAAACTCACTAAGTTGACGAAATCGTACAGGTCTCCGTACTCTAGGCATCGTAACCGATCGTAAAGGATGTCAAGAACCAAAATCCGCCAACGTTGATTCTTTACTGCTGCTGAAATATTCATTTTTAGAGCGTTAGTGAATTAACAAGAAGCAGTATAAAAATCGGAATGTCCAACTGATAAGACTGAAAATTTTTCCACTTGTTATTTACAGTAAGATAAATACATTCACCAAATTTTAATAAAATAAAACCATTTAAACTGGGTCTTCGGATTTATATGTCACTTAGTATAATAATAAATGACTTTGTTGAATAAAACAAATAATCTTTTTACAAAGGTAATTTGGAAAAAAATACAGAATACATTGCCTAATCTAAAACTATACCGAGATTTTTTGTACTTTCAACAAAATTCAATTTTGAATTATTAGCCATTTTATTGAGATTAGCTTTCAAAAACTCAGACTTAGATTTGTTACCAAAAATCATTACATTCGATTTTTCCGGATTAAGTTTTAAGTTGTGACCTAATGAGAGATTGTTCAAGGTGTTAATGTCCTCATTTATACAATTTTCGTAATATTTGTAATCTCCAATGTCAAAAGACAATAAACCTGAGTGTCATCCGCGAAGGCCTGAACTTTAAAGACGTAGGGATATCAGATGCATAAATTAAAAATAACAAGGGGCCCAATATTGATCCCTGAGGAACTCCCGATAGGATCTCCGCTTTGTCTGAGAATGTGTCATTTGATAGAATCGGTTGATACCTTCCTGTCAAATATGATTTTAAAAGCAAACATGCTTCCTTATTAAAGCCATAGTACTGAAGTTTAGCTACCAACAATTCATGATTAATGGTATCAAAAGCTATTGAAAAGTCCAGAAGTACCAAAACTGAACTCTTCTTTTTATCATTTGCTCTTAATATGTCATCGAGTACGTTTGTTAGAGCCAATGATGTACCAAAATTTTCACGAAAAACACACTGAGTACCAGGAATAATATTGTAACTCATACAAAAGTCATAAATTTGTTCGTACAGCACTCTTTCAAATATCTTTGACAAAGCAGGAAGTATACTCATAACACGAACTTCGTTAAAACTTGATGGATTAGTTATTTTTGGTAATGGTTTTCCTATGGAGATTTTCCACTTGCCGGGAAAGTGGCTTGTTTCAATGGAACAGTTTATAACATGTGTTATATACTTATCTATGTACGGACTACAATATTTTAACATTAAGGGCGAAATATCATCTATCCCGGTTGCATTACTTTTTATGTTGTTTAAAATTTTGTTTATATTTATTATTGCTGCTAATTTAAAGTTAAAGGTTAAGTTATTTTTAAAGGCATTGTTTTTATAAAATTTAATTTTTGGCGAACAGTTAGATTTATTTTGTAGAAAAGCAGCAAACAAGCTATTAATATCATTAGGTTCCGATAGAGACTAGGGAATTTCATTATTTTTTGTATAACAGATATTAGAACTAACCACAGTTTTTTGGAGTTATCTTCAAAAGATTCCATGTATTCCTTATTCTCTTTTCTTATCAACGATAAAGTAAAATTTCTTAAATGTTTATAAGATAACAAAGATGACAAAAAGTAGTTTCCACAGCATTGCGTGATATTTAGTACAGCATGGTATTTTGGATAGCTGATTTCACACCCGGGATAACTTTGTCTCTATGAGGGTACTCTAAGGTTACCTCAAGGTCATACTATTAAGAAAGTTTTCAAAGCAAGCCGAGCAGCTGAGCCCAATCACATGCCGTTTAGGCTGGTTGCCAAGTCCGAATTAGAGGTTACTTCAAGGTCGTTTCATGTTGAAAGGTAAGTTCAAAATAAGTTTATCATTACCCAATAATGGAGACACCACTGACTTGCATATTGCATAAACTAGAGTTCATCTTTGACCACAAAGAAGTTACAGCAGCATCTCGAATCCCAGGAGCGTACGACGAACTTATAAATATTAAAACTTTGATGCTTTGCATGGGAAGTAGTTCAAACTACTACGAGATATTTTGCTCGCCAGCCCCACGAAGTTGCCTTTCAACGATCCAGACTAATTAAAATATGCATGTGTAGGCAATAAAGTTGAATAACGGTGTAATTATCGACGGAACTAAAAATAGAACTGCATCGATCCTGTGATATGAAGTACTATGATGAGACTGTTGTCTGTGATGCACTAGTCACTATCATATTTATAGAGTATCTTTTTTGACATCGTACAATGATACTAGGAAAAGTAAAGGAAATAAGTGCGCAAGTAAATTATTTTTAGGAGTCGCTGTACTCATTCAAAATGTTTGGTCGACAAAAGAAAATGTGGCAAGTAGTATACTATAACTATCTAAAACTGTAATGACTCATCGATGTTCACGTGAACATCACTTAACTACCAGTAGTCGGCTGTTCATAGGCGGGGTAGGAATGTTTAACATGTGTGAACTAGATTTGTCACATGCTTAATAAAGAGTGGTTTGAAACATATTGTAAGTCAAAAATTTAGGAATTACCTTTATTCATCATCGCTTCCACTCACATCTGACAGTAATAAACTGTCGCTATCGCTTTCCTCGTTGAAATTGACTATAACTGGCTCTATGATGGTGTCGATGTGGTGGTCAAGCTGCCACATTTTTGTTTCTTCCTTCACAACATGACGGATAGCATTCTGCCAAGCTTCGGGCGTTACTAGCTATATGGAAGTCTCAAGTAAAACCTTAACGTCTGGTAATTTGAAGGTTGTGTTATGGCGCGCAATATAACCCCTCACTTGAGCCCAGATGAGCTCTATTGGGTTCCGTTCACAGTGGTAGGGCGGTAACCGCAGCACAGTAACACCACATTGACGGGCCATCTCATCAGTCACGTAACTCATGTTCGCAGGTTTGTGCTGTTTAATTTTTTCATACAATTCCGCTTTCCCACATGAATCGTCAAACGGGATTCCTTTTTCGCGAAACCATTGCTGCATGTCACTTTTTCGAGATCCCATAGTCGGTACACATTCGGCTCGACGACTATGGTAGGAAGCATTATCCATGACGATCACCGAGTTGGGCTCAACTCGCTGAAGCACCCCTTGAAACCAGCTCTCGAAGCAGCTGGCATTCATTTCGTCATGGTAATCACCTCCTTTCTTAGAGACGAAAATCAAGTCACACTCTTCTAAAAAGCCACTATCGCTACCAATATGAGTTACGATCAATCTTTGACCTTTCCCTGACGGTCCACGAAGACCTGTTGACCAACCTTCAATGCTTGCTTGTCGGTTACTCACTACGTTTTTGTCTGTCCAGGTGTTTTTAACTGTGTGACCTGCATTTACCCATGTGTCGTCCAAATAATAGATTTTCTGCTTTGTCGCCTATATTCAATCATTTCGCGTAGGTATTTTCGACGCCAGGCGACTATTTCAGGTCTCTCTATCAATACTGACTTCCGATTACGCGTTTCGTAACGAAAATTAATTTTGTGAAGGGATTTCCTCATTACCTCGACACTCATTTGGGGTATAATTTCATTTTCCTTGATCGCTGCATGTACAGCCTTGAGGGTTGGTATCTCATTCCTAAAGAAGAATGAATGTACTGTTCGCCTTAACGCCATTTTGCTATCGTCATCCAATTTAACGGACTTTCGTCCCTTCAAATTAAACTTTGGATCAGTAGTAGCTCCAGTTTTCTTCTTTTCATGCACCACCCTGCGAATGGTCCACTCTGGAACGCCTGTCATACTTTCACAACGCGCGAGTGCATCTCCCTGCGACATAGTTCTGTTCAGATAATTGAACACGTTGAGCAGTGCTTTACGAAGCCGTCTACCTGTTCCCTGGCTTTCAGTACTTCCACTCGTGCCATTTGTACTCTCCATGGTTAAGTATAACCAAAACAGTAACCACAGAAACTACAACAATAACAATCACACAACAATTCTTATAAAAACACACAATATGCGATCGCTCAACGAAACACGTTCCAATGCGTTGCCGACGCCTATGAGTCTGCCGGTCGAGGCGCGTCTTTGATTTCATTGGTTCTACCAGCGGAGAACAATCAGCCATTATTTCCATCTCTGTCTGTGCTGTTGACCACCGCAAAGCCACAGAAACGACATATGTCGTACGCTATACGGCTGTATTGGAAGGAAGCCGGGATCGAGCTCTGATCACGTGTTGATCACGCGTATGAGTCATTACAGTTTTAAATAGTTTTAGTATAGTAATGGTGGTCAGGCCTAAAGATTAGACCCACCCCTGACCCCTTGTACCAACCCTGTACTTCTTTACAAGCCATCTAATGGTAAATCTATTCAGGGTGATTGAAATCCGACGCTCACTATTGGGATCTCTGAAACTGCAAGAGATACGAAGTCGCTTAAATGGGTGCAAAGTCGCGAATTTGGGTAATCGACAAAATGCCGGTTAGGCAGTTTCGAAATTCAATGTACTTCCGGAGAAGGTCGGAAAATCGAATTTCCCCAAAATAGTTTCAATGTTTTCCTGACTTTATTTGTGGTTCGATTTCAGAATAAATTGCGAATTGTCACTCTTTCTTCTCTACAAAAAAGCGTAATTAGAATTTCAATATGACATAAATAAAGTTATTAATTCTGATCTCAAAAATGTATATATGTCATATATTGACACTGCTAAGCCTAAGTTGAAAAAAGCAGAATTTCCCAAGTAGGCCTCAGATAGTCATTTGTTCCGCATAGCAGATTTATCACAAAATCCCTCTCCTTGACTTTATTTGAGATGAGATTCCAAAATAAATTGCATGTTGTCATTGTTACTTGTTCTCCTCTACGAATGCGTAGTAAAATTTTTAATTCGACATTTCTTCCTTCGTTTTCCATCACCAACTTTGTTTTTTAATGCGGATATTGGAATTTTGTAAAATCGAATTGAGTTTTCAATATTTTCTTCCCGGTGACATATTTTCTCAGTTGTTGGAAGGAAATTATAAGGAACCTAAAGGAAGGAGAAGGTATTGTGAAACCTGAACACAAAACGAAAATTTCATTGATAATAGTAGCAATAATACGAGCCTCTTCCCACTTCAGTTGACGCCGACCCTAACAGAAAGCTCCCGACAGAAAGAGAAGTTCCTATGTCTCACCTCTTGTTGTGGATAACGAAGAAGAAATAGTTGATCCCACTCAAGAGACGAATTAATCATGTCAGGATCTTCTGTGATATAGGAAGCGTGTGAAGTGCAGTGAACAAACAAACGAGTCTGGCGTTGCCTACAAAATAGCTGACAATATTTTGATCATCTGCTATGATTTACCTTTGCTTATTTACGATTACGAGACTCTTCCCACTTCAGTTGGCCCACTTCAAGGTTTGTACCAAAATATGCCTTTACGTTATAAACTAAACATGACGAAACTATTTACTTCTAAAACAATTTATTTTCTCATAAACATTTTAGATACACTCTAGTCGTAAAAAATACATATTTGAAATCACTTAGACCTATAACTAATAGAACATCTGAACAAATAAACAATGTGCGAATAAATGCGCGAAGTTAACAAAGCAACAATTGAAAGATTACCATTGGGTAACATCACCTTTATGTTTTATTACGGCTGAAATTCTTTGGAGTATAGTGTTAACCAAGTTTTGGCAAAAATTTGGTGTAAAACAATCCCATATTTATTGAAGCTTGTGTCTCAGTTCGGTGATTGTACGAGCAGGATGTTGTCGTAGAATCTTTTTCTTCTCGTGCCACAAAGTTTCAATAGGTGACAGATCTGGACTGCTAGAAACCCATTTCAAAAGTGGTACATTATTTTCTTTCATCCATTTTATAGCCTTTTTCGAGGTATGGCACGCTGCACCATCTTACTGAAACACAAAATCTTGGCCGGATGTCAAACATTCTTCCATCACTGGTAAAAGCGATTCTTCTAAAATTGCCAAATATTTGTTTGTATCCACATTTCCATCAATAAGCTGAAGTTTTCCTACTCCTTTTGATGACATACTGCCACCAACACAAACTTCGAATCGGGCCTCATCACTCCACTGTATTGCACACCATTGTTGAGGTGTCCATTGTCTATGTTCTTTAGTCCATCTAAGCCGATTTTTCTTTTGCAGTGGAGTTAATAGTGGCTTCTCTTTGGCCTATAAACAAGTTTTGCAACTTTGGGGTTTTTACTTCACTTTTTTTATAAGAAAACTTACCTTGCAAGTGCTAAATCCCAGTTTGTGGGCCTCTCTATGAGTTGTGGACCTCGAAATTCTCCTTCCAACAGAGCCACTCCACAGAGCACTTAAGTGTAAATAATTGGCACGCCTGTTTTTCACGATTATTCTTCTTAATGCTCTTCGGTCGGGATTTGTGATATTACTTTTTTTCACATATCGTGGCTTAATATTAACTGAATCAGTTACGTTATATCTTTTAACAATATTTCTCATACTGCACCGCGATAAGATAACCTTAACTACCCAAAACTATTTTAAACGTATTCTGACAGCTGTGATTAATAAAAACAATTGTCATGGCTTTTATTTTTCACAGCCACCTATGCGTTATAGACTTATTTTTCATTGAAATCAAAATAGGTTGATATGCTGTAATGGCAACATGTGTTATTTTTATGGTGTAAATTTGATTAGGGAGTGATAAAGTTGGTGTGTTCTACTATATACGTATATTATCAAAATATTCATTGTTAATATTTTAAACCTATAACACCCTGCTACATTTTAATTTTTTGTGTTTGATAAGAAAAAAACTAAGATTTCAATAGTTGGGCCAACTGAAGTGGGAAGGGGCTCGTATATGCAAAACTTAAAAGACATCCCTAGTATAGATACTAATATTCGATCCTAACCTCTTTAAAATATGGCATTTAGTAGTCTATATTTACGGAAATAAAAGCACTGCACACAATGCAAGCAAAGGGAAACAACACAAATTTTGCCTCTTAATGGCGGCACCAATCAAGACGTTGACGATCTATTGTCGTCACTGTCCCTATAAAAGCTGGTCACCGTCTAGCTATTCAAAGAAACTGAATGTGGTGAGGTACTAGGGGTCAGTCTTGAAGCCTATGTATTTTTATAGAATTGATACTTTTGTGTTGTACCTGTTCAGATCGACAACAGGTCCTTTACACATTCAAATGTCCATGAATTCATATCACATGAAAATCAAAAAAAAAAAAGAAATAACGTCTGAACGTAGCAGCAGTAGCAATAATCCACTGACAGACTTATACAAAACGCTATTGATTACACTATTCCCCTCTCTCCACTACCAGAGTAATCCACAATATCTGGAACATCCTGTCATGTCAAACCGAAATAGACCGAAAGTCTATCTTTAGACACAGTTTTCCCTCATGCTGCTTCTATCGATTCGGTTCTAACTAAAATATTCAACAATTTGGCCTATTATACGTATTATCTGCATTTGACCTATCTCCCATTGATCTGGCATCCTCATGAAAGCTATACATTATTCAAAGCGGCGATTGGGCATAGACATGTAGTACTTAATAATAATAATAATAATAATAATAATAATAAACGATATATATTTAGGGCGAAGCTTAGCTTATAGCTATTCTGCCACTTTAACAAAACAACATTAACATAAAACTACATATACTAAGTGACATATAAATCCGAACACCCAGTTTAAATGGTTTTATTTTAAAAAAAAATTGTATAAGTACTTAATGAAGCATAATAAGTAAATGATAAAAATTTCAAAATGATTGCACTGCTTTAAAGCCCTTTGACCTTTAATAATGTGTGGATGCACCCTGATGTGCTACGCATTCTCCAACGCGCCTAGGCATGCTTCTGATCAGGTGGTCAATGTCCTCCTGTGGTATCTCATTCCAGGCAACCACCAACTCCTCTCGAAGTGCTTCTAGAGTCTGAGGAGGACGTTGCAAATTGAGCAATCTCCTCCCCATCATATCCCACACGTGCTCAATTGGGGATAAGTCGGGAGATATTGGTGGCCATGGTAACAATGTGACATCATTATGTTGAAAGAAGTCTATTGTGACTTTTGAAACATGTGGTCGGGCATTATCTTGTTGGAAAGTTGGATCTGCCAGGGTGTCAAGATAGGGTAAAAGATGGGGTTCTAGAACTTCGTGGATATAACGCTGCGCCTTCATGTTACCTCTGATGAAGATTAAAGGTGACCTGGAACCATAAGCTATAGCACCCCAAACCATAATTCCAACAGTGTGATGAACATGTCTTTCAACAAAAAGCTGTGGATTCCTCCTTTCAGCACGTCACCTTCTAGCCCTGGCACGACCATCGTGCATGCCTAAACAAAATCGAGACTCGTCACTAAAGACAATACTGTTCCATTCCTGATCCCAGAGTGACCGTTGTCTGCACCACTCAAGGCGATTACGTCGGTGTTCTCGAGTTATAGGGTGGACCCAGTGTGGCCGGTATGAAAACAAGCCAAAACTTCTCATTCGTCTGTAAACACTTCGCATGCCAATAGGTCTTCCGTGTTCTGCAAACCATTCATTTGCAATGGACCTGGTACTGGAGAAACGGTCCCTTAAGGCCAATAATCTTAGGTGGCGATCTTCACGGTCTGTTGTTCTACGGCGGCGTCCAGTGCTCCTTGCTCTTTGCGTACGGCCTCCTCGAAGCCATGCCTGACAACACCTAACCACAGTGTCTACACTTCTTTGCACTCTAACTGCAATTGCCCGAAAAGAAAGTCCAGCTTCCCGAAGTCCCACTACGACCCCTATCAAACCTACTAAGTTGACGAAATCGTACAGGTCTCCGTACTGTAGGCGTCGTAACCGATCGTAAAGGATGTCAAGAACCAAAATCCGCCAACCTTGATTCTTTACTGCGGCTGAAATATTCATTTTTAGAGCGTTAGTGAATTAAAAAAAAGCAGTATAAAAACCGGAATGTCCAGCTGATAAGGCTGAAAATTTTGTCACTTGTTATTTACAGTAAGATAAATACATTCACCAACTTTTATTAAAATAAACTGGGTATTCGGATTTATATGTCACTTAGTATATAAATATATTAAAATCTATACATTATAGCACAACAATAATTAGGAGAATTATTTATATAAAAGCTTTTATGATGATAAAATTGTATTTCAAAAGGATCTGATGGTTCATGTTCATATATAATTTAGAGACCTGATGTGATAAAAATTCAAATTTGCTGTTCAAAAATGACATTTTTGGATTCTTTTTTGAAATCACTGGAGTTCAGAAGTTTCATTCACCTACTTATGGAAGAGCGATGTCTGGTGAGATGCATAGTGAACTTTTTCACAAAACGTATATTTCGTGATTGGATACACCCACGGAATACTAGCTTGTCTTTTATAAATGGAGCAACTGATATGTTATACGAGGGATGTCTATTAGGTTTTTGCATATAGAAACATAGTAGGCCGCGAGGATCGAACGTCACTACTGAATCTTAACCTCACTCGTAGTAAACCTAAATTCAAAGTTTCACAACAATACGTGCAGTGTTCTCACTACAGTGAATTTTTAAGTGTCACCAAGTCATTAGAAAAATTGAACTCAACCGAGAACATTTTCGCCATAATTTATTACAACTTTCAGAGACAATTATCGCAACAAGAATGCCTTGCTGAGTTACTGTCTGTCTTCAGCAACGAAGCGCCACATCAGTCGACAATTTACCATTGGAATGGAGAACTCAAACGTGAACGGGTGAGTCTTAGCGACGATCCCATGGTGGGTGCACCAAAATCGGCAGTCATCCAGGAAAACGTCGATGCGTTGCGCAAACTCATCATTGAAGATAGACATGTGACATGTCGCGAGATTGAGGCGCTCTTGAAGATCTCAAACACCTCAACTCAAAAAAATTTACATGAAGAATTAGGAGTAAGAAAATTAGTTTCTCGTTGGATACCCCACCTGTTGACTGAAGAGCAGAAAGCAGCCAGGGTTAATAGGTGTCAGAAAACGCTTGACTGTTTCAATTCCGGAAACTCAAAAAATGTGTACAGCATTGTTAGTGGTGATGAATCGTGGATTTACTGTTCTGAACCAGAAAATAAACGACAATTGGCGGTTTGGGTGTTCCAAGGTGAAGAAAAGCCAACAAAAGTCATCCGTTCTCAAAGTGTTTCGAAAAAGATGGTCGCAACATTTGTGTAAAAAGCGGGTCATATTGCAACAATTCCTCTTAATGAGTAAAGAACTGTTACTGCGGATTGGTATACCACCATTTGTTTGCCAAAACTCATCACCGAGCTTCGAAAAATCAACCCCAAAAGAAGATTCATCCTCCACCCATACAATGCAAGCTCGTACACAGCCCAAAAAACAAGGCAGTATCTAACGGAAGAAAACGTCGATTTATTGGACCATGCTCCATATAGTCCTGATCTAAGTCCTAACGATTTCTTTACTTTCCCGAAAATTAAAAACAGACTTCGTGGTCAAAGGTTCCAGTCACCAGAAGAAGCAGTTGACGCATTCAAAAATGCCGTTTTGGATCTACCAGCAAACGAGTGGAATAAGTGCTTCGAAAATTGGTTCGAGCGCATGCAGATGTGTATTAATCTTCGTGGAGAATACTTCGAAAAACAATAGTCATTTAAAACTACCTACCGTGTTGTTTTATTTCCATATGCAAAACTTAAAGGACATCCCTCGTATACTGTTCCACATGCCATACTAATTTTTACACCAACTGAATTTTACTTATGCTGATGTAACTTAATCATACATAAAATTGTATTACATTTAATGTATTTTCATTACGTCAGTGTTCGTCATTACTAATCGGTCGGTATTAATTTTAATAAATTGAATGATTTGGTATTACAAGTAATTAATATATAGAATATATTTTCGTTGAAGCGTGTGAGCGGTTCATAGTAGAGCTAGAGTTAACATTAATAATAACGTAAAGAAAGAAGAATAAAAAGCCGTTATATAGCTTCTTTTTCACTTCCTTCCGATTATTACCCCTGATTTCACTGAGTGGTATTTCATCTTCTGAACTCCACAAATCCTCGTTTTGATTCTTATTTACTTCGACCTCAGCTTGCATTAAGCTCCCTGGCAAGTTGTTGATATCCAGTCTTTCTTCGTCTCCAGAATCCTCGTCGGTTATGTTAGTGGGAGGTTACAAAATAATAGACTCAGCTTCAATGTCATCATCTTCAATCATTGCTAGCCCCTCATGCAAAGAAAAACCCCTGAAAATAATTACTTATTCAAAAATAATTTGCCTAAAACCATTTTATTTTTGTTTTGACTATGAACATATTCGTAGTCCACTTTTTACCTGATGTACTAAATATAGTACACCTAACTTTATCATAACCTCACAAACAAAGCATAAATGAAACATGTCATAAAATCTAGAAGCCGCAACTAAGGTAATAATATTTTCATAAAAACAAACTAGTTTTTTTATTTCATGTCATAAAAGACCTACTTACTTTGGAAAGCGCACGCCATATTCATTCATCTTCTATTTTCCAATATACAAAAACTGATTTCACATAAAAAATTTTGCACAATACGCAAAATTACTCCGTACTGTACGAGATCCATCCGCAAACTGTCACCGCGAGCTATTCAATTTAACCAAATCGTACAGATATCTACAGGAACAAACAAGTTTAGGCTGCACTATTCATAGTACATTAGGCATAAATGTGTTTTATGTGAAGTAAATATTTAGAATACATAGCGTAGTACCCTCGTAGTAGTACCCAACCGCCACGATTTCAAAGCGCACACGCAGAGAAGGAAAGCGGCACCGCGCCCCTTCCCGCTTCCCTTCTCCCCTCTGGCCGCCTATAAACCTGCATTTACTTCAAAGCCAAGTTGTTGCAACAATAGTGTGATACATAGTGAGACAGGGAGCTATTTACTTCGACGAGGACTGTACATAATTAAGATCGAACATGACTTACAGGTAAGTTCGTTTGATCATGTGATTATGTCCCATCCTCGTCGAAGCACTACACTCCAGCCCGCCGCAAGTCTGAGACTACTATATTTTAGCAGGCGGAGAGGTAGACGCTTTTCATGTACTGTGCGTTGTCAATTGTGACACTCTCTGCTAAAACCGACTTCATCCATCTGGGAGCCGAGGCACCATGATAAAGTTACTGTACAGTGACAAATGAATACTTTGACTGCACAGATCTTTGGGCGTAAAATACGGTAAAACTTGTGGTTGCGACATGAGTGACCCCGAGACTTTCAAAAACTGAGAAATTCCTATTTCAGTATTATTCAACCCAATCCGGATGATGTCTGTTTCAATTAGTTTGCATACTGCTGGCCTCAGCCTGTGAATGCCCTTCAAAAAGCATCTTATGTCTGCATCGTTAGTAACATTTTGGATAAAAGACTGATAGCTCAAATAATTATATCTTGATCTCTCATCATCTGTAAGGTAAGAAATTTCAAGGTAGGAAACCAGACATGTATTTCTTCCCGACAAAGGTCCTGCCGTAATCTAAGCCCACAATACATGATGGATTATCGATGCTGATTGGGATGACAGCTTTCCAGTGACGATAACCAGGGTAAGCTTCAGAATTAGTGGGAAGTGGCGTCGGGGGTCCCTCCATCAGATCCTTGCGTTACAAATTTCAGAAGCACCGAATACTTGAACCAAAATCAGGACGGTGTCAGGTGCAGCTCCCACTTCGTTTTCACGTCCCACTGACGCATGAGGAATCTTCTTCTTGGGTGACTAAAATGAAGATTTATAGGCGGCCAGAAGAGAGAAGGGTAGAAGGAAGGGGCGCGGTGCCACTTTCCTTCTCTGCGTGTGCGCTTTGAAATCGTGGCGGTTGGGTACTAGTACGAGGATACTACGATACGTATTCTAAATATTTACTTCGAAGAGGACGGAACATAATACAATTAGGTTCAGCCTTTTATCGGCACGCAAAGGCGGAAAAAGGTAAATCACCAGATAATTCAGACTGATTATTAGCACTGAAATTTTTATAGGAACTGACTCCTTACCTGCAATTAAGGACCTGCGAAGGAAACTCTTATTATGAGTCCAATAAAGTACAATCCCGTTCAATTTTCGACGAGATTAAGTTCTCAATTAAAGTGTGGAAAGCCGAGAGTTTAGTCGAAGAGTCGAGTCTACTCGACTGCCGAGCGCTGTCGCAACGAAATAAGTTGCACTTTTCCTTTTTTGTGGGAAACACGGAATGGCTCTAAAACGTCGAAGGTCTGCTGCCGTCGCTATCTTTTGCCAGGCGAAGCGATATTTGCCGATGCCGCTTGGAAAAATAAGGAACGTTCTTCGGAAGAGCGTAAGACGATAAAAAGTACCAATCGATTAGGTAGAAGTAGAGGAAGTGCTTAAAATACCCCATTTTGTTATTGATCTTTAACATAAATAAGTAATAATAAAAAACTAAAAAAAAACACGCTTATATAGCTGACCGAACCGAAAAGTAGAAAATAATTTTTAATTATAAAGAATTTATATTATAGTAGTAGACGCCCAACTAACCCAACTAACAATTAACACTTCTATTAGAGTTGCAAGAATGATTACACAGTATTCCTTACACAGCATTGTATACTGTAAGACCATTAGCCTTAGAACACCTATACAAGCGGAATGGGCACACCTAATAGGACATTTCAGTCATTTAAGAGGTTGTATAAGGGTTGCATTACAGTCATCTTGTTTAGTTACATGTCGGCCCTTGTGAATTTCATACACAGGTATATGATAAACTTCTACACTGTGATATAGGCCTATTGAATTACTTGCGCAGCAAATTTTATTGTGATTATCGTGCGAAGTAGTTACGCAATTTCTACGGGCTTCGTATTTGATTCATATTTCAATAATGATCAAAAGTATGTCTAGATTTTTAAGATGGAAAACTTAACTTATCTGCGTTAAATCTTCCACAAATCCTAGAAATAGACACAATTACACTAATGTTCATCACTTTATATCTGTAACTTCGAACTGAAACATAATTATTTAATATTAAATAGAGGAATAAATGTTTGCCCAATATGGCGGGTGGTTGTGTACAATCATGGCATCGTCCATGTTGTCTTTAGGTTATTAGAATATTTTGGTGTTGCCTGCAGGTGTTATACAACAGTTTGACAAACGTCTGAAATAAAATACCGACAGAGTCGAATGATTTACCCAGAATTTGTACCAGATCTATATCTTCTGTTTGAACAGTTGATAAAACCCTTTGAACCAATATACATGCGTTGTTTGTCTTACAACATTGGTTATGGCATTTTAACAAAAATATGACAGCAGAAAGTTAGGTTATGGTGAAGTATGCCGAGCACAGCAATTGTGTACTACAAAAGTTGTAATATTGTTGCATATGTACAGCCTTTAACAGTTACTAAACAGCAGTTGTATAAGTGCTTCCATGGATGCCACAACACAACCATTTTGAGTAACGTGCAAATATGCAATGTAAAATAGTTGAATAAACGTTTATGTAACAGTTAAAAATTTGTCCTATAAGGTGTTGTACAACTATGCTATAAGAATAGTTTAAACACCACATTTTAGAGCAAATATGTTGCAGAAAGCAAATTTGCATTCCACGCAACATTAAGCCAGCGTTTTGGTGTTCAGGCAACAACAATAGAGAGCTCTTATGGCTGAACGGTTATTTTACCAAAAGCTTATAACACTACTTTGCTGGTTGGGCGGTCGGACAATCAAGCATAATTAATGACCTTAAAATAAGATTATATTAAAATATAAGTTATTAACAGAATAATTCAATTCAGACTAAAAAGCGTGAAAGTGTGAGCTGGGAACTTAGTAACACTATTTCTAAGGCTTGCACGCAAACACTTATTGTGCTTTGCTTACATTTTTTGCAAATCCCTCTAAACTTGGCATAATGTAACCAGTTTCTTAACATAGGAAGAGATTTAGTCGGTGTACAGTGCGTTTACTTATAGAACAGATGACCACTGCAATACGTTAGCTAGCGCGCCTATATGCAAGTTTTGCATTGTTTTGACACCCTGTTGGGGATAGAAATAAGGAACCAAGTCAAAGAGTGGGTGAGAATCAAGAACAAGAAAAATTGGCACTTAGGCATGGGAAATAATTCATCTCGGGACCATGTCCAAACAAGGCTGCGGAACTGCTCTCAATAAGTAGAAACAAAACACATAAACTCTTCGGGAAACCACAACTATCAGGTAACCAAGTAGTTCCGTGCGGTTGCTATGCAGGGTGGCGCATCGAAAACGAAACAGACGCATTTACTGGCAGCTCAGTTTTTTTTTAAAACGCTCAGACCTGTCAATTTTGTTTTCGATGGAGACACAAGTCTGGCAAAAAATCACGTTAGCACGTGCAGCCCCCTAAGCGGGGGTGACACCACCCCCAAAATCTTAAATGGAAAGGGGGGTCGAGTGATACCTTGTTTTAAAGGTCTTTCAATTCCCTTTATAGTGATATAAAATTAATGTACTTCAGTTCAGTAGTTTTGAAGCTTTATTGATTTAAAGCTTAAATAAAACTAATACATCATCATCAGTGGAGATCAATACATTTGGCAGCAAAGTAATTTAAAAATGAAGAATGAACTGACCAGTTAGGCAATTAAATGTTGAAAATGGCCACCATGACTCTCCATGCAATAATAAAGATTTGGGTCAAAACGTTGCCGCACATTTTGCAATATGTGAGGAGTAATTTGAAGGCACTTATTCACAATTCTTTGTCGCAGGTCTTCTAATGATGTTGGCTGAGTAGCATAGATTTTGCTTTTTACATGACCCCACATAAAGAAATCCAAAGTAATTCCAAATACATTTCATCGGTCAAATTTCCAGGTAATAAAAAAGAACCAACTAAATGATCGCCAAAAATACCAGCCCAAACATACTACGCCATTTAAGAAAAAGGAACATTCGTCGGAAAAGCGAGTGTTGAATAGAAAATGGTCATCGTTTATAATTCGTTCACTCATATCTTCACAAAATTGTAATCGCCGATCAAAATCGTCTTCATTAAGTTCTTGTACCAGGTGAATTTTATACGGATGAAAACTATGGGCCTTTAGAATCCGTTGGAGAGTACGTAGACTTGCACCACACACAGTCTCCAATTTGCGGGTACTTAACGTAGGATCTACATAAACTTGCCCTAAAACCCCCACTTCTATTGCTTCGTTCCTTATGGGTTTTTCCATGTTGCGTTTTTTATTGGCGACTGACCCAGTTTCCCGAAATTTAGCTACAAGTTCTAGAACATATTTTCGATGCACGTTACTGTTCTCATGTCGCTCATTAAATATTTCTGCTGTTCTATTAGCGCACTGATTATTTCCGAAAAATATTTCAATAATTTCAACTCTTTCTGCTGTGGAATATACCATGGTTAATTTATGTAATAAAGCGTTACAAGTTATTTTAACAACAAAGTTTGGTCAAATCAATCACAAACTATGTACTAAATTGCTATTTAAAATAAGTACGAGATATTTCCTTATATTTCTTCAAGAAATAACTTTTTTGCCTCAAAAAACGCTCCAATAGCTATTTTCAACAACAAAATGATGAACAAACCATGGAAGTAGTGAAGGAAAGCATTTACTTATTAAGTAAATTCTTTTAGTCAAATTTCTTCTGAAACTAGTACAAACTAATCTGATGTACCTATTAAAGTCTACTTTAAGCTTTAAGCAATACCGGCATACAAAAGTTGGTTCCACGTTGGCAAAAGATCATTGAATGGGGTGGTAATTATTTTGACGAATAAATAGTGTCAATGAAAATTTATATTTTTCTACTAAAAACCGCACGAACTTATTTGGTTACCTGATAGAACCGAGTTAAATTAGAGTACTACCGGCAAGGAGAGTGTACCAACTGGTACAGAACAATAGACTGCTCGATTAGGCACTGTAAATTAGAGGAGCAATGTACAATAAGCCCAAGAGGCTGTTGTGCCGTTGAGGATCTTGATCAGACGCCCCCGGGAAGGAAAAATAATGGTCTGTATAACTAGAACTAGAACTTGAAACGTAGGGAATGTTGGAGCCGATTTATCACCATCAATCTACAGGGTGACAGGTAAATACATGTAGGTGTAAAACATTTAGGAGGTGATAGTACAGCCCCTTTGCTATCGAAATTAGTATATAATACCATACCCTATATTCAAAGGTTGAAAAGTTATTGAAGATTTAAGATTTTTTTAAAAACAATCCATATTTCAGTGTAAAAAAGTCGAGAGAGGAAAAAGTTGGCGATTAAACATTTGTTTTTCGTGGTTTTGGGTTATTATTTCAAAAATTAACTATTATAAATTAAAAAAGATTCGAAAACAATACCAAACAAACCGACTAAAAGTTACTACAATTGGTAAGTAAAATACAATAATGAAATGAAGGTAAAATTCATTGCAATTGTTGTTCGAACTGACGCCCGCCGTTTCTTATGCAAGCCCGTAGTCTTTTTCTCATGTTGGTACGCGTGACGCGGCCAGTTAGTTGTCCTCTGATAGTGTCAGCAGCATCAATAATTCTTTCTTTCAACTGTGCAAGAGTGCCTATGGGCCCAGCGTACACCAGTGACTCCATGTGCCCCCATAACTAATAGTCACACGGTGTTAAATCTGGGCTCCTCGCTGGCCACGGTGTCGGTTCACCTCGGCCAATCCAGCGACAAGGATATTTCTCGTCCAGCCACTGTCTAACACCCAGACGGAAATGCGCGGGACAGCCATCGTGTTGGTAGATCATCTGCATCCTGATATTCAGAGGCAGGTCTTCGACATTCTCCCAGAGTTCGGATCTCAAAAAGTTGTCATAGGATTCGCCATTCAGGTTGTCAGGCAAAAAAACTGGTCCAATTAGATACGTATGAATGATTCCCATCCACACGTTTGCCGAAAATCTTCTTTGATGGGCTCTTGGCTTTGCCATGTGGGGATTTGCCTCTCGTGGGGCCCAATAATGTAAGTTGTGATAATTTGTTGTCCCCTCTTTGTCAAACTTAGACTCGTCGGACCTCAATATTTTAGTTAAATAGTCGTTTTCTTCTTGATCCCGATGAAGCATGTATCGACAAAAATAAATTCTTCTTGCGGGATCTCCTTCTTCTAATACTTGAACCGGTGTGTAATGGAAAGGGTAAAGTCTCGCTGAATGCAAAACGAACCAAACTTTCCACTGAGTTAAACCAAGCTGCTTTGCTATAACTCGTGTAGACGTCGTCGGGTCTCTACCGTAGCATTCTAGTATTGCCTCTCGATCTTCGTCGTCAAACAACCGAGGTCTACCAGCATCATGACGTCTTTCATGAACCTGTCCACTTTCCTTGACGCGCTGGTACAAAGAAGCAAATACTCGATGACTCGGTATTCACCGATTCGGAAAACGGTTTTCGTATTCTCGCCTGGCTTCAACGGAATTTCCATCACCTAAACGATAACAAAACAGAATATCAGCGTATTATTCGTTACGGTAACTCGCCATTATTAAAACTGATCAAAAAAATAAAAGTACGTCCTACCGCGTTAAAGGTTGATATTCTACTAACTAACCTAAGCGTTAGTTCCTTTCCTTGATCCGTCAGCTGTGTCAATTCATAACACACGCAGAGCTTGCTTCCGAGGAGCGACGACAGATTCCGAATACTTAAACCCGAATAACGGCACAGGGCACAAAAAATAACAAAAAGGGTCGAACCATGAAAGGCTCGGTTTACCTGCTCAGTACAATGAAATGCGCTTAGCGGTCCTTTCTACCAAAGTAATATTGTTTTGTTAAATGGTTTACTTACTGATATGTTATTATACCATTTTAGAAACCTAATGAAACGAGGAAGTTTTTGCAGTTATTTGTACATTTTCTTTATTATGATTTTTTTGAGAAAAAAAGACTTCTTAATGTGAAAGTTGAAAATAAAAATTTTCATTTAACATTTAAATGTAAATAAATACGTTTTCAGTAGTGTTTTCATATGTTTTTTAATTTATGAGAATAATTTATTCAAATAATAACCTGAAACCACCAAAAAAAGAATGTTTAATCACCAACTTTTTTTTATCTCAACTATTTTAATCTGTAATCTGGGTTGTTTAAAAAAAAAAAATCTTCCATAACTTTTTAACCTTTGAATATAGGGTATGGTATTATATACTAATTTTGATAGCAAAGTAGCTGTACTATCACCTCCTAAAATGTTGTACACCTATTTACCTGTCACCCTGTATATAGAAGCTTTTATAGAACATGGATCTAGACTTATATTCGAACATGATATCACGTGATATCAGTCAAACACGGAGCTCTATTATTTGAATATAATTAAGCTCACCCCATGTCGTATCTACTGCTCGCCTGCACGGGCTTTGCACATGGGGTGCACACAGTTGATAATATACGCCTTAGGGACCACCGGTTTAACTCAAAACAAGGTAAATTTTCCGTGTAATAATATTCCTGGGTAAACGTTGCACTTCATGTTGTAGTGGATTAATACGTTGCAATTATAGTACATGTTTTCGTAAACTTTAGTGACGTACGCGAAGTACATGACAAGACTAAAAAAAGTAAAAGGGCAGAAAATTGTTCACGAGGGTTATGAGGAATTCGCTGGGGGAGTTTGTTGTATAGTACACAGTAGTATCAACAGGAATGCCTAGGTATTACGGTGAATTGTGGGAAATTGCGCAGTATCATTACTATTACTTACATTTTCGAAGCAGAATATCTGTTTCTCAATGCCTGAAGGCGATGTGTATTAAGAGTCATTTCAGATACTTTCGGTAATTCTACATCAATTTTCATTTCTGTAACAATAGCAGACAGCTTAGCGTGATCACTTTACCTGGGCCTCCCCTACTTGACAAACCAGGAAGAAATAACATGGAAGAAGCTGTTACCTGCGAATGGGGGTACGCAGTAAGGTTCATGGATGACGACAACCACTTAGGAACTGAATATACCCTTGCAATTGAAAAACTGGCGTCAAGCAGATTGACCCTATACTGCCTGCGCCTTCGTTGGATCTTACGAATACAAGGAATGAGTCAAGTTGTTTCAAAATGGCGAACTCGAATCGTGACTATGTAGTAACGGATATCCTGGAAGTTTTGGCACAGAATTCATTGGCTTTAATTTTAGCAAACACAAAATAGTATCAAGTTGCCTTTGGAAACAAGAGTTGGTTTACTTACATTACTGTCATTTGACATTTATTTATTTTGATGTTTTTGCTTTGAGATGTCGTATAAATTAGAAAAGAGAGAAAATATCGACAAGTTGGTTGGTCGAATATTCCAGAATGAAAACATTTTACCTAAAACCATCTATTGAACAATTGCGGAGTGCTTGCAGAGAATACCATATCTGAATCTCCCAAACGTGGAAGACCGCGTGAGTTTGCTGCATAAGTTCAGAGAAATTTTTGAGAAGAGCAAAGGATCGGGTTGGAATGTCATCAAGGAGACTGGCTCATCAATACAGATCTTCTAAGGGTGGATCTCACCAGGATTGTCAAATCAACAGTCCATTATTTTCCATCTATAGGGTAACACTCCGTCAAATACAGCGAATAAGCTTCAAGTTCCAATCAACAAACTTTAGCAACCAATAGCCATGAAATGTTGAAAACAAAATATTGTCAAAGTATGAGATGACAGCTTATCATTGAAACATCGCCAGCTTGTTGAATATTAAGAAATTACATATAATTTACTCAAAATTCAAAAAAGTCTTCGATTTTTGAATAAAATTCATGTTTTTATTTAATATTGTCGATTGTTTATTCATGTTTACATTATTTTCTTCAATTGATATACGATTTTACTGATTCAGCATCATCTGCCGTGTGTTTTTTCCTATAAACTTCTTGCAGATAGCCTTTAAGCACCACTTGATGGCAGGCTTGTAAGCCTTCCTTTCCGCAAAAAGTCCAGAAAAGGTGGAATGCAATGAAGATTCCAACTTTTCTGCACAATCACAGAAAGGGGGTTACCATTAGCTTCCGGTAGCTCAGTTGGTGGCATGACGACATCTACAGGCGTGTAGCTGTGTGTCGACCATGGCATGGCTAGAGGATAGAAGAACAAACAGACCACAAAAATTTAACAGATTTTATTTAACTAGAAAAGCACTTTCATTACATTTGAAATTGAAATTTTAAAGAACAAAACGAAAGATTTAAATCTTTGGCGCTGTTACCAAATCATCCACTTATCTTTCGCTAAGCTGGTCCATTTTGACTGGACTGAAGTGAGGATGGCCAGGTGCTTCAAGTGGAGGTTCCAGTTATGAGGGGTGACCTCACATTTAGTGGCTTCAAAACTAGATGTAGGCGAAGGATGCAGTGAAGTTGAACTTAAACGTGATCTTCATCAAGGATGAAGCTGTAAGTGATGGCGCAGCCAAGGCACATGCATGGGTGAAGGCACGGCAAGAGGCCAAGCAATAGGTAAGCCAAAGTCAAAGACAAAGGAAGGCAAAGTCAAAGACAAAGGCAAAGTCAAAGACAAAGGCAAAGGCAAAGTCAAAGACAAAGGCAAAGGGGGTGGCCCCAATCATTTTATCCTATATGGACACACATTTTACAAAATGCTAGCACATGGTGCTATATGACCTCATGCTACAGAGAATGAAATTCTCAGCTGTTGTTAGATCGGCGGCTGAAGTGAAAAGGCAGCGCGAGGAAGATCACAGATCAGGAACTCCGCATCAAGCGCGCTCCAAGCGGAAATGTTTCCAAGTAAAAAAGCTAGAGATGGGATTAATGAGTTGCTATTCTGAAATGAAAATCGAGAAGTGATTTAATAAATACAATCGGACGGTGAAACCGTTACAGGCTCTACCAAAAATTACATAGATTTTGCTCGTTTCCAAACATTCATTCATATATATTAAGTGACATATAAATCCGAACACCCAGATTAAATGGTTTTATTTTAATAAAAGTTGGCGAATGTATTTATCTTACTGTAAATAACAAGTGAAAAAATTTTCAGCCTTATCAGTTGGACATTCCGGTTTTTATACTGCTTTTTTTAAATTCACTAACGCTCTAAAAATGAATATTTCAGCCGCAGTAAAGAATCAACGTTGGCGGATTTTGGTTCTTGACATCCTTTACGATCGGTTACGATGCCTAGAGTACGGAAACCTGTACGATTTCGTCAACTTAGTGAGTTTGATAGGGGCCGTATAGTGGGACTTCGGGAAGCTGGACTTTCTTTTCGGGCAATTGCAGTTAGAGTGCAAAGAAGTGTAGACACTGTGGTTAGGTGTTGTCAGGCATGGCTTTGAGAAGGCCGTACGCAAAGAGCAAGGGACAGTGGACGCCGCCGTAGAACAACAGACCGTGAAGATCGCCGCCTAAGATTATTGGCCTTAAGGGACCGTTTCTCCACTACCAGGTCCATTGCAAATGAATGGTTAGCAGAACACGGAAGACCTATTGGCACGCGAAGTGTTTACCGACGAATGAGAAGTTTTGGCTTATTTTCATACCGGCCACACTGAGCCGTCCCTTTAACTCGAGAGCACCGACGTAATCGCCTTGAGTGGTGCAGACAACGGTCACTCTGGGATCAGGAATGGAACAGTATTGTCTTTAGTGACGAGTCTCGATTTTGTTTAGGCATGCACGATGATCGTGCCAGTGTTAGAAGGCGACGTGGTGAAAGGAGGAATCCACAGTTTTTTGTTGAAAGACATGTTCATCACACTGTTGGAGTTATGGTTTGGGGTGCTATAACTTATGGTTCCAGGTCACCTTTAATCTTCATCAGAGGTAACATGAACGCGCAGCGTTATATCCACGATGTTCTAGAACCACATCTTTTACCCTATCTTGACACCCTGGCAGATCCAACTTTCCAACATGTTGCAAGAGTCACAATAGACTTCTTTCAACATAATGATGTCACACTGTTACCATGGCCACCAAGATCTCCCGACTTATCCCCAATTGAGCACGTGTGGGAGATGATGGGTAGGAGATTGCTCAATTTGCAACGTCCTCCTCAGACTCTAGACGCACTTCGAGAGGAGTTGGTGGTTGCCTGGAATGAGATACCACAGGAGGACATTGACCACCTGATCAGAAGCATGCCTAGGCGCGTTGGAGAATGCGTAGCACATCAGGGTGCATCCACACATTATTAAAGGTCAAAGGGCTTTAAAGCAGTGTAATCATTTTGAAATTTTTATCATTTACTTATTATGCTTCATTAAGCACTTATCCAAAGTTTTATTAAAATAAAACCATTTAAACTCTGTGTTCGGATTTATATGTCACTTAGTATACTTGCCGTTCATCAGTACCATTATAGCACCGTCGATTGATATTCCAGAAAAAACATTTTTGATATCCATACATCCATGAAGTCAAATATTTTTTGGTTGTTCAGGAACTGAACAAACATCCACACTTTATTTACAGCGATTAAGAAGTACTCAGATATATGTCGTAAAGCAAACTTAAAACCTGCAAAAAATAGTGTTTGAAATAATTTTCTTGTTTCACTGAGTAGACATTCTAGGTTATATTCATATTAAACATTATTTGGATAACAGCTGATTATTACATTTCAAAACTCGCCAACGAGTGACACATGTGTGGGATCCGTCAACCCTTGGTCCCAGGGGAGTAAGCTCCGCCAACTGTTGAAATACTCTACTATGCTTTGTAAGCCTATACGTGGAATTTTTCCCAAAATCATTGCACAACAAAAAATGCAAATGGAAATTTAAAAATATTTCCATGACGCTCCAAAATAGCTCCGTCAATACCTCATGTTATACATCTTGACAGTAGGGATGTTCGATACGATCCTACATTTAGAAGTATTGATACTTTTGCTTCCCATACCCGATACTTTGGATCGATATTTTTATATGCGACACTTGGGTGTACCGACACATTTCACGAGTATCGTCATCTTTCGATCCGGACTGTGTCAGAAAGAGTGACTAACTTTACATTAGTTTTCTTCTTTGTTTCCTTCCGATGGATATCGATAATTCTATTCCAATATTTTAGAGTATGGATACTTCCTAAAACGATAAGAATCAATACATATCGATACTTTTCGTGGATCTAAACATCCCTAATCTTGACAGCGTTCTTGTCAACTGGGCTGCAGGGTGCGGTGTTGCCTTTACTATCTTACGTTTTGCTAAAATCTTATGACAAATAAAAGGTTCAAATGAAATATTGACGAATATGAACGGATATGCATAGAATCTAGAATTTAAATACATATTGCAAATTTCAGATTGTCTATGCATGGACTTGACCCGAATTTTTCGATATTTTTACCGAAAAAAGAATATTTACCGATAACATTCTCCACGATTTTTCAAAATAATTTAGATATTTCTATATTTGAAGAAAAAGAGCTGAAAACAACAATAAAGCTAAACTTTAATTTTATGTAGTATTAATAGTTTTGTGCCCCATATCAATTATACATGAGCCATTGAAAGCCAGGATGGTCCAAGTCACAAAAAGACGTTTCCGAGATTTAAGGCTTTAAAGTTTAGATGCGGCTGATAAATGTAGAATAATAAAACTGCAGCAAGAAATCAAAATACCCTTAAAGGTAGAATCAATTTAAGTATCTTATCATAAAATACATGAACATTTTGTTTTCATATGTTTAAGCTTTAGCCCACTCTGCCTTAAAACGGTTCTTACCTGTGGTTTCATACTTGTATAACGATTATAGTAAAGTAGAGTATTAAAGTAGAGTTACACAACATTATGTGAATTGATAATTTCATTACAAAACGACAGAAATCAATCTCCATACAGTAAAAAAATAATGTATATTTTCTACACAAAAACTGTACTGTACTGACACGACCTTATGGAATTCCTAGAAATTCTCAAGTCTGTTCGCCTTCTCCTTATTCTTCTTCAGCAACAAGAAGTCGTCCGGTATCTGGCAAAGTTGCATCTGTCTTCAGATTCTTGAAAAAACTGTGATGAACTGGTGGTATGAATTGGAGAATCTCTTCCATGTTTTTTTTCTTTTTGTCATTGACAGGAAGAGGGGATTCATTAAAACGAGGTAGGTTTATATTTTTGAAGTTTTTGGGTGCGCCTTTTCGAGTTGGTTCTAAATTTATAAAATCATATGGAAATTCTTCATTCAAAGTAAAAATTTTGGAAGGTTCTTTTTTCTCAAAGTGTAGCCACTGGATCTGAAGCCATGATACAGTAGCATAAGTACCATTTTTCTTTCATCTTGTTACAGCTTTCTCTAATGTTGTTGATGAGAAAAGATCAGACCGTTCCATTTCACAGACGTAAAACGGTTTCCTGGGTCTGCAGGTTCTAATTGTTGTATACCAGTCTTTTGACACGTACTTGATGCTATTTTTGTCCGCTTGACACTACTATTGAAAACCAGAGTGGGTCAAGTCACACTTGTCCCATTCTGCCTCATAACGAAAAGATATACTTTTCAAAACTCTCCCAGACAAAGATTCATCCATCCAGAACAGTAAACACATAGAACCTCGATATCTGAAAATTTGGACTTGGACCATCCTGGCTTTCAACGGCTCACATATGCATACACACTCAGCCAGTCGGTCAACTGAGAGTGGTAGATTTGGGTTGCCTATGATTACGAACGCACATCGTCATCCCTTACTCCGCTTGTCCTGAATTGATTTTTGTGTATTCAAAAGGTACAGTCTGGTAGATTATCGTCATTACCTCATCACCGGACAAGCAATAAAGAAACCGAAACCTGTCTGTTTTCAAAATTAATGTTTATTTAAAATGAGGTGTGAGTTCAGGGGTAAAACAGAAAAATATTCACAATCCTATAAGCAAGAATCGAAAAAGGAGTTTCCAGAATGGTTGCAGAGTACTTTGAAAGAGCGACCAGTATGCACATTGTAGAAGTTGTAATATAGAGCTATGCCCTCAAAACACATGTTGTGTGCGCCCGCAATACAATAACAGACGTTTTTCATGATTCAAAAGTCCTTGATCTTGGGACGGCATTTTCCTTATACCGAATTCAACGACACTATTTACCGATTCCGTTTTTTTTGCCGGTTCGGCAACACGGCAGATGTGCAGATCACTTTAAAAGCAATTGATATCCCGAACGTGTTATAATAATAGAAATAACAAGAAAATATAACAATGTTTGGAGATATATGTTCATAAATAGGTATTCTTGATTCTGACTTATAATATCTAGACTATTAATAATAGGTGGATGCGGATACTTTTACAAATCTCCACGTTTTAGGACCCAGAAATGCAGAATATGCTGTTTGTTTACATTTAGTGTGGATTTTTATATCATAAATTGGCAAAAAATGTTTTTGATGTAACAAAAGGTGATGAACGGAATACGTTTTATATCCTTCTTTTGCAAAATAACAAAAATCGGTACATTTCTACAGGTACGTATTATGTACAACACCCTGTACGTGATACAGAGATAAAACTAAAGTATATTCAGATAAGAGATAGACCGGATGTAAACAAAAGGTTCGGGTGATTTTCACGCTAACGCCGCCGTCTCGACGTAAAACAGGAGCCCTCATTGGTCAATTCGCAATTAAATCCCTATGCCGAGCGGCAGAGCAGTCGTATCAAGGCAGAGTCACATTGAGGTTCAGACGTGTTACGTATGTCGTGTGCATCATTGCAATTTGATATTTCTTTGGACGTTTTCGTTTGTTATCTTATTAAGTTGTTGAGTTTGTCGTTGTTATTGTTATACCTTGTTATTGATTGTTATTGTTATCAACTGCTTGCGCAAAATGCCCAGTAGTACAGATACTGCCGATGAAGTTGTAAACTCCTGTAGTCCACCTAGGAAACGCTCTAAAAAAAGACACCTGAGTGCAGAAATGAAAGAGGTCATTTTGAATATATATAAGATCGAGCGCGAGGAGAACGAGGCATCAACCATCAAAGAAATTGTTGTGAAGGTTTCTCACAAAGTTGGGGTGTGTCGCGCATGAGTGTTTAATGTGTTAAGACAATACAAAAAAAATCACACCTTTTCTGAGCCAATGACCAGTAAACATCGCAAAGGTATTGTTGAATCATTGGATGAAGCTGATAAGCATGCGATTAGGAGGAAAGTGCATGAATTCTTCTTTAGGAATGAAATACCTACTATAGATAAAGTACTGCAGGAGGTAAATGGAGATACAACGTTGCCAAATTTCAAACGATCAACTTTCCATGCATTACTGAAGCATTTAAATTTCAAATGGAAAAAACGGGGTCGTAATAGTTTACTACTGGATAGAGAAGAAATTGTGCTATGGAGTAGGGATTATTTAACAAAAATTGGGAAATATAGAAATCAAAACAGGAAGATTTATTACCTTGATGAAACGTGGGTAAACGCAGGACACACTACAAGTAAAGTATGGGTTGATGATTCTGTAACTTCATCCAGGAGGGCCTTTCTAGATGGAATGTCCACCGGATTAAAAAATCCAGCAGGTAAATACGAGTAATAGACAACAATCGGATGTTTTTCAAACCTTGGGAACAAGGTTCTAAACATTAATTCCAGGGGGCAGATAAAACATATTACAAGTAACAAAACTTTTATAACTTTCGATAAAATGCGTGGATGTTTTATTGTCATTTTCATTTGTTAGAACTTTTTTAAGCCACGTTTTTATGTGTTTTCGATATTTCAATATTTTTTTAATATAATCTTAAAATATGTCGAATATTATAAACTTAAAAAAAGTTACTAAGTTTTATATTGTGTACCGTTCCTAATATTTCTAATCATTTTAATTCATACTTTAAGCTTTATAAAGTTATAATTTGTTAATATTAATATTTGCGCGTATTTCAGGTTCCTGATCATTCATTTTTTAAAGGTTTATAACTTTAAATTAAATTGTGAAGCGCTGAGTAATCATACGACGTTCAATATTCTTTCTTTCAATATGACTAAATAATCCCAATTATAGCAATCTGATACTCATGTCTCAATGTTTTTTCGCTGAATATGATGAAAACATTTGAAAAAGGTTCGCTTATTGAAATAAATCTACACCAGTTAGTACTTCGATTTCCAGGTAAAGGGAAAACGCTCATTATCTGCCATATTGGCAGTGAGGACGGATTTGTTGTTGACGGTCTGTGGTGCTTTGAGTCTAAGAAAACTGGAGATTACCACGAGGAAATGAATGGCGAATCGTTTGAACAGTGGTTTTCAAAAATTTTACCGAACTTAGAGGAAAACGCAGTAATTGTGTTGGATAATGCGCCTTATCATTCTCGAAGAATGGAGAAGGTCCCAACAACGGCTTCAAGGAAAGTTGATGTTTAAAATTGGCTCCGCTCGAAAAATATCAACTTTGAAGAAGCAATGCTGAAAGTACAATTATTAAGAATTGTCTAGGATCACAAGGCGGAATATCAAAAATACGCCATTGATGAAATGGCAGCAAGTCAAAATAAAATTGTGCTCCGTTTACCTCCATACCATTGCGAGCTCAATCCCATTGAGCTCATATGGGCAGAGGTTAAAAATTATATAGCTAAGCACAATACAACTTTTAAATTTTGTGACCTCAAAGGACTTTTCAAAGAAGCACTAGAATTAATAACAGCGCAAAAATGGGAAAACTGTATTAAGCACGTGAAAGACAAAGTTGAAAAGAGAATGTGGGAACTGGACAATATTTTTGAGGAACAAGTCGAGCCATTCATTATTGACGTTGATGCTTCAGGCAGTAGCGATGATGAAAGCTCATCAAGCTCATCTTTCCAATAAAAGATGTCGTTCATCAAATTCGGTAAGTTATAAGTAATTATAAAGCTACTGTATTTTTTAATTAATTATTGACATTTTTGAACCCATTTTGGCAAAACCTATTCAAGAATCTATTTTCTGACAATGTTCAACCATGCACATTTTTTTACGTTTTGAACGTTTTAATTTGGGTACATATTTACCTAGAAGTCAAAAAAAATACTAATCAATATTCTAAAAGCAATTTTAAGAGATATACGATTATTTGTAATTTAGGCTAATTTAAACGCCATTTTGAGATTATATTCGACTGTATTTCACCAAACATCAGGCGGCATCCGAAGCTGGAAATCGAAGCGAAAATTTTGAAACCCTTATGTATATTTACATCATTATATATTTCTTACCCCACCCCCACATGATCCTATATCCATCACCAATCGTATACACATCGAATTGTGCTAATTTACTACAAAGTTACGCAAAGCAGCATCTACTATCTAAAATATGTACTGCGTGACTCTTAATACGTCCCTGCCGAATGTTACAGCGTTCGATGATCACGTGGTCTTGTTTATGTCCGGTCTATCTCTTATCTGAATATACGTATACTGTAGATTGCCATGCATGGACAGTCGTTTAAAACAGTGAAAACATCCTAGAAAATCGACCTATTATTTCTCTCATTTTCATTGGTCCATTTAAATAACTGACCGTCTTTTGTGAAATGATAAAAATTTGAAATTCCATGAAAGTTGTCCTAATTTTAAAGCACAAAGACATAATATTACATCTACAATGTACCCATATTTATAACGCAGCCGTTTTTTCACGACTTTATTCAACATTTCAGTAGAAATCACTGATATTCAGAGAGCCTTGACAGCTTGCGTCAAATTGCATTTCGATAAGGTCTTTTCCTATTGGTCAAACTGACCGTCAAATATTAATGTTGGTGACATTGGCCTTAAGAGTACGATATCATTGGAATTGAGGAGTAATGGTCTTAAATATCGAAAGAGTCTTAAGTGCCCCAAATACTTTCAAGCGCAACTCCTTCATATACAATGATGCTGTCGTCAACTGAAGCGGGTACATTTTTCCAATGAAAAATTCTGAAATGAAGGGAAACGACGGATTTCATGCGAACAACGTAGAGGAATGCCCTGACAATGTTAGATACAAACATACAGCAAAATGTGCACATAAAATCCTTGTCTGGTGCGCAATTCCCAACAGGGGTGTATGACAACCCTTTGTGAAAAGAGTGAGGGCTGAAGCTTTGAGTAGCGGAGTTATATTCATAAATGCATTTCCAAATTGGTGCTCATCGTATTTTATGCATGTCAATAGGTACTTCATATTGTCATATGATTCTTTCATGTGAACTGCATACCCTACAGGAAGAGATGGTAAAATATTTCCAATATGCAATAACACTGCCTTTAAACTCAATGTTGAACTATCTATAAACAATCTCCATTCTTCTGGGTTATAGTTTATATTTAAAGCCGCCAGTAAGCCGTTAATGTTACTGCAGAAAACCAAGTTATTCTCCATATTGAAAAATGGTTCTAAGTCTTTGTGGCGTTTATGAAAAACACATACCGAAACGTCGTCTTCTAACAAGTTCCACTGCTGCAGTCTTGATCCAAGTAACTCTGCCTTACATTTTGGAAGTTCTAAATCTCTTACAAGATCATTTAATTTTGACTGTGTTATTTTGTGCGGTTGGTGGCATGACGTGCTCGGTATAAAATCAGGATCTCTTGACGTTGATGGCACATCTTTTTCCTGACGAATCACTCGATCGCCATGATCTGATTCGTTTTCTGATTCGCAAGTGTAGGATTCTGGGGGTTTTGGAATAGGATTTTCGTCACTGTGAGGCACAGGTCTCATCGCAGATGGTATGTTTGGGTAGTTAATAACCGATTTTTTTTTCTTGGACATACCTGTGGCTTGTCCAACACAAGGTACCATGCAAAAGTAACAATCATTAATATGATTTGTAGGCTCTCTCCAAACCATTGGGACAGCAAAGCGCATAGACCGTTTTTTGCCATTTAACCAGCTCCTCAGACTTGAAGCACATGTATACGTATTACAGAAGATGTGGGGTGCCCACTGTTTGTCTTGATCACCTAGTTTACAACCGAAATAAAGCTGATATGCCTTTGTTATTAGTGGAGTAATAGACCGTCTCTGAGACGCAAAAGTCACATCACCACACACGTAACAAAACTGATCTGGATTATTTACACACTTTCGAGACATCTTGCATGAACGCTGTCAGCCAACTGAGGAAAAAATGGCTAATATAAAACAATATAATGTACACGTATGTATAACGTAACACAATCATGCCGATTACATCATCTTTCCTTGCCGAATATAAAAATGTAGCACGTGCATTCTTGTGAATTACAGTATATTAACACTGTCACAGCAGGAACACATAATTACCATATCTCTAAAACTTGAACTAATATTGACAAAATAAGTTTCATTCCGGTTTTAGCACATTAAAAATAGTAATATTTTGTTGATTTTATTTAGGATATTTTTTGCCTGTTGATCAGTGTATCACTCCTATTAGAGTTGCAAGAATGATTATACAGTATTCCTTACACAGCATTTTATACTGTAAGAACATTGACAAAACCCTCTTAGAACAGCTATACAAGCGGAATGGGCACACCTAATAGGACACTTGAGTCACTTAAGACGTTGTAGAAGGGCTGCAGGTAACAGTTATGCAAGAAAAGTGTAAGCCTCTTGCAGCCGCTATAGGACATTTGCGTCAGTGCAAGATTCAGTTTTTGTCAACTATACAACTATTCTGTTACGTGATTCTACTTTATATAACCAAGCTATTTCTTATGTATTGTATAGACGAAGTGAAGAATATATAACTAACAGATTACAGTCATCTTGTTTACTTACATATCGGCCCTTGTGAATTTCATACACAGGTATATGATAAACTTCTACACTATGATATAGGCCTATTGAATTACTTGCGCAGCAAATTTTATTGTGATTATCGTGCAAAGTAGTTACGCAATTTATATTGGTCAAACTGACCGTCAAATATTAATGTTGGTGACATTGGCCCTAAGAGTACGATATCATTGGAATTGAGGAGTAATGGTCTTAAATATAGAAAGAGACTTAAGTGCCCCAAATACTTTCAAGCGCAACTCCTTCATATACAATGATGCTGTCGTCAACTGAAGCGGGTACATTTTGCCAATGGAAAAATTCTGACATGAAGGGAAACGACGGATTTCATACGAACAACGTAGAGGAATGCCCTGACAATGTTAGATACAAACATACAGCAAAATGTACACATAAAATCCTTGTCTGGTGCGCAATTCCCAACAGGGGTGTATGACAACTCTTTGTGAAAAGTGAGTAGCAGAGTTATATTCATAAATGCCTTTCCAAATTGCTTCAGTTTATCCACAAACATCATGATAATGACCATATCATGCCATTACTAAAGAGATATCTAAAACCGGCTTTTTTTGATCCCAAAAACGATAATCGTTCAAACTTGCCGCATGCCCAATCGAGAACTTTCGGGCTTTACTGTCTAGGAAGGTTTATCATGGAGGCTGGGAAGCCCAAGATGAACAATTAAAACGGCGAATTTACGAAAAGCTTAGAGAAATGGCTCTGAATTTCATTTACAGTATATTCAGATAAGAGATAGACCGGACATAAACAAGACCACGTGATCATCGAACGCTGTAACATTCGGCAGGGACGTATTAAGAGTCACGCAGTACATATTTTAGATAGTAGATGCTGCTTTGCGTAACTTTGTAGTAAATTAGCACAATTCGATGTGTATACGATTGGTGATGGATATAGGATCATGTGGGGGTGGGGTAAGAAATATATAATGATGTAAATATACATAAGGGTTTCAAAATTTTCGCTTCGATTTCCAGCTTCGGATGCCGCCTGATGTTTGGTGAAATACAGTCGAATATAATCTCAAAATGGCGTTTAAATTAGCCTAAATTACAAATAATCGTATATCTCTTAAAATTGCTTTTAGAATATTGATTAGTATTTTTTTTGATTTCTAGGTAAATATGTACCCAAATTAAAACGTTCAAAACGTAAAAAAATGTGCATGGTTGAACATTGTCAGAAAGTAGATTCTTGAATAGGTTTTGCCAAAATGGGTTCAAAAATGTCAATAATTAATTAAAAAACACAGTAGCTTTATAATTACTTATAACTTACCGAATTTGATGAACGACATCTTTTATTGGAAAGATGAGCTTGATGAGCTTTCATCATCGCTACTGCCTGAAGCACCAACGTCAATAATGAATGGCTCGACTTGTTCCTCTAAAATATTGTCCAGTTCCCACATTATCTTTTCAACTTTGTCTTTCACGTGCTTAATACAGTTTTCCCATTTTTGCGCTGTTATTAATTCTAGTGCTTCTTTGAAAAGTCCTTTGAGGTCACAAAATTTAAAAGTTGTATTGTGCTTAGCTATATAATTTTTAACCTCTGCCCATATGAGCTCAATGGGATTGAGCTCGCAATGGTATGGAGGTAAACGGAGCACAGTTTTATTTTGACTTGCTGCCATTTCGTCAATGGCGTATTTTTGATATTCCGCCTAGTGATCCTTGACAATTCTTAATAATTGTACTTTCAGCATTGCTTCTTCGAAGTTGATATTTTTCGAGCGGAGCCAATTTTGAACATCAACTTTCCTTGAAGCCGTTGTTGGGACCTTCTCCATTCTTCGAGAATGATAAGGCGCATTATCCAACACAATTACTGCGTTTTCCTCTAAGTTCGGTAAAATTTTTGAAAACCACTGTTCAAACGATTCGACATTCATTTCCTCGTGGTAATCTCCAGTTTTCTTAGACTCAAAGCACCACAGACCGTCAACAACAAATCCATCCTCACTGCCAATATGGCAGATAATGAGCCTTTTCCCTTTACCTGGAAATCGAAGTACTAACTGGTGTAGATTTATTTCAATAAGCGAACCTTTTTGAAATGTTTTCATCACATTCAGCGAAAAAACATTGAGACATGAGTACCAGATTGCTATAATTGGGATTATTTAGTCATATTGAAAGAAAGAATATTGAACGTCGTATGATTACTCAGCGCTTCACAATTTAATTTAAAGTTATAAACCTTTAAAAAATGAATGATCAGGAACCTGAAATACGCGCATATATTAATATTAACAAATTATAACTTTATAAAGCTTAAAGTATGAATTAAAATGATTAAAAATATTAGGAACGGTACACAATATAAAACTTAGTAACTTTTTTTAAGTTTATAATATTCGACATATTTTAAGATTATATTAAAAAATTATTGAAATATCGAAAACACATAAAAACATGGCTTAAAAAAGTTCTAACAAATGAAAATGACAAAAAAACATCCACGCATTTTATCGAAAGTTATAAAAGTTTTGTTACTTGTAATATGTTTTATCTGCCCCCTGGAATTAATGTTTAGAACCTTGTTCCCAAGGTTTGAAAAACATCCGATTGTTGTCTATTACTCGTATTTACCTGCTGGATTTTTTAATCCGGTGGACAGTCCATCTAGAAAGGCCCTCCTGGATGAAGTTACAGAATCATCAACCCATACTTTACTTGTAGTGTGTCCTGCGTTTACCCACGTTGCATCAAGGTAATAAATCTTCCTGTTTTGATTTCTATATTTCCCAATTTTTGTTAAATAATCCCTCCTCCATAGCACAATTTCTTCTCTATCCAGTAGTAAACTATTACGACCCCGTTTTTTCCATTTGAAATTTAAATGCTTCAGTAACGCATGGAAAGTTGATTGTCTGAAATTTGGCAACGTTGTATCTCCATTTACCTCCTGCAGTACTTTATCTATAGTAGGTATTTCATTCCTAAAGAAGAATTCATGCACTTTCCTCCTAATCGCATGCTTATCAGCTTCATCCAATGATTTAACAATACTTTTACGATGTTTACTGGTCATTGGCTCAGAAAAGGTGTGATTTTTTTTGTATCGTCTTGACACATTAAACACTGATGTGCGACACACCCCAACTTTGTGAGAAACCTTCACAACAATTTCTTTGATGGTTGATGCCTCGTTCTCCTCGCGCTCGATCTTATATGTATTCAAAATGACCTCTTTCATTTCTGTACTCAGGTGTCTTTTTTTAGAGCGTTTCCTAGGTGGACTACAGGAGTTTACAACTTCATCGGCAGTATCTGTACTACTGGACATTTTGCGCAAGCAGTTGATAACAATAACAATCAATAACAAGGTATAACAATAACAACGACAAACTCAACAACTTAATAAGATAACAAACGGAAACGTCCAAAGAAATATCAAATTGCAATGATGCACACGACATACGTAACACGTCTGAACCTGAATGTGACTCTGCCTTGATACGACTGCTCTGCCGCTCGGCATAGGCATTTAATTGCGAATTGACCAATGAGGGCTCCTGTTTTACGTCGAGACGGCGGCGTTAGCGTGAAAATCACCCGAACCTTTTGTTTACATCCGGTCTATCTCTTATCTGAATATACTGTAGAACCCGATCAGAGACATTCAAAGAAAGTTGCGTCTGGTAGAGCAGAATGAGCCAGTACACATAATTTGATAGTATAGTTTAGTTAAGTATCGAGTTGGAATTTATGATAACTAGTTAGTGTTTAAGTAAATTTCTTCATTAAAAAATCCGATAAATGTTTTGTGACAACATACGGTATTATTAATGAAGCCGAATATTGCGAAGCACTAAGATGGTTACCATTTCAAAATGTCTCAACCACGAAGCAAAAAAGGAAAAAGATAACCCGCAGCCTAACTACTATTTAATGAAGCCTCTTCCAGTCGACTTGACAACGCGGCTGCATCGGGGGTGGCAGACCAGTTCTCCTGCCCCCGCGGGGTTAAACCCCCGGGCATCACGCAGATACAGAATGGAAAAATACGGAAGGTGCAATGCCATTCAACGATTTTCTACCCCGGCCAAGCTTATTATGAATGTATATAACCTAGTCACGTGACACGGCGTGTACACACGGTTCTAATTAAAATAAACGAAGCGACGTTGCCACCACATATTAGTCTGGGATGCTGTATACAAAAGTAATTTACATGACGATATCAGCCACCTGGCGAAATCTAAACTCAGGACTGCTGGGCGTTGCCACCTTTTTTCCGATTCGAATGCTAATATTATGAATTTCAAAGATTTTTTTGAAGACCTTCGGGTCATTACTGCATTGTTGGAGGATCCTTCTGCAAAACTGGGCTCTCTTTTGGTGGTCAACTGTTGTACCACATCTTCAGGATTTACGTTTTTACTCAGCCTTCCTGTTCTTACCGGTCTCCCAGGCAATTCTCCTGCTATACAGGGTGTCCGCAAAGTTGGGGTTTTCCTTTTCAGAAACAACTACCCTTGAAATAACAAAGGTAATGTGTAGTGAAACGAGGGCGACCAAGTAAAACAAAATAAAGGAAAAAGTACTCACTCTCCAGTTGACCAGAAGGGCTAAGTACGTCTCTGCCCGAAATCATACCGCTCCAACAGAAAACGAAATCAGCTGAAGCGCTACCGAGCAGTCGCAGAAACCACATTGATTGTCTTACACTTAATGGCATATCTTCTAACAAGGAAGGCAAAATATTGCGTACAAAGTCTAGGTATTGCATCCCGTCCAATCGATTTGGGAGAATAAATGGTCCAATGAGCATACCGTTCACCATGCCAGCCCAAACATTCACCGAAAATGTTTGTTGAAAATGTGCCCGACGGACAGCGTGCGGATTTTCTACTGACCAAACATGAGTGTTGCGAAAGTTATTCACCCCATTACGCGTGAACGTAGATTCGTCTGTCACCAATATGCACTTCAAAAAGTCCGGATTATTGTCATGTTGATGCAACAACCACTCACAAAACCGCACTCTTGCTGGAAAATTGTCAGGTTGAATGGCTTGTACACGTTGGACGTGAAACGGATACAGCCCCTCTTCACGCAGCGTTTGCCACACTTTATTTTTTGATACTTGCACTTCTCTAGCCACGTCTCTAGTGCTTGTTGAGGGATTCTCGTCTACGCGATTACCTCTACATGCGTGACCGTAACCGTCGGTTGAAGGTTGCATACTGACCTGACACACTGACCCCGACCCAGTTCTGCCGTCGGGTTGAGACCTTGTACCAATCGGTGATGTCCCGGGTCGCGGCTACAGGACGGTATTCAGATATTTTTGATGTTGCAGAGCCCTTTACCTTGGTTTCCTTAAGAAATTGGTGTATATGGTACTAAGAAGAATTGCTTATGTTTTCAAGATCTACATGTCGTGTAAAGGAAAACCCCAACTTTGCGGACACCCTGTATAGGCTCGAATAAATGTACGATGACCACAAAAATGTACGGGGATATCGGTTCCAATATTGTTGTTGTAAATGTTGGCTTAGATCAATCGTTGTCACCCTTTTCAGTGTGTTGAGCTGTTTTGATTATTTTGGAATAAACGATGAGCTACCTAGTCGTAAGCAATGTAAGCCAACTGTAATGAAATTATACAGTTGTATGCGACATACATGTTTTTATTTTACTAATACTAATACATACTAATAAACTTGAATAAACCAATAACTAATACATACTACATAACTATATCCATTCCTACCAATCGTCGGTAAAAATGAATAAAAGTTATCGTCAGCTGCAGTGGCATGTCACGATTTAGTAAAAGTAGCTACTAAAAATAAAAAAGCAATGCACTCTTTTAAACAAAAACATGTCCTGATAAAAAGTGCGTGCTCAACGAGAAGCCTGACACTGAGACTCACTGACTTTTTTTCATGGTTGGAGTATAATCTGATACCGCCATTCGAATAAAGTTTTCCAAATGTTCGTCTGTAAGCCGACTACGGTATTTGTTTTTAATAAACTTCATATTTCAAAAAGAAGATTCACACGGATAGCGCTTTTAAAGCAAAATCTTCGCTAAAATTCTGCGTAGTAGGAGTTGCAAACTGTAGGATATGAATTTCCATGAAGGGTAAAACAACAAATAGCGCCACTATAGCAAATTCGTTGAAATCCTTGAAAGAATTCTGAAGTTATTTTTCAAGCTAGAGGCTATTTCTACATAATATTTGCTGTCATATGGTTCTAATGGACTTTGATATAACGGGTGATTTTTTAGAGTTTGAAAACACGATTAAATCTTTATTTGAGTCGATAGAACGGTCGATATAATTTAATGTTTAAAGATTATTTCATGTAAATGTTGACCGCGGCTCCGCTTTAGATGGCCCATGCGCAAGGTCCAATTTTGGCACACTCTCCCCAACATATCGGCCGGTATCTCACGAATAAATGCTTCAATATTGGCTTCCACTGCTTCAATCGTTGCTGGCTTATCCCTGCAGAAATTAGCCTTAACATGGCCCCACAAGAAATAGTCCAACGGCGTTAAATCACACGATCTAGGCGGCCAACTGGCGGGCCCCAAACGTGAGATAAACTGTTCACCGAACTCGCCTCTCAATAGGGCCATTGTTTCATGTGCGGTGTGGCATGTGGCAGCGTCTTGTTGAAACCACATGTCAGCCAAGTCCAGCTCTTCCATTTTGGGCAAAGAAAGTTTGTTATCATCGCACGGTAGCGCTCGCCAGTCACAGTTACGTTCCGGTCATTGTCGTCTTTGAAGAAGTACGGCCCGATGATGCCACCGGCCCATAATCCACACCAAACAGTGATTTTTTCGGGATGCATTGGTAGCTCTTGCAATGCTTCTAGCTGGTCTTCACTCCAGATGCGGCAATGTTGCTTGTTACCCTACCCATTCAACCAGAAATGAGCTTCGTCGCTGAACACAATTTTTCGATAAAAATGTAGATCTTCCTCCAACTTTGCCAGCGCCCATTCACCAAATTGGAAACGTTGTGGGAGGTTGTGTGGCTTCAGTTCTTGCACCAGCTGTATCTTATAAGGTTTTACAGCCAAATCCTGTCGCAAAATTTTCCACGTAGTGGAGTAACAGAGGCCCAATTGCTGCGAACGGCGGCGAATGGACATTTCACGGTCATCACTAACACAGGCAGATACAGCCCCAATATTTTCTTCATTCCTCACTCTAAGTCTGCGTGTTGGTGGTTTAATGTCCAATAATGTAAACTGGGTTCGAAATTTAGTCACAAGCTTCCGAATAGCTCCCTCAGTAGGCCGACCAAATGGCCCATAAATTGGAAGCAGTGCTCGATGCACTCTCTTAACCGAGCATGAATTTTGATAGTAAAATTCAATAATTTGCAAGCGTTGTTCGTTCGTAAGTCGATTAATGGTTAAATTATCGACCAAACTGAACAAGTTTGACAATGACACAAGACACGATTCACGCGTCATCTGTCAAAAACAGTGTTGCCAAAAAGATACTAGCAAAAAAATCACCCATTACCTTTTCTGAAAGAACAGCAAAATGCCTGGTATCGCCATCGATTAAGTTTTGTTCCCAAAACTCAATCTCTTTGATAAACTCTTTTATATCAGGAATCATTTCTGCTAGTTCTTTGCCTCTCCCGTGAAGCTGCAGATCAAGTGCATTTAATTTTTCTGTCATATCCCCAAGTAAACCAAACATTTCTAAGCCAGACTGAATTTTCCAGTTTCGGAATCGGTTCATCACGTTGTTTGAAAAATTAGACTATACCTATATGATATCATTAAATCGTGTCAACATTCGTCCCCTACTTAACCATCGGACTTCAGAGTGAAGAATTTCAGCCAAGGTTTTGAATAATTTTCTTTGTAACCTTCTTTCTCTAACAATTTCATAACGTTCTTTAGTGTTAGAAAATGTCCACAGACCTTTATCACGATCCACCATAGCTGGAGCGCCATCGGTTTTCAAGCATACCATTTTCGTTATTGAAATTTTCTCAGAAGAAACAATATTTTTAACAGAAGAAAACAGGTCCTGCCCTGTAGCCTAAACTTTAACATATCTTTTTTAATGGTGAAATCACTAAAAAGTTATCGAAGTCATTTCTTAACAGTAAAACTCGTCTCATCGCTGTACATATACTAAGTGACATATAAATCCGAACACCCAGTTTAAATGGTTTTATTTTAATAAAAGTTGGTGAATGTATTTATCTTACTGTAAATAACAGGTGAAAAAATTTTCAGCCTTATCAGTTGGACATTCCGGTTTTTATACTGCTTTTTTTAATTTACTAACGCTCTAAAAATGAATATTTCAGCCGCAGTAAAGAATCAACGTTGGCGGATTTTGGTTCTTGACATCCTTCACGATCGGTTACGATGCCTAGAGTACGGAGACCTGTACGATTTTGTCAACTTAGTGAGTTTGATAGGGGCCGTATAGTGGGACTTCGGGAAGCTGGACTGTCTTTTCGGGCAATTGCTGTGAGAGTGCAAAGAATTGTAGACACTGTGGTTAGTTGTTGTCAGACATGGCTTCGAGAAGGCCGTACGCAAAGAGCAAGGGGCACTGGACGCCGCCGTAGAACAACAGACCGTGAAGATCGCCGTCTAAGATTATTGGCCTTAAGGGACCGTTTCTCCACTACCAGGTCCATTGCAAATGAATGGTTTGCAGAACACGGAAGACCTATCGGCATGCGAAGTGTTTACCGACGAATGAGAAGTTTTGGCTTGTTTTCATACCGGCCACACTGGGTCCTCCCTTTAACTCGAGAACACCGACGTAATCGCCTTGAGTGGTGCAGACAACGATCACTCTGGGATCAGGAATGGAACAGTATTGTCTTTAGTGACGAGTCTCGATTTTGTTTAGGCATGCACGATGGTCGTGCCAGGGTTAGAAGGCGACGTGGTGAAAGGAGGAATCCACAGTTTTTTGTTGAAGAACATGTTCATCACACTGTTGGAGTTATGGTTTGGGGTGCTACAGCTTATGGTTCCAGGTCACCTTTAATCTTCATCAGAGGTAACATGAACATGCAGCGTTATATCCACGAAGTTCTAGCACCCCATCTTTTACCCTATCTTGACACCCTGGCAGATCCAACTTTCCAACAAGATAATGCCCGACCACATGTTGCAAGAGTCACAATAGACTTCTTTCAACATAATGATGTCACATTGTTACCATGGTCACCAAGATCTCCCGACTTATCCCCAATTGAGCACGTGTGGGATATGATGGGTAGGAGATTGCTCAATTTGCAACGTCCTCCTCAGACTCTAGAAGCACTTCGAGAGGAGTTGGTGGTTGCCTGGAATGAGATAACACAGGATTACATTGACCACCTGATCAGAAGCATGCCTAGGCGCGTTGGAGAATGCGTAGCACATCAGGGTGCATCCACACATTATTAAAGGTCAAAGGGCTTTAAAGCAGTGTAATCATTTTGAAATTTTTATCATTTACTTATTATGCTTCATTAAGTACTTATACAAAGTTTTATTAAAATAAAACCATTTAAACTGGGTGTTCGGATTTATATGTCACTTAGTATAGATACATTTTATAGCATATACTATCTCGCCTTTATTTCTAAAGTTGGAAAATAATGCTGTTTTATCATTTCCCCGTCTTCATAAGGCTTCTTCGTTTGTGTGATTATCTGGGACATCCGGTGTGACGCTTCAGTTGCAACCTTACTTTTGTCGATTGTTTTTAAAAAAATTGTGTGTTGTTCAATTAACAGATTTTTTAATTGTTTCAGTTTTTCCGTTCTGGTTGCAGAACTTAATGGGAATGATAGATTGATATTACGATTATAGGTATAGTCCGGTACCGTTCGGACTATAGAATATAGAAATTCTGAACCTATTCAAAAATGTTTATTTTCACGCGTAAAAAAGGACAATGCTATTCGGTATGATCCAATATTGGATGAAGCGATCGTCATGAAGCCGAAAATGGCACGTTTTCGACGTTCCGCTAGCACGCGCTCGCTTCCGTAATATTATCATACCTACAATACCCCGCCTAACAGGAATCGCGAATCTCGGACGAAACACTGATCAACAGCCAAAAAATATCCTAAATAAAATCAACAAAATATTACTATTTTGAATGTGCTAAAACCGGAATGAAACTTATTTTTTCAATATTAGTTCAAGTATTAGAGATACGGTAATTATATGTGTTCCTGCTGTGACAGTGTTAATATACTGTAATTCACAAGAATGCACGTGCTACATTTTTATATTCGGCAAGGAAAGATGATGTAATCGGCATGATTGTGTTACGTTATACATACGTGTACATTATATTGTTTTATATTAGCAATTTTTTCCTCAGTTGGCTGACATCGTTCATGCAAGGTGTCTCGAAAGTGTGTAAACAATCCAGATCAGTTTTGTTACGTGTGTGGTGATGTGACTTTTGCGTCTCAGAGACGGTCTATTACTCCACTAATAACAAAGGCATATCAGCTTTATTTCGGTTGTAAACTAGGTGATCAAGACAAACAGTGGGCACCCCACATCTGCTGTAATACATGTGCTTCAAGTCTGAGGAGCTGGTTAAATGGCAAAAAACGGTCTATACGCTTTGCTGTCCCAATGGTTTGGAGAGAGCCTACAAATCATATTAATGATTGTTACTTTTGCATGGTACCTTGTGTTGGACAAGCCACAGGTATGTCCAAGAAACAAAAATCGGTTATTAACTACCCAAACATACTATCTGCGATGAGACCTGTGCCTCACAGTGACGAAAATCCTATTCCAAAACCCCCAGAATCCTACACTTGCGAATCAGAAAACGAATCAGATCATGGCGATCGAGTGATTCGTCAGGAAGAAGATATGCCATCAACGTCAAGAGATCCTGATTTTATACCGAGCACGTCATGCCACCAACCGCACAAAATAACACAGTCAGAATTAAATGATCTTGTAAGAGATTTAGAACTTCCAAAATGTAAGGCAGAGTTACTTGGATCAAGACTGCAGCAGTGGTACTTGTTAGAAGACGATGTTTCGGTATGTGTTTTTCGTAAATGCCACAAAGACTTAGAACCATTTTTCAATATGGAGAATAACTTGATTTTCTACAGTAACATTAACGGCTGACTGGCGGCTTTAAATATAAACTATAACCCAGAAGAATGGAGATTGTTTATAGGCAGTTCAACATTGAGCTTAAAGGCAGTGTTATTGCATATTGGAAATATTTTACCATCTCTTCCTGTAGGGTATGCAGTTCACATGAAAGAATCATATGACAATATGAAGTACCTATTGACATGCATAAAATACGATGAGCACCAATGGCATATTTGTGGCGATTTGAAAGTTGTTGCACTTTTATTTGGGCTGCGCTAGGCTACACAAAGTTTTGCTGTTTTTTGTGTGAATGGGACAGTCGGGCAAAGGCACATTATTACACCAGACAAAACTGGCCTTTTCGTCAATTCCTAGAGCCAGGTCAAAAAAATGTACAGCATATGCCATTAGTAGATTCGAAAAAAATGGTATTACCACCACTGCATATCAAGTTGGGCCTAATGAAAAGCTTTGTCAAGGCATTAGATAGAGATGGGTCAGCTTTTCAATACCTGCGTCAGAAATTTCCAAGACTAAGTGAGGCAAAGGTTAAAGAAGGTATTTTTGTTGGGCCACAGAATCGAAATATTTTGAAAGATACACAGTTTGAAAACACTTTAACAGGTATTGAAAAAACTGCTTGGAATGATTTCCGTCTGGTGGTCAATAATTTCTTGGGAAATAGAAAAGCTGACAACTATAAAACCCTTGTCAAAAATATGCTGTCATCGTATCAAAAGATGGGCTGTAATATGTCTCTTAAGATACATTTCCTACTCTCACACCTGGACTTTTTTCCTGACAATTGCGGAGCCGTAAGTGATGAGCACGGCGAACGTTTTCGTCAGGATATTTCAACAATGGAAAAAAGGTAGCAGGGAAAGTGGAATCCTTCCGTGCTTGCAGATTACTGTTGGACTCTTGGTAGAGATGCTCCAGAAATTATCCATAAAAGAGCAGCAAAAAGACAGCGCATATAGTGATTCTTATAAGTATATGAAACTTGTTACTTTTTTTAATATGTCCTTAAAAATAAAAAGTTTTTTTTCTAAACCGCAACTAATTTTTTTATTTCATTGTCATTTTTGGACTCAGCGCCCCAAAATTAACAAAGAAGTGCACTTTTCACACAAGATACAATTAAAAAACTAAAATTTGTTGTCCAGTGAAATCAAAGTACAAATGTGAAACTCAAAATATCTGCATACCTTGAAATTTTCTAATCTGCCGAGTTTAAAAAATGCGATCGGATAACGTGTCGTACATCGGATTAATCAGGAGACTTTGGTCTTTCGTCTTGTGAAAAAAAAATCGTTGCTATTTGGATCCGTAACGAAGGTCTGTATCGAAGAAGACAAAGTACGCGGAAAAAACGGCTGTGATCGGTACCTTTGAGGCGCTCAAAGTTTACTTTTTCGAAATCTGACGGAAATTCTAACAGTCAGAATCGTTTTCCAATCTCAATATCTTTATTTTTCGATAGCTATATAATTTTTACTCGCTTACGTATAGTAGGCGAGTACAGAGCCGGAAAACAAACTTTTTTAGGCATCGAAAAGTAGCATATAGTCAAGCAACTTTAAAAAATCGAAACTTTCGGACGAAAAGGGATAAAGAAAAAAAAGACGCAATCTTTGAGTCCGATGTCCGGGTTTTCTCACGCAAAAATCGTCAGGTTCGTAGCTCCTCTATCGTCGGAGGAGATCCAAAGTGAACGTCGAACAGCACGGAAATCTACCGTTTTTTTCGACTTTACCGGCCGTTTTCGATCGCGTTTCTTCCTCTCACCGCGCTGGCTCTCGCTCGCTCGCGAAGCGCCGAGTTTCTAGTTTTCGAAACGGTATCGCTTTCCTTCCGAACGCTTCGCGAACCGGAAAAAAACCGGAAAAACCGCGTCGACGCCAACCGCTCGGACCCCGACTCGAAATCTAGATCCTACCAAAAACAAAAGATCACCGGTTGATATCGTCGATTTTTCAAAACTCGAATGATAAAGTTTTAAATTGAGCGCGCCTTGCTTACTTATTCCGTTCAAACTAATCGAGATCGTTCTCGAACAGATCGCTCACCGCAGTGTTGCCGCTGCTTGTGCTTTTTATGAGAATTTACAAAATTTACGGAAGCTTCTTTGATTTTTACACCTTTTTAAAATACGTTTTGGACCGGTAGCTCGCGATCGACGGGTTGGTGACCACTGGCTTAGATTCTTCAACCAACAGTCTAGAATTTTTAGAATAGATGATGCCAATTGATTGCAAGTGACAACAGACATATCTCCATGAAAACTAACACCATATTTTCATAGAATACGTTCAAGTACTGAGCGACTTCATAATACTCCTGCGAAACGTAGTGAAACTTGCTCAAGTTTAGCATTCCGTGAAGTCTGATAGTAAACTCAGCAAAAATTAATTTGCATAAACTTAATTTCCCTCCGTATTCAGTTACCTTTTGCGCACCAGTTGCAGCAAGAAATTAAAAATGTTGGCAGGTAATTGAAAACGGTGAGTTGAGTCAGGTCACTTTGTTATTTTTAATGGTTGCAGGATAGACTGTCGCGCAATTGTTTCCCGTTAGAATGCTTTGTGTTTTGCAGTGACCTTTTAAATTCGCACTCTGTTTTGAGATGTTCATTTGGTTTTAGGAGTCTGATCGATAATGGCGGCAGAATAAGCCAATCAGCTTATTCACTATAGCTTAGTGCTTAGTGGATGCTTTCACCGCAGAATACATACAGATGCGACAGCTGTTGCCAGATCCTTCAATCTTGGTATCACCAATTAATTGATGACTATCCTACCAATCTCCACGGGCCCCTGCAGAATTTTTTTCCGAAGGCCGCAAAATTAAAAATATATGGTTGTGCTCTCGAAAAAATCTACTCTTTTATTAATTATACAGGGTAGCGCATCGAAAACGAAACAGACACATTTACTGGCCGCTCAGTTTTTTTTTGAAAAACGTCAGACCCGTCGATTTTGTTTTCGAGGGGGACACAAGTTTGTCAAAAAATCACGCTGGCACGTGCAGCCCCCTAAGCGGGGGTGACGCCACCCCCAAAATCTTAAATGGAAAGGTAGGTCGAGTGTTACCTTATTTTAAAAGTCTTTCAATTCCCATTATAATGATAGTTCAGTAGTTTTGAAGATTTATAGATTTAAAGCTTAAATAAAACTAATACATCATCATTAGTGGAGATCAATACATTTGGCAGCAAAGTAATTTAAAAATGTGGTGTCACCCCCGCCCAGGGGGCTGCACGTGTTAACGTGATTTTTTGCCAAACTTATGTCCCCCTCCAAAACAAAATCGAAGGGTCTGAGCGTTTTTCCAAAAAAAAAAGCTGAGCTGCCAGTGAATGCGTCTGTCTCGTTTTCGGGGCGCCACCCTGTATATGAAATACTGAATAAACTACTCGAAGGAAAAAGTCAGAAAATGAATGAATTAAGCCATCGCCATCACCCGCTTTTCGTCAATCGTCGGTCTCTCCCTCCGGTCTTCAATTCTGATAAACGTATTCATTCTGGGAGGTGCTAACAAAGTTACTGCCACCCTTCCCGTTCTTCAATTTCCTATCGTAGGTTTTCATTTTTTATGTAATTCTACCCAAAAAAATGTCCATCCTTTTCTCTTGCTGAAACACGTATAGTGGTTTTTAACCCCGACAGCTTATATTCCTGAAATCATCTGCTGGGAGACCAGCAGATGATTTTGCAAATACAGCCAGTTCCAGTGTACCGTTTTACCTTTATGTTGTCTGTCGTCCTCAACGGCCATTTTCTCTTAGTGACCCAACGGCCTCGTTTTCAAGAATTGACCCTCAGAGGGTGTACAATAAATAGCCTGCGTTTTCGAATGATTAATTTTTATCAGCCACCGTTCCGCCCACTCTAGTACTTCGTCTACCGCATTCTGTAACCCATCGTGAACCAGATCACCGGTACACGACTAGGCGACAAGTGCAGTGTCGTCAGCATAGAGGTAGACTTCACAGTTGCTGGGGCAAGGTACATCATGGATGAAAAGCGAAAAAAGGATTGGTCCTAGGACCGAATCCTGAGGAACACCGGCCCGTACTGGCCGTTTTGTTGAAAAAACATTGTTAATTTTGATCCGAAACTTCCTTCATTCAAGAAAGGATTTCTGTTATTTTAGAAGCCAAAAAGGAAAACCCCTTTGAATTAGTTTAGAGAGGAGACCCGCGTGCCACACCTTGTCAAAGGCTTTTGAGACATCCAAAAGCAAGATGCCAGTACTCATGCTGAGGATGAACCCTCTGGTTACATGTTCCACCAGCCTGACTGCCTGTAGTTCGGTGCTATGCTCGGATCGAAAACCGAATTATTGAACGTCAGGAATCACACGGTGATTTGACGAAAAATTCTCAAGGTGACGATAAATCACCTTTTCGGCGAGCTTAGAAGGAGCTGACAGCAGACTTACGGAACGGCACCCCGTATCATTTCCCGGAAGAAAGGCGTGGAAGTCTCGCTGCCAACTTCAGTCTTATCTCTAAAAACGAAATAAACTTTGTGATAGAACGTTTGATGACAAGAAGAACTGAAGAACTATCTGCTTTGGAGAAAATTAATTCATTCTCAAATTTGCCTGATAAAAATCTCAACAGCTGCCAGAATTTGAGATTATTTGCCAGGAAAGAGAACCACGTAAACTTTTCCTCAGTGATTCTAATGCCTGGTTTTCTAGATGGGGTCCAGGTGATAGTCTGTGGACAATTTTTTTAGGTCAAAAAGCTGAAACATGCGATTTTTGCTAATAAACACCACTCGAAAATCTGAATGAATAAGACAGTCTCAGAGTGGTCTATTGTATATTGAAGGACATCGAATCCCAGACTACGAGTATACCATTTTGTTTATGTGTAGCTAATTAGTTGGTGTCGAATGCCGGCACGGCATTTTCCAAACTGCATATGGCCGAGTCAGAATCGTCCTTCTGTGATCATTCATTTTAACATATACTAAGTGACATATAAATCCGAACACCCACTTTAAATGGTTTTATTTTAATAAAATTTTGTATAAGTACTTAATGAAGCATAATAAGTAAATGATAAAAATTTCAAAATGATTGCACTGCTTTAAAGCCCATTGACCTTTAATAATTTGACTTCAAGAAGGCGTCCTATGTTGGCTTATATCATGCTTTGAGTTATATTGACTGGTCCTTTTTACGTAAAATTACTGATGTTAATGAACTATGCGATACATTTTATGTTAAAATTTTTTCAATATTTGATATTTATGTTCCTAAATATACCAACACCTGCAAATTCAGGTATCCTCCTTGGTATACTGGAGAAATTATAAGTAACATAAATTTGAAGGATTATTACTACAGAAAATATAAGAGAACAAGCCCAACGCCAACGCCCAACGCCCAACGCCCAACGCCCAACGCCCAACGCCCAACGCCCAACGCCCAACGCCAACGCCCAACGCCCAACGCCCAACGCCCAACGTCCAACGTCCAACGCCCAACGCCCAACGCCCAACGCCCAACGCCCAACGCCCAACGCCCAACGCGCAACGCGCAACGCTTAACGCCCAACGCTCAACGCCCAACGCCCAACGCCAACGCGCAACGCGCAACGCGCAACGCCCAACGCCCAACGCCCAACGCCCAACGCCCAACGCCCAACGCCAACGCCAACGCGCAACGCCCAACGCCCAACGCCCAACGCGCAACGCGCAACGCCCAACGCCCAACGCCCAACGCCCAACGCCAACGCCCAACGCCCAACGCCCAACGCCCAACGTCCAACGTCCAACGCCCAACGCCCAACGCCCAACGCCCAACGCCCAACGCCCAACGCCCAACGCCCAACGCGCAACGCTTAACGCCCAACGCTCAACGCCCAACGCCCAACGCCAACGCCCAACGCCCAACGCGCAACGCCCAACGCCCAACGCCCAACGCCCAACGCCCAACGCCCAACGCCCAACGCCAACGCCAACGCTCAACGCCAACGCCCAACGCCCTACGCGCAACGCGCAACGCCCAACGCCCAACGCCCAACGCGCAAGGCGCAACGCGCAACGCGCAACGCGCAAACGCGCAACGCGCAATGCCCAACGCCCAACGTCCAACGCCCAACGCCCAACGCCCAACGCCCAACGCCCAACGCCAAACGCCCAACGCCCAACGCCCAACGCCAAACGCCCAACGCCCAACGCCCAACGCCAACGCGCAACGCGCAACGCGCAACGCCCAACGCCCAACGCCCAACGCCAACGCGCAACGCGCAACGCGCAACGCCCAACGCCCAACGCCAAACCCAACGTCCAACGCCCAACGCCCAACGCCCAACGCCCAACGCCCAACGCCCAACGCCCAACGCTTAGCGCCCAACGCTCAACGCCCAACGCTCAACGCCCAACGCTCAACGCCCAACGCTCAACGCCCAACGCCAACGCCAACGCCCAACGCCAACGCCAACGCGCAACGCGCAACGCGCAACGCCCAACGCCCAACGCCCAACGCCCAACGCTCAACGCCCAACGCCCAACGCCCAACGCCCAACGCCCAACGTCCAACGCCCAACGCCCAACGCCCATCGCCCAACGCGCAACGCTTAACGCCCAACGCTCAACGCCCAACGCTCAACGCCCAACGCCAACGCCAACGCGCAACGCGCAACGCCCAACGCCCAACGCCCAACGCCCAACGCTCAACGCCCAACGCCTAACGCTCAACGCCCAACGCCCAACGCCTAACGCCCAACGCCCAACGCCCAACGCTCAACGCCCAACGCCCAACGCCCAACGCCCAACGTCCAACGCCCAACGCCCAACGCGCAACGCTTAATGCCCAACGCTCAACGCCCAACGCTCAACGCTCAACGCCAACGCCAACGCGCAACGCGCAACGCGCAACGCCCAACGCCCAACGCCCAACGCCCAACGCTCAACGCCCAACGCTCAACGCTCAACGCCCAACGCCCAACGCCCAACGCCCAACGCCCAACGCCAACGCCAACGCGCAACGCCCAACGCCCAACGCCCAACGCCCAACGCCAAACGCCCAACGCCCAACCCCAACGCCCTACGCGCAACGCGCAACGCCCAACGCCCAACGCCCAACGCGCAACGCCAACGCGCAACGCCAACGCCGATCAGGAATGGAACAGTATTGTCTTTAGTGACGAGTGTCGATTTTGTTAAGGCATGCACGATGGTCGTGCCAGGGTGGGAAGGCGATGTGGTGAAAGGATGAATCCACAGTTTTTTGTTGAAAGACATGTTGGTCACACTGTTGGAGTTATGGTTTGGGGTGCTATAGCTTATGGTTCCAGGTCACCTTTAATCTTCATCAGAGGTAACATGAATGCGCAGCGTTATATCCACGAAGTTCTGGAACCCCATCTTTTTCCCTATCTTGACACCCTGGCAGATCCAACTTTCTAACAAGATAATGCTCGACCACATGTTGCAAGAGTCACAATAGACTTCTTTCAACATAATGATGTCACATTGTTACCATGGCCACCAAGATCTCCCGACTTATCCCCAATTGAGCACGTGTGGGATATGATGGGTAGGAGATTGCTCAATTTGCAACGTCCTCCTCAGACTCTAGAAGCACTTCGAGAGGAGTTGGTGGTTGCCTGGAATGAGATACCACAGGAGGACATTGACCACCTGATCAGAAGCATGTCTAGGCGCGTTGGAGAATGCGTAGCACATCAGGGTGCATCCACACATTATTAAAGGTCAAAGGGCTTTAAATCAGTGCAATCATTTTGAAATTTTTATCATCTACTTATTATGCTTCATTAAGTACTTTTACAAAATTTTATTAAAATAAAACCATTTAAACTGGGTAATCGGATTTTTATGTCACTTAGTATAATTACATTAATTACCGGTAGAAGCGCTGGGAGCGCTTTGTCCTCATTTCAACAAGGTGATTCATAACAAAGTTGTTCTTCTCAGTGAAAATTATAATAATTGGTTACTGAAAGAAGAAAGAGAGATTAAAAGGCTTTATGACAAATATACACTATGCTGGTTCAGCAAATATTTTTTTTTTCATTTTTAGGTGAGTATCGTATTGATATGAACAGCAATTTTATTTGTGATACGTTGTGCAATTTAAGAGTGTTTTAATATAATTATTTTAATTTCGTAAAGTTACCAGTTTTAATAAAAATGTTCATCTTACTTAACGAATAGTAAACGAGTTCGCACCATATTGGATTTTTATTAAATATTCTATGGACAACCTATTTTACGATATGATCAATAGTAGATGACCAAATCGTTAAATGTTGACGATTTAACGATATAGTCAAATTTAGTTGGTCATGAAAGGGAGGCATTTCAAGAAATACTCGAGCAATTCTACGAGATGCGCCCTTAGAAATCTGAGGCGCTTCACTGGCCATCTCTTGAATGCATCTGAATATCTGAATATCGACTGAGGTGACAAAATCTCTGTTTAGATTCAGCTCAAGTTTGATGGAATATTTGTTGGCATATATTGGCGGGATAACGCGATTTCCTCGGATTTGATGGAAATGGCACAACCGGACGTTGCTGTGGCCCGAGCGTCGATAAGGGGGGTGCTGTTAGAAACATTAGGTATGCATGATGTTGTTGACCATACAGAGTATCCTACAAGATGAAACTTCCTTTTTGAGAAATAACAAAGCTAACGTGAGTTGGAACATCATCAGAAAAATTAACAAAAATGAAACAGTAGTACAAGTTTATTTGACACTAAATTTAAAGTACCTCCCTCTAACATGTTGCTCATAACTGCTATTTGAAGATGTCACACTTTGATACAAAAAAACAAGTTTGCTAGCTTTTTCCTCAATTTGCAGCATTTGGGTCTTTCTCGATGCCCGACTGCATATTGTGTGTGCTCTTCGTATGAGACATAGATTTTCAACCTCAGGACATTGAGAGGCACCTTAATAAACTGATAACTTGTTCGTCCCCTGGAGAAGATGGGATTACTTCTGCCGTTATGAAGTACTGTCGCATACACCCTGTGAAATTTGTTGTTATGGATTGAAGCTTTTTTGTTAGATATAGTCAACGCCAAACAAAGTGGCGTGCACGTCATCAAGGTGGGTGTGTTGAAAAATTTACATTGTTGCCAAACTTTTTGTAAAATAATAAAATTTATTATTTAAATATCTAGGTTTATAAGCAATATTAACCTCAAATGAGAACAAAAATAATAGTATAATAAAATTATAGATCTGTACTTGCATAATCATTAAGTATGACAATTATTGATCAGATGACACTATGAAACTACCATATTTAATTGATAGCTTAAAGGTACTGAATAAAAATCCAAATGGGGTCCTCCAAATTTTATGCATGGTATTTATTTTACAGAATTCATACAGAAAAATGCATTCTAAAATTAGGTAAGCTAGTGGTGTAAGCTTTTTCTGTACAATAAAGTTAGTCGGAGTTTCTTTCTTCAGCGCTGTCTGAATCTGAATCTTCATCACTCTCAAAGTTGATTATTAAAGGTTCGATGTCTGGTCGATCAAAAATTCGTTCTCTTTCATACCATTTAAAAATTTCTTGCCCAGTATGTCGAACACCATTTTTCCACATGTCTGGGGTAACCGTTTGTAGAGCCTCGTTCCACATATCCAAACAGTCTTTTTCACTGTTACCATCTCTACCAATATGTCTGTTATAGTAACCTTTTGCTATGCCCCAAATTAACTCAATAGGGTTAAATATACAATGGTAAGGAGGCAGACGAAGAACTTTGTGCCCATGTTGTTCCGCCAATTCATCAATCACGTATATTTTAGGTGGTTTGTTTCTAAAAAAGCAGTTATTTTAAGAATAGGAATAAACAAAAGAAATATAAACTGTCGACCAAAATATATATAATTAAGAAGCATTATGTACCGAGCAACAATACTCAATAGCTCTGTTTTAAACATTGTGTTTAAAAATGGTATGTTTTGATTTGTCAACCAGTCTTGGATATTTTTTTTGTCCATGCATTGTTGGGCACTTTGTTCAATATCATGCTGTGATAAGGGGCGTTATCCAGTATAATCATAGATGGACTCTCCAATTTTTCTAATAACTGATGTTGAAACCATTTCAAAAAATTGTCCTGGTTCATCTCTCCATGGTAATCGCTCAATTTTGTTTTCGAAGAAAATATCGCTTCACTACCCTCAATAAACCCATTTTCATTTCCAGCATGTAATATAATGTATCTAAAATATATTAGTTTTAAATTTTATAGTGCAAATTGTGTAAAAGTACATACCTTTTACCATCTGTTTTAATAGCTTTGACGCTTTTTTGGTTTCCATTTTGCCAAGAGCGACCTATGGTCCCATTTTGAAATATCCAAGTTTCATCGAGGAAGACAAACTGGTATAAGGCCTCAACCTTGGCTTGATTGTATTGCCTTAGAAATTCCACCCTTTTCAAAGCTATACTTGGTAGTTCCATGAGCCCTCGTCGCGGATTGTCCTTAAGCCACTTAAATCCAAGATCTCTAAGCAACCGCCTTAAAGACGTGGCACTACCATCAAATAATGCCCTATCTCTTAATCGAGACCATAAAGTTTGTATCGTAACTTGTTCTTCTGAAACCATGTGTAATATGACATTATAATTTAGTTAACAAATTAATGCAAATTTCTGATAAGTTATTATAATAAGATCTTACTTTTGTGATACATATTATAGATCACTTCTCGAATGGCACTTGTATCCAATGTCGCTGTGTTGGTTACACGTTTAATATAACTCCGCTTTTTCTTGGGCGATTCTAAATTTGCATCACTTTTCACACCCTCGGAAATACGACTAACTGTCCTTAAACTAATTTTTAAAGCAGCAGCAACACGCTACAAAAAATGAAATAAAATTTCACTATTATTAATATACATTACATATAATTATTAGTAACCTACCTCTTGAACAGCATTTAAAGGCAACAAAGGCCCGTTGTTGTCCCTTTCTTGCTCAAAGTAGTGCATTAACGAGGCCACGAGTTCCTTACACCGACTATTTAACTGTTTGGGCATCTTTATATACCAAAATTGCCTTTATCTACTCGTAAAATGAATAATTTTGTTTTGAAACAAACAGTTGTTGATTTACAGTATGCGGGGCCAAAGGATTTATAAAGATTTGAAATGCCACAAATTGATTCAGTGTCAAAATTAATACAAATGTCAGTTCCCAGTTTAAATAAGTTTCAAGGTGACAATGTGTCAACGCTGCGAAATCGGTTTAGTGCGTTTACATGTCGATAAGTGATTGGAGCGTTTGCAAAACATTTTATTTCGCATAATGCGTCTAAATTTATCAGAAAGCAACTTATGTGATATTTTAATAACAATGTTTATATGACTATTAACCATAATAAGAGTGTAATGACCATTTTACAATTTATATATCACATTAATATGAAACTGCAATAGAGCAATTGTTTGTGATAGAAACCTAGGCATTAGGTCGGGGAATTTTTATCGTGATGACGTGCACGCCACTTTGTTTGGCGTTTACTATAGATCTTTTTCCGTCCGTGTTGGAGACGCCTATTCTTCTAGCCATCGTGTTACTAGTGGAGTTCCACAAGGATCTGTGCTAGGGCCAATACTTTTTCTTCTTTATACAAGCGACCTTCCCACCCGACTTTCTTCTATGTGTTCCATCTATGCCACGAACTCATCTGTGCTTCAAGAAGACCTCAAGCTGATCAGAAAGTGGTCAGAACTTTGGCTCCTGCCTTTAAATCTCTCGAACTGCTAGGTTCTCCACCTGGGAAAGAATAATCCTAACCTAACATATAAGATTGGCAAACATACCTTAGAGACTGTTTTTCTTCACACAGACAATATAACAATGGCACTTGATAACCAAAACGCAGTAGCTCTCATACTTCTTGACTTTACTAAAGCATTTGACACCATTAATCACTCACTTCTTGTAACTAAATGCAGTTACTATGGATTTTCTGAAAAACCTCTTTCGTTTATTCAAACCTACCTTGAAAATCGGAATCAAAAAGTTCGTCTAAATCAACAGTACTCTACGGAACAAAAAATTTCTTCTGGTGTACCTCAGGGATCAGTCTTAGGACGCTATTATTTTCATTATATATCTCAGATTTAGAAACAGAGGTAAAATCATGCAGCATACAATTTTTTGCAGATGATACTCAAATTTTCTATTCATTTAGGAGTAATGACTTGGAAACGGCAAATAATAAAATTAATCAAGATCTTGCCCAAATTGAAAAGTTCAGTAGTAGTCATAATCTTCGTTTGAACTCTTTGAAGACAAATATGTTGGTATACGCAAATAGAACAAAAAAGAATACCTTAAAAAAGGACGTAGACATACACTTAAAAGGTAATAATTAATTCCTGTGGATCATTCGAAAAACCTAGGTATTATAATGGATGATGACTTAAAATTTGTTGCACACGTGAACTATCTAATTTCTCAGTGCTACGCTATTCTCATAGTTTTATTTGCAAATAAGGCTATATTACATAAATCTGCGAGAAAGCAATTTTGTGAATATTTCGTATTTTCAAAGATATCGTATTGCTTAGTGGTTTACTATCCCTATTTAGATATTATAACAAGAAATCGTATTCAAGATATTATGAATACATGTTGCAGGCTTGTAAATGATCTCAGAAAATATGATCATATATCGAATGCCATTAATGAACTCAAATGGACGAAAATTGATAAAATGTATAAGTACCATCTCCTAAATCTGACCCGTAAGGTTCTTTATTCAAAAACACCGTCAACAAAACCGTAAAAACCGTAAACAAATTCATACGTAGAGGGAATATGCATCGTATTAATATTAGATATAGAGGGACCTTTTCAATTCCACGCCACAGCACGTCTCTATTTCTGAATTCGTACATTTACAATGCGATCAAATCATATAATTATTTAGACCGCAGTTTAAAAGAAACCAATCCATTATCCGGAATCAAGAAAAAAGTGAAAGAAGTTCTTCTTGATCAGCAGCGAAATCGGTTGTAACCCATAAGTGTCCTCATATTTTCCTTATGTATTTACTTGGATTATTCGTTATTGTATACAGGTGCCTATTAATTTTTTTTTTACATCTCGTATTGTTAAGGGGGTTAGATGGTAGAATAGATATATAATCTAAATCTCGCCTCCTGTAAGAATATTACAAATAAAAGACGTTAATTATTATTATTATCTTGGTCTGACAGTTAATGACCGGCTCACCTGGTCGGAGCACATTCAGAACATAACCTCTAAGGCAAAGCGGTTGCTGTATATGATGGAAAGATCATTTAGTGGTTGCACCGTTAGTACCTCCTCCTTCTTGTACACAACTTGGGATTCAAACCTTGTCCTCTTATTAGAGGCCGTTCAGCGTCGTGTTACACGTATGCTTTATGGCACGAAGACAGCCTCGAGTTATATAACCTGCCTGCTTTTGCTGATAGAAGAATGCGAGAAGATCTCATCATCACATGTGGACATGTCGCATCTGCTTCGTCTGGCAACGAACAATCGCAGAGGCCACAACTTCAAATTGCAGAAGGAAGCTTTTAGAACCTCTACTCGTCAGCGCTTTATCTCAAACCGTGTCTTCGATGCATGGGGCAGTCTTCCATCTTATGTAGTGAACTCGGCCTCCCTCAACAGTTTCAAAAACAATTATGTGCAGTGCTTAACATATTCTGGTGGGGTTGCAGTCTTTGTAAACAACCACTACAACTCTTCCATAATTTCATTTGGGCAAGGCCCAAGTCTTGAATATATATGGTTGAAGGTGCAGCTTCCAAAACAAAAAATTGCTATTGGTATATTCTAATACCTTTGATAACATGTTGCCTGCGATATTAACTGAATATGATGATATCATCCTTGCAGGGGATATCAATGTTAATTTGCTTTTAGTTTGTAGCAACTTGACTAAATGCCTTGATTCTTATAATCTGAAACAGGTGATATCTGAACCGACTAGGATAACTGAATCGACACTCGCTCTCTTAGACCCTATTTATTTGAGCAAGCCTGAAAGTTGTCTTAGGAGTGGCACTATTAATGCTGATATGATTACTGATCACTATTTAACCTTCTGTGATATACGTATTGCACTTCCTAAAAATCAACAGAAATTTGTGACATTCAGGGATTTCCATAGTTTAAATGAAATAGCATTTGAACAAGATCTCAAGAGTTTTCCATGGTGGCATATTATATCGATAGATGACATTGAAGATAAAATTAACTTTTTAACAGATAGTATTTTATGCTTATTTAATGTTCACTGTCCAAAAAAGGTAGTGCTTGTAAACAAAGCTCCAGCTCCTTGGTTGGATGATAATATTAAACTTGTATTCAAGCAGAGGGCTGAAGCTTTGTCAAAGTTCAAACGTGATCGTACAGCCGCCTCTTGGCAACAGTATACATATTTCAGAAATCGTGCACTAACGCTCGTGCGAAGAGGAAAAAGAGATTATTTACAAGCTGTTCAAAATCAGGATATAAAAAAGTTTTATAAGAACCTAAAGACTTTCAAAGTACAATCTCAGAAAGATTCTACAATTCCCGTGAGATTGTCATATCCGTATAAAATAAATGAGGCATTCATTTCAATTTTCGAGAATAGTGATTTGGCTTGTGCTGATAAAATTGCATATTACCGAGATAATAAAAATAACCCAAAATTCAAATTTCAATTTAATAAAGTGACTATTGACACCGTTGTTAAAATTATACATAAAATAAAATCAAATTCTAGTGGTACAGATGAAATAACTCTGCATATGATACTACTATGTATACCTGAAATTGATGTGTACTTAACGCATATTATAAATTGCTGTTTAGAGAGGGGATATTTCCCCAATCAGTGGAAACGCGCTATAGTTATTCCGCTACCTAAGTATTCTGATCCTACTAACTATGGTCAACTGAGACTGATCAGTCTACTGCCAATTTTCTCTAAAGTATTGGAACGCGTTGTTTACGAGCAGCTCTGCGCCTACTTATATTCTAACAAAATTATTCCATCTAAACAATCTGGATTTCGACAAGGTCATAATACAGCTTCGGCACTCTGTGATTTAACAATGGCACTTGATAACCAAAAAGCAGTAGCTCTCATACTTCTTGACTTTACTAAAACATTTGACACCATTAATCACTCACTTCTTGTAACTAAATGCAGTTACTATGGATTTTCTGAAAAACCTCTTTCGTTTATTCAAACCTACCTTGAAAATCGGTATCAAAAAGTTCGTCTAAATCAACAGTACTCTACGGAACAAAAAATTTGTTCTGGTGTACCACAGGGATCAGTCTTAGGACCGCTATTATTTTCATTATATATCTCAGATTTAGAAACAGAGGTAAAATCATGCAGCATACAATTTTTTGCAGATGATACTCAAATTTTATGTTCATTTAGGAGTAATGACTTGGAAACGGCAAATAATAAAATTAATCAAGATCTTGCCCAAATTGAAAAGTTCAGTAGTAGTCATAATCTTCGTTTGAACTCTTTGAAGACAAATATGTTGGTATACGCAAATATAACAAAAAAGAATACCTTAGAAAAGGACATAGACATACATTTAAAAGGTAATACATTAATTCCTGTGGATCATTCGAAAAACCTAGGTATTATAATGGATGATGACTTAAAATTTGTTGCACACGTGAACTATCTAATTACTCAGTGCTACGCTATTCTCAGAGTTTTATTTGCAAATAAGGCTATATTACATAAATCTGCGAGAAAGCAATTGTGTGAATATTTCGTATTTTCAAAGATATCGTATTGCTTAGTGGTTTACTATCCCTATTTAGATATTATAACAAGAAATCGTATTCAAGGTATTATGAATACATGTTGCAGGCTTGTAAATGATCTCAGAAAATATTAATATTAGATATAGAGAGACTTTTTCAATTCCACGCCACAGCACGTCTCTATTTCAGAATTCATACATTTACAATGCGATCAAATCATATAATTCTTTAGACCGCAGTTTAAAAGAAACCAATATATTATCCAAATTCAAGAAAAAAATGAAAGAAGTTCTTGATCAGCAGCGAAATCGGTTGTAACCCGTAAGTGTCCTCATATTTTCCTTATGTATTTACTTGGATTATTCGTTATTGTATACAGGTGCCTATTAATTTTCATCAATTTTTTTTTTCTTTTTTACATCTCGTATTGTTAAGGGGGTTAGATGGTAGAATAGATATATAATTTAAATCTCGCCTCCTGTAAGAATATTACAAATAAAAGACGTTAATTATTATTATTATTATTATTATTATTATTGTTCCCATTCTGTATATGTCTACTTCAGAAGTGCTAAGATTGTCAAATTGTTATATTCCTTTTGTCTGTACACTATTATCTATTATGTGTTTGAGTTTATAGTACTTGTACTCAAATTTGTTGTTTAATAATAATAATAATAATAAGAGGGCAGTATGCTATAGCGAATCGGAAGCTGTCGTGGTATCAAGAGCAGCGACATGCGCCTCACTTTCTTATACACTACTGTATTTGTGTTTTGTGGGAAGAGTAATTAGACAAGATCACAGCATTCGGGCGTCATTTGGACCCTTGTAACTCATTCCCCGGAATTTCTCACCAAACTATTAGAGCTAGCCAAGCAGATTGAAAGGAACTTCTCACAGAGTAGCCCTCCACCAATTACGAGCCAGGATGGAACGATTGTAACTAACTCAAAGGCTAAGGCGGAAGTGCTTGCCAAGATCTTTGCTGCCAACTCCATCATTGACGTCCCCCCTCCACTATGTGGGAAGTAACATTCAGGTAATACGGGTGCTCTTGTGACTCGACATCGACAAAGCTTCTGGTCCGGACTTTATTCCTGTCATTGTATTGAAGAGGTGTGCAGTGGAGCTTACTCCAGTTCTTTCGCATCTCTTCCAGATATCTTACGGATCCGGCACTTTCCCAGAAAACTGGAAATTTGCTCATATCTGAACCATCAAGAAAAATGACCTAAGTCCGACCTTTGAAAGCTCTTCTTTCTGTTATAGGTAAGGTGACGGAGAAGTGCATAAATCGAGAGCTTCTGGAATGACTCGAACGTCAGGGCTTGATTAGCGACAGGTCGTATGGTTTCTGGCACCAGAGATCCACAGGTATCCTCCTAGCCATGCAATTGTGGAGTACACTCATCCAGACTTATGGTGAGGCTCACGTCGTTGTCCTTGATATCGTGATCAGTTGTGGCATGCTGCCCTCTTAAGCAAACCTCCATCCTATTGTCTACCAAGCAAGCTTTGCAGATGGGTGGCCGCAAGATGTCCATTGTAATTGACGGGTTCTCTTTTTCATCCCAGCTTTGCTGACGACAGCACTCCACATGCAGGAATTCAGAACGATAAGCTGGTCTATGTAGGTGTGTTAGACAAAAGAAGTTTAGCATACGCTTCCTTTCTGAGGAGAGATCTGGTTGTTATCACTGCTTGGGGACGCAACAATCTCTACAGTTTAATGCTTAAAACGACTGTACTGTAAGTTTCTTTGGGAACCTCATCGCAGCTGCAATGCCATGGTATTTAGGCTTCTGCCTGCGTGGTTGCTTCGGTGTAAGAAAAAGGAAGCGAGTGCTTAGTTATCTAATCCTCCTCTTGTTCAGATCATCTGTTATAGAAATGTTTTCCTAGTTGACAGTGGCCTGTCTGTCAGTAGCGAACCGAAATCGTGTGTTCTGAATATTCTCCCGTGACGTCACTGTATCCAGACGCAGACCTTGTCCCTATTTTATTGCCAGTTGTGTATTGGGGGAATGTTAGAAGTTTATCAGTATTGATTGACGGCTGTTGAATTGAATCTGTTTGTTTGTGTATCTCGGACCGTACGGATCTGTGGACGCTAATTTAGAAGCAATACTACCTCCTGGGACTCAGACTTGATATGCATCGCGAACTTCTATTACATTACCAGTTGGTGATTGGAAGTCTGTGTGAGGACCGCAAGATGTCTGGTGGCACTTAAATGTAAAACATGTTCACCAGTTTGACTAGCCCTGGCAAAGGTGGACTTTGTGATTATGAATATCTTCAATTACTAGGTAAGTGCGGAGTGCGAATGAGTTGTTTTAAGATTTGTATGATTATTGTCATATATTCTCAGTAAGCACTGCAGTATCGACAAGAGAGGTTTTGCTAAGAACAGCACGTCATTGTCTATTTGTCAACCTGGCGAACAACGACCGTTTTTCTGTGTTGTAAAATAACTTTCTGGCATCTCAAAAACTATTAGGAGACCCTGTTTGCTCGACCTTTGATGATGTGAGGTGTTTTGAACTGTAGTAGAATGATATTTTGGCTTGATCTGGCACACATCTTGTCAATAGCGGCAGCTGCTGGGAAAAAGCTAGAATATTTGTTTAGGGCTAAGAACTGCTTCTCCCTACATGACCTCCTCACTCTAGACAAAGTCCAAATAAGACCTGCCCTCGAGTATTGGTCCCATGTTTGGGACGCTGTCACCCTCGATATTATGCTTGATGCTGTTCAGAGAAGAGCTGACCGAATGATCGATGACTCTTCTGTAACAGACAGTCTCGGGATTCTTCCGCACTGGCTTTGCTCCACAGAAGTCTCCTCCATGAGGCCGCTGCGCGATGTACCTGCCAGATAGACCCGCCTGACTTCCGCCTCCCATCCTGACAGTATCTTCGTACATCCAGAATTGGCCGATACGACCGCTAGGGTGTTGAATTTGTGAAACAATCTACAAGAGGAGGCCCTGGCATTAAGGCTTCTGCCTAATACCCTGCTAACAAAAGACATCATTAGTAAGTATGAGTTTATTTAGGTACCTCTTATTAATTTATCTGCAGTATCAAATATTAGGAGCATCCGTCATACGTCTGTGAGAGGAGACGAGGAAACTAACGTACTCTAGACGTATAAATACTTACATACAATGATAAATACCGAATTCTTCAAATGATATTACGTTGAAAGAGAAAAGGACTATGGGTACCAAATCGCCACTACATTTCCTGGCACAGGAACCTAAGACAGTGGATAGACTTGACAAACAGCTGTTAGCAAGATACGATGGGCCATTGTGGACCACAATATCCACAGAACGGTAGCAGACGATATGCCTAGATGGCTTTTACGTTAAACTGCATACAAACTAAATGTCATCCGCTCCAAGTGTGAGGTTGAAACAAAGTTGAAACCAAAAGCGATCCCTGGAGAAATACGTGCGTTGATGCTATCGAATGGAAAGGATGTCATAAAAGAAAGATAACACCATGACTGCAAAGCACGATGGAGGCCATTATGATCGAGGTTTAAAGGAAGAGCAACCCAAATGTCATCCGCTCCAAGTGTGATGTTGAAACAAAGTTGAAACCAAAAGCGATCCCTGGAGAAATACCTGCGTTGATGCTATCGAATGGAAAGGACGTCATAAAAGAAAGATAACACCATGACTGCAAAGCACGATGGAGGCCATTATGATGGAGGTTTAAAGGAAGAGCAACCTTTGTGTTATGAAGAGTAGTAGCGTGAGCCTCACCAAATTACTGAATAATTGTTGACCTCCCCTAGTATATGATCCTCCCATAATGAGTGGACATCGTTCTTAAGATGATAAATCCAGCAGTTCAATAGCCAGCCAACCTGACATCCGAGGGAAAAAGTTATCGAGTACTTTAAAAACGTCTAATACAAGGAGATTTCCATGGAGAATAACTTTTCTACAGCTGCTAAAATTAGCGAATCATTTACTAAAAGATTCAATAACACTGATAAACACAGGATTTGTGACATGACAATTTTTGCGTGTATCTTATGTATTTTTAGACCCTCAAATCAAATCTAAAAAGAACATTTTCTATCTACCACAGATATTCGGTAACATCTACTTTTATGAATTACAATAAGTAACATATCATATTGCTGCATATCTCGGCGTTTATGCGATGATGCACATATATAATGTTAAGACCTGTCTATTCCTGTTTATTATATGCGAGCTCTATGTTTAGAGAGCATATTGCGTTTATTAGGAGACTAATAGCAGCCGAGTCAGTTACGTTTTCTGTTGTGAGTAGTACCGAGTTGTTCAGAGTACTGTTAATTTTTGTTAAAACGGTGTGTTGTTTTGGGTTTATTGTGGTCGAGACTAGCCTTATGGACAATGCATACAAATTGTGTATATAGTGCGAACAGTTTTTGTTATGTATGCGGAGATCTAACTTTTAAATCCCAAAAACGTAATTTGTGTTGAAAGCATACGAAATTTATTTTGGAATTATAGCTGGTAACCAAGATTAACTATGGGCCCCTCATATATGTCGTAAGTCTTGTGTAATGTTGTTAACAGGTTGCTTAAGAGGCGACAATAGTAAAATGCTCTTTGTGGTACCAATGGTTTGGGAAGAACCGAGAGACCATAATACTGATTGCTATTTTTGTCTCACAAATATTAAAGGTATTGGACCAAAATCGGAACATACTGTTAAGTATTTTAATGTGCCATCAGCTTTGCGGCCCGTTAAGCAGTGATGAACTTTCTGTCCCAGTTCCACCACAATCTTGGTCTTTGGATGAAAAAGTCGCAACCAACGATTCGGACAGTGATGGTACAGAAAGAGTAAGAGTTTCCGATCCTTCGTTTGACCTGCTAGCATGTTCAATAGCGCCGCATTTGATCACACAGGGCGAACTTAATGACTTAGTTCGAGAATTAAATCTGTCAAAATCCCAGTCAGAACTTTTAGCGTCAAGATTAAGAGGATGGAATCTTCTCCACGGTGATGTTAACATTACTTTTTACCGAAAACGGCAACAAGACCTCACACACTGTTTCCGTCAAGAAAGGGAGATGATATATTGCTCCGATGTCAACAATTTGTTTGACGCGTTAGTACAGAAACATGACCCAAATGATTGGCGTCTGTTCATTGATTCCTCTAAGCTTAGTCGACGAATAAAAAACTGGATTATTAAGTGGAAAATCATTTTTAAAGGTTTTTTTAATTAAACGTTGTTTGATTTTGGAAGAAATTTGAAGATTTTAAAACTATCAACTATTAAAAATTCCTTCGCGATTTCATCTTTTTTTCCCACTGATAACCTCCACATTAACCAACACCTGCCGTGCCAGTCATATTTTCCCATTGCCCGACTATTCAAACTACATGCATAAATGCTACTTCTTGTATGTCTTTACGAAATTGCGAGTACATTCTGTTTTCCTATACATTAAAAACTTTTATTTTATCATATTCGCGCAGACCGCATACGCGGTAGTGGGAAACTGGGAGCATAAAAAATACCGGAGCTAAGTGAATCATAAACTCTATGTTCCGCGGTTTGGAGTAAAAATAGCACGAATGGGACTCGTTTTTTATCCGATAAACTCGCAGGCGGAACCAGTCTGCTGTGCGTTGCATAAATTGTGTTTATCATCCCTACAGCGGTTTGAGTTCACTGCTGCAAATATTTACAATACACTAGTAAGTTAAGTAGGAACACAAACGGCTGCCGTATGGGTCAAAGCCAATTCAGATTATTTTTGGTCCGCTATGCAACCTCAATGATCTTACAAATATACTAAGTGACATATAAATCCGAACACCCAGTTTAAATGGATTTATTTTAATAAAATTTTGTATAAGTACTTAATGAAGCATAATAAGTAAATGATAAAAAATTCAAAATGATTGCACTGCTTTAGAGCCCTTTGACCTTTAATAATGTGTGGATGCACCCTGATGTGCTACGCATTCTCCAACGCGCCTAGGCATGCTTCTGATCAGGTGGTCAATGTCCTCCTGTGGTATCTCATTCCAGGCAACCACCAACTCCTCTCGAAGTGCTTCTAGAGTCTGAGGAGGACGTTGCAAATTGAGCAATCTCCTACCCATCATATCCCACACGTGCTCAATTGGGGATAAGTCGGGAGATCTTGGTGGCCATGGTAACAATGTGACATCATTATGTTGAAAGATGTCTATTGTGACCCTTGCAACATGTGGTCGGGCATTATCTTTTTGGAAAGTTGGATCTGCCAGGGTGTCAAGATACGGTAAAAGATTTGGTTCTAGAACTTCGTGAATATAACGCTGCGCGTTCATGTTACCTCTGATGAAGATTAGAGGTGACCTGGAACCATAAGCTAAAGCACCCCAAACCATAACTCCAACAGTGTGATGAACATGTCTTTCAACAAAAAACTGTGGATTCCTCCTTTCACCACGTCGCCTTCTAACCCTAGCACGACCATCGTGCATGCCTAAACAAAATCGAGACTCGTCACTAAAGACAATACTGTTCCATTCCTGATCCCAGAGTGACCGTTGTCTGCACCACTCAAGGCGATTACGTCGGTGTTCTCGAGTTAAAGGGAGGACCCAGTGTGGCCGGTATGAAAACAAGCCAAAACTTCTCATTCGTCGGTAAACACTTCGCATGCCAATAGGTCTTCCGTGTTTTGCAAACCATTCATTTGCAATGGACCTGGTAGTGGAGATACGGTCCCTTAAGGCCAATAATCTTAGGCGGCGATCTTCACGGTCCGTTGTTCTACGGCGGCGTCCAGTGCCCCTTGCTCTTTGCGTACGGCCTTCTCGAAGCCATGCCTGACAACACCTAACCACAGTGTCTAAACTTCTTTGCACTCTAACTGCAATTGCCCGAAAAGAAAGTCCAGCTTCCCGAAGTCCCACTATACGGCCCCTATCAAACTCACTAAGTTGACGAAATCGTACAGGTCTCCGTACTCTAGGCATCGTAACCGATCGTAAAGGATGTCAAGAACCAAAATCCGCCAACGTTGATTCTTTACTGCGGCTGAAATATTCATTTTTAGAGCATTAGTGAATTAAAAAAAAGCAGTATAAAAACCGGAATGTCCAACTGATAAGGCTGAAAATTTTTTCACTTGTTATTTACAGTAAGATAAATACATTCACCAACTTTTATTAAAATAAAACCATTTAAACTGGGTGTTCGGATTTATATGTCACTTAGTATATATACACTGAAATAAAACCGACGTCCCAACGAAAATATTTTGGATAATGCGAGTTTTGAAATATGTCCTGTGGTTTTCATTTTCATAGAACTCCATTGACCGGTGGAAAAAATTCCAAAAAAACGTGAGGAATCATAATCGCTCAAACTTGGTTTTTCTGGCGTTACAGAGAATCCTGAATATTTCCAAAAAAAAAATAAGATCAAGAAAGGAGGAGAGATGGGAGGAGGGTGTATCGCAATTTTTGATTTTAGTATATTAATATACCTCGAGCCCCGGTAATTCTATGAACATCTAAGACATATTTCACACATCACACATCACAGAATTGTAAATATTGGCAGTGGATGCGAGGAACTTATGAAAGCCGGTAGCAGACGCCGCGTTAACGTGGTATTATCATTACGGGCGCGATGTTACCTATAGTAGTATAGTACTATAGATACTAACGCTATGCTTGGTTGTAATTCAATCAGGCCACTTGATTTAGTGAGGTAATATTATACAGTATAGTAGGTATATACTGGCTATCCTGATAGTTGGTACTTACCTTTCCAGAGTCAACTACGTTTGCAATACCAAACCTAATTTGCGACGAAAGCGTAAAACTGAAATTGAAAAAAATACTCGCCAGTCATTTGGTAAGAAATTTGAAGTACTGCACTGTCACTTGTTTTGTTTTAAAACACTTGAAGTTGTCGCTCTTCGATTCAAACACGAGTCTTTTTAAATTTCCAACATTTGGGGTTGTCTAGGTCTTCAACTGTATTCAGCCAGACGGCATTTGCAAGGTATAAGCAAACATGTGCGGCTTTGATGAAGAGAAACATCGAGGACGAGCGTGACATTCTGAGAATCCTCGCGAAGTATTAATAGGATCTTGAAGATGCTCATATCAAATCGATATCTGCATTATTGCTCTAGGAATGTGCCAATTTCGGGTTTTCAATTGCTGTTTTGTTTATAAACTATGTTAGCTTACTCGTAGACACCACGCGATGCCTGGCTTGGATACAGACTCACACAGTCTTATAGCATCATATGATTCGACGTAAGAGGGGTTTGGGGGAGGGGAGGGTGGCAGAGTCGTACTGGTTCATTTATTGCTTTTGTTTATTACTAAAAAACATGCACCCTCTGTAAAGGTAAGTCCCAATTTTGAGGACATCCTGCATAGTATGTAAGTAGCTATTAAAATCAGTTATCAAACATTGCTGACACATACAGGGTGCGGCAGATAGGATGGACAGTTTTAAAAAAATCATAAAATAGTTAATATTTACTCGAAAACAAATTTATTGATGGAATCAGGTTTACAAGGAAATAGCATTTGAGACAGTCAAGTGTAAAAAATCACATCAGGCATGTGGTGGCCGAAATCGTGGATGCAGTGCTGGAGGCGTTCTTGGAAGTTCGCGTAGACTCTCTCCAACATCGCTCTCTCAACTTGGGCGACTTCCACGCGAATTTCTCCCTTCAATTCGTCCAGAGTTCGGGGCTTGTTAGAGTATACTCTAGCCTTGAGGTGTCCCCTTAAGAAAAAATCGCATATGGATAAATCTGGGGACCGTGGAGGCCAATGAACATCGCCAAACCTGGAAATAAGGCGACCAGGGAAGGGTGGGCGAATAACGTCCATGGATGCTCGGGCTGTGTGGGCGGTCGCTCCATCCTGCTGGAACCACACACGCTCTGAGTTCACGGTAACATCACGACCATTACCGTCTTCGAAGAAGTAAGGGCCAATGATGCAATTTTGCGATACAGCTCACCAAACCATTACTTTTGGGCAGTTACAGCGGTCTTTCGTGTAACTGTTGCGGTTTTTCATTAGCCCAATAACGACAATTCTGCTGGTTAACCATGCTGTTTAGGTGAAAGTGGGCTTCGTCACTCATAGGCGAAAACGCGGTGCTCCACCGTCCAAGACTCCATAACGACAACTGGTAAAATAATGCTAGGATCTCACGAGTCAAACGGCACCCTCCCCACCTCTCTCGTAGATGGAGGCAGGGAGTAATACCCATCCCAAAAACGTCCGTCCCCTCTGCCGCACCCTGTACTTCTGCACTAGAGAAATGATGCTCCCGAGTTCCGTCACGCTGATTGCTGCAATCTGAAGGATCTTTTTCCATGAGAAGCTCAAACTGTGCATTAATGATGCTGACAAAACCTACGTCTCTTTGATATCATTCCACTGCATGGAAAATTGTACTGGAAGCTGTTCTAAAAAATTTTGGCTGCTCCAACATATTCGCATGCCCCTCCCAAAAAGGCTTCATTCTGCGCCGTACGGGACTATCAATTCCAATTTAGCTCGTCCATATACCAACCGGTTAATGCATTAGCGATCGGAGGGCAGCAGCAGTAAATTCTTAATTATATTAGCTCGTAGATAATGATGCTGTACTGCAGATATTTTATCTCCGTTAATACGCCGTTTAACATGATTTAAAGAACACAGTCTGAGAACAATGGCGGGCATAATGTGGGCATGGGTTCCATTGAAGGCGATAATGCAACAACTGTAAGTATATATATATATACTGACCACTTCTCCACTATTTTACTGATATCTTCAAATGAAAAACATTCTAACATCCCTACCGTTAATAACAACCAGGAAAATTACAAATTTTTTGTCGACAATTCAAAACTAATATCAAATGACAAACAAGAATCCTGGGAACAATTATACTCTATAAATAATATAGACAAAGCAACGGGACTGTTCATAGAGAAAATAAAAAAACTAATAGATATTAGTACCAATAAAGTAATAATTAGTCACAAAGAGAAAAGCAGAAATGCCTGGATTACCAAAGGATTAATAACATCGGCAATAGAAAAAGAAAGACTATATAATATAATGAAACTAACGCCAACTACAGAGAATACCGACTGCTACAACCAATATAAAAATAAATTTATAGAGCTTGTAAGGCAAACCAAACGAAAACATTACCTAAATAAATTGAATAATAACTTAAATGATCCTAAGCGGCTTTGGACAAATATTGATGAGATTACTGGGAAAACAAAATTTAAAGAGTCTGTCACTGAGTTAAATACAACATCGGGAACAGTATTTAAAAATACTCAACAGATATGCGATGAATTTGTACAATTCTTTACTGACATAGGCGAAAATTTAGCAAGTAATATACAAGCAAATGTACAAAATACTCAAACTCCAAAAAGAACTTTGAACTCATTTATTTTGGATAAAGTCGAGCAATGTGAAGTATACACCACTGTTATGTCCTTAAAAAATCGGAAAAGTCCTGGGTTCGATGGTATTAAAAGCGAGCATTTGAAAATTATAGCCGAGGACATAACAGAACCACTCACTTACCTAATCAACAAATGCTTTGAATCTGGCATATATCCCTCAATTTTAAAAAAGGTAATATAATACCGATACATAAATCAGGAACAAAAACAGATGTTAACAACTATAGACCAATATCAATAATATCCAGTGTAGCAAAGGTTTTTGAAAAAGTTTTATCTACTAGAATGATTCGATACCTCACAAAATTCAAAATTTTAAGTGAAAATCAATATGGATTTACAGAAGGGAGGGCTACATCGGACGCAATAACTAAAATTGTAAATCAAATACATCAAAATATTGATAACAGAATCCCTTCAATCTGCATTTTTGTTGATTTAAAGAAAGCTTTTGACACAGTTAATCACAAATTATTATTAGAAGCATTGGAGAGAATTGGTTTCAGAGGAAACGCGTACTCACTGATCGAAAGTTATTTGTCAAATCGCCCACAATCTGTGCAGATATCAGGATCATTTAGCAAATGTATATTAAGTGTGGTGTCCCACAAGGAACTGTCTTAGATCCGCTGCTCAATATATATTTAAATGATATTTTTCAAATTAATTGTGTTGGCAAAATAACTAGGTTTGCAGATGATACTGCAATATTATATGAAGGCACTGACTGGTCTGATCTGAAAAATGTAATTGAAAATGATTTTATCAAAATTATTCGGTGGTTTAACAGTAGAAAATTAAGCATTAACTACTCTAAAACACATTTTTGGCCATTTGGATCTTATGCTAGACATCTGCCAAATTACACAAATTTCTCCTTCAATATTAATGATCAAAACATGCAAATTAATAGAGTGCCCAACATAAAATACCTTGGAGTGGTCTTGGATCCTCTCTTACGATGGGACATCCATGTCAATTATATTTTAAAGAAAGTTAGATTTGTATCCTACAAAATTAAATACCTTGGGAATATATTGACAGAAAAATATCTTCGAACATTATACCATGCACTGAGTGAGCCTCATCTCACATATGGTATATTAGCATGGGGGCTGCATGTTCCTCACATATCTATAATTTAGATGTTTTTCAAAAAAGTATTCCAAAAATGATATTTAAAAAACCGAAACTTTATCCCACTGAAAAATTATATGCAGATGTTCGAATGTATGATATAAGATAGCTTTATTTCTTACACAGTATCGCTCACTACCATAAATTTGTAAACACCGACCAAAAAATTAAACATAATCATTATACCAGGTACAAAATTCGTGGCACAGTAGTTCCTCAACCACATAAATCTATAATGCAGCGATCATATCTCTATTTAGCGCCTAAATATTATGAAATTATACCTAAAGACTTAAAGATTTACGTTTCGGAAATTGTTTCAATAGAAATTTAAAAAAGTGGCTACATTCTATATCTACTACTGAAATTCATAAACTCATAAATACGAACATCAACTAAATACATAATCTACTGTAGCTAATTATTGTCCTTTTTTGTCATTTGCATTCTACAGTTTCAACTTAAATTATTTATTGGTCCATGTACAGGCGATGCCTTCTATTGGGCCTGTTTTGATTTTATATTTATTTACTCATATTGTTTGTTATCCTTGTACATTGAGTGAATAAATATTATTATTACTATTCATTTAATTCTCATGTAAATGATGTAACTAAAAATTCTTCTACTGCTTCACGGCATCTGTACTTAAATAAAAAATACTTGCTTTTCAAGCTGAAATAATATCAGAAATCACATATTTTGATTTCTAGATTCAGTTTCAGCTAACCGACTACAAAAAATTCAAAGCTCATGTTGTAGATTAATTTTTAATTTAAGAAGATATGATGATATTAGTTTATGTATCAAACAGCAGAATTGATTGAATATTGTAAAAATGTTTAAATTCCATTTATTATGCTATGCTCAGAAACTCTTATATACTTCATTTTTGAAAAACATATTGAAATCTTGTGAGTATATCCACTCACGCAATATTCGATTCACTGACACTCCAACTATGCCTCTTCACAAAACTTCATTATTTCATATAAATGCGATCAATCTATTACCATCGACTGCCAAACATCTTGATTTCAATAATTTCAAAAAGCAAATTGAAGAAATTATCCTTGATACTCAAATCTGAATTAACTCCCAGTACATAGATCATCTATACAGGGTGACTTCGAAGTTGAGTCATTTATTTTAACAGTGAGTAGATCTGATCAAAAGAAATGCTTTTTTCCTTTAACATTTTTCTGGTAAAATTAAAGTAACAAAGTTATAGCTCATTAGAAGTTTGAGTACCGCCCTGTCTCAATAATAATATTATGTGCTCGTGTTTGGCAACAACGGATATAATCCGCCTTATCCGTTCATCGCATCGGAAACAAAAAAGCGAAAGAATTTGAAACGATGTTTTTACTACAATGTACAATTTTATTCAGTTGTTTTCCGTCAATGTGTCAGTCGGTAACGCGTGAGTGAGTAGTGGTGTTTGTTGCGTGGCCTAAGCGAAATAAAAAATGCACATGTTTACGAAAATGCTGAACTTGTGGACATGATTCTTATTTACGGGGGGGGGGAGTCTTTATGCGGATCGGTTTCCTAATCGAGTGCAACCAACCTCTCGTGCCTTTGTTAATGTAGTACAAAGGGCTCGTGAATCAGGTGACTTAAGACCTCACAGGGGAGGGCATGCCGGTGCTCCAAGACCGCACGATCAAATACAGGTCCGCACTGAAATACTTGTCGGGAGGATACTTTATAAAACAAGGTAACATTTTTTTTTAATTTTTATTTGTATTTTTACACACATATTTTGGTTTATCTTCCTTCTACAATCATTATCTGAAAATTAATGACTCAACTTCAAAGTCACCCTGTATATACTTCCTCATATACAGGGTGGCACATGGAAAAAGAAACAGACTCATTTACTGGCAGCTCAGTTTTTTTTTGAAAATAGCTCAGACCCGTCGATCTTGTTTTCGAGTTTGGCAAAAAATCACGTTAACACGTGCAGCCCCCTGAGTGGGGGTGAGACCAACCCTAAAATCTTAAATGGAAAGGGGGGTCGAGTGATACCTTATTTTAAAGGCCTTTCAATTCCCTTTATGATGATGTAAAATACATGACCTTCAGTTCAGTAGTTTTGAAGATTTATTGACTTAAAGCTTAAATTAGACCTTAATAGGTACATCAGACTAGTCTGTACTGCTTTCAGAAGAAATTTGACTAAAAGAATTTAGTTAATAAGTAAATGCTTTTCTTCACTACGCCCATGGTTTGTTTATCATTTTGTTGTTTTGTTGGAGCGTTTTTTTGTGGAAAAAAAGTTATTTGTTGAAGAAAGATAAGGAAATATCTCGTACTTATTTTAAATAGGAATTTAGTACATAGTTTGCGATTGATCTGACCAAACTTTGTTGCTAAAATAACTTGTAACGCTTTATTACATAAATTAACCATGGTATATTCCACATTAGAAAGAGTTAAAATTATCGAAATATTTTTCGGAAACAATCAGTGCGCTAATAGAACAGTACAAATATTTAATGAGCGACACGAGAACAGTAACGTGCATCGAAAATATCTTCTAAAACTTGTAGCTAAATTTCGAGAAACTGGGTCAGTCGCCAATAAAAAACGCAACATTGAAAATCCCATAAGAAACGAAGCAATAGAAGTGGGGGTTTTAGGGCAAGTTTATGTAGATCCTTTGTTAAGTACCCGCAAATTGGAGACTGTGTGTGGTATTAGTCGACGTACTGTCGGATTCGGATTCTAAAGGCCCATAGTTTTCATGCGTATAAAATTCACCTGGTACAAGAACTTAATGAAGACAATTTAGATCGGCGATTACAATTTTGTGAAGATATGAGTGAACGAATTATAAACGATGAACATTTTGTATCCAACACTTGCTTTTCCGACGAATGTTCCTTTTTCTTAAATGGCGTAGTAAATCGTCTTAACTGCCGATATTGGTCCGATTCTAATCCCAGACTTTATCATGAGGTTCATACACAGCAGCCACAGAAATTAAATGTTTGGACTGGTATTTTTGGAGATCATTTAGTTGGTCCTTTTTTCTTACCTGAAAATTTGACCGGTGAAATGTATTTGGAATTACAGGAAGACGCCATAGATCCTGCAGTAACAGCCATAATTGAAAATCAGAATGATCGGCGGTATATTGCGAATAGGTTGATGTTCCAACAGGATTGTGCCCCACCACATTACGCATTACGTGTTCGACAATATTTAGATCAGACGTTTCCAGATCGATGGATTGGTAGAAGAGGTGCCATTGAATGGCCCCCAAGATCGCCAGATTTATCACCTTTGGATTTCTTTATGTGGGGTCATCTAAAAAGCAAGGTCTATGCTACTCAGCCGACATCATTAGAAGACCTGCGATAAAGAATTACCCCTCAAATATTGCAAAATGTGCGGCAACCTTTTGAGCAAAATTTATTTTTCAGACTCGAGCCATCGGTTTGAAGAGCATGGAAGGATGGTTGGTATGCGTACGGTTTATCGCCAAATGCGAAAGTTTGGCCTCTTTTCTTATCGCTACCTCTCACAGCTGAAGAAGAATATTTTGTTAAAAATGTTTTCAATATTCTAGTTCTTTTTTTTTGCAAAGGTTTAAGAGATGCTTGTAGCTATACTTGGCCCTAAATAAAAGCAGTTTGTTATTATTTTTAACTAAATTAATTCATCCACTTTTGTATGCATGGTTTGAAAGATATCATTATCCAGTAGAAGGAAGAAAGCTGCAGTCTGGTGGGATTCGCAATGTGACCTCCAGACCCTGATGCAAAAACCGAACATGTGGATCAAATTAGCTATTTTAGAAAGAGGGGAAAATTGCTTATATATTCTTGAAGAATAAGAAAGATTTGATAGATATTGATATGCTACTTTAGCAACCCCTTTATCATGAGACGCCTTCACATCATCGTTGCTTATGCAACCAGAATTGCGCGTTTGCAAGCGTTCGCTTCGAAAAAGAATCTAGCTCTATCTAGAGACCCCGAGCGTGCTTCTGGAATCCATCTTTCGGAGATAAATACCCGAACAGATGGCGGACGCAGTCAACGGGCAGCTGATCATGAGTCAACATGCTATAGTCTAGTCACATAGGTATAACTTTGTCATAAATTTGTTGTAAACATTACAAATAAGTGTGACAGTAATAAATTGGATACGAACAGTGGAAACAGTGTTTTCGTTAAAATGTGCTGCTGCATTGTCTATACCATAAGATAGGGGCTTTTTTTTTTCTTGCTTTAATTGAAAGTGCGATTTACTAATGTGACGAGAGTTTTGAAAACCATTTTCTTCTTTTTCCGAATCTCTACCTTGCTATTACATACCTTTACCTCCCGCGAGGACAAGTTGGGAATTGGAAGCAGTGTTTTGAATCACAAACATCTGAACTCCCAGTATTTCTCAAAAGAATAGTTACATGACAAGGTAGACTGAACAAAATTTTCCATATGTACTAATTTATTGCGAGCTAGATGACTTCAACGTACGGATAATATATGGATATCGAACATTCAGCAATAGAAAAGTCAATATTTCGATATATGTGCTACTAATTTGCCAAGTAACAAGACAAGCCTACGTTAATGATTAATATATGAAAAAATGAAAATGATGAAAAAATGGCTTTTTTTGTTTTTTAAATGTAATATTATTTATCTTTTTTCTTAACCCAGTGCTATTTGTAATCCAAATCTAGAGAAAAGTTATCCAAATTGAGCTTTAGACTGAAATATAGGAAGAAATCATGGGGTATATTTGCCATTTTTACGAAAAACTTTAGACATCTCAAGAACTTAGGTATAGGATGATATACATGGAACGTATCCAGTATCTCGCGTATAATTCAAAAATTGAATAACGTATCGGGTGCCTCATTCAAAATAATCAAGTTAGTTTCTATTTCCGGTAAAACTGAAGCTGTCACCGTTTTGAAAATATTTATAGAAAAAGGGTAGGTGACCCGAGCAATACGTATTTCTGCATGTTGGCTTCATCAGGCCTGAAACGAATGCATATATATATATATATATATATATATAACTACACAAGTAGACACACATGCCCATAGATCCGGATACCGGTGCAAGCTGAGGAAACGAAGATGGAGAGGCAAGCTGTAACCAGCCGCGTGGTTGTGGTTAGATGTCTCGTGGTCTTCTGGTCATTATACCAAATGTTTGGGTTGGCTCTTGTTGATGACTTCGTGTGTCGTGACTTTGGTGAAACGTCTCGGAGACTATTCTAACTTATGGCCTCATTCTTGAATTATTTTAGTAATCAATCGCTGCAGTATTCTGTCAAAATTAAAAATAATATTTAAAGTACTTGCGACGATTATAACTCAAATCAAAACGAGTCTCCTTAAAAATTCAAAACCCTGTAGCTAAAAAATAAGCAATTCCGGACATATGTTCATATTGCCTCATAAAATTATCTGAGGAATCATATCCTGGAATGTTAGCATGTTATTAGGAAACACCCTCTATATTTGAGTTAGAGCAAACCTTTGCCATGCACTTACCACCACATACGCTGTAAACAAGTCGTCTTAGAAAAATAATAAAACATACTTTAGGCAAAACTTTATCTCGTTTGATTTCATACATGCGGGATAGCAGAGTGAAAATTCAGAAAGATCACGTCAAAAACCTTTGAAAAATCCCCTAAAACTTTGCAGGTAAACTGGAAAATGACTGAACTGTACATTCACCATTTCCAGCAAACACCGATAAAAATACTATTCACATTCACCAATACTGAAAATTAGTCAACTGTATATACATACTTAACAGACAACAGAATGAAAAGACACGGAAATACTATGGTCACTTTACCTGAAATCGCTTGGAAGTGAAATAGCCACAAGTTCCAATCAGACGCCACTGGTGGTCTCTAAAGCTTAATGGCCATACCCAGGAAATGGAAAAAGTTAGTGAGATGGGAAGAGCAGCGATTTCGCGATGCTGATACGGCATCTAATGAGCCGCCTGTGCTTCTGGAAATGCCGGAAAAAATGCCACCCGGAAGTGGACGGTTTCCTTTCTGATTCGCCCTTTCTACAAACTGTCACTGATTACAATCTTCAAATAAATTTTCAGTCTAAGGGAGTTTTTGGAAGCAGTACATTTATACAATATGTTACCTTGACACTGATAGCTTTGTTCGAGTATATTATACCTTCCACCAGGTAGTAGCTCCAAGCCATTTGTTCTATCTCTTTCACTTTGACTGTGAGGTATCCGACGAGGGTGGAGTGGGACTTCAGAAGCCAGAAGGTCTCCTAAGGCAGTGGGCAGGACTGAAAAGGGCTCTAGCGCCGGAGTATTTGGCCCAGAACTAGGCTATCTCTGCCTCTCGGTGGATACACCAGTATTTTCCAGGCTAAAATCTGTCTTTTTGGCTTGCGTGTCCAGCATTTTGAAGGATTAAGTGCCTAGTGGATTGCTAGACAGCACTTTCTTATCTTTGGATAGAATCAACCTCAGGTTGTTGGTGGGACTATTTTTTGGCTATAACATGTTGAGGCGCCAGCTGCATGTGATAGGCATTACCGAGGATCTCATGTAAGAGCGCTGCAGGGTGGAAGAGCCATCGGCGCATGTTCTGTATCGCTGTGATGTTCTGAGCTACTACAAGCAGACCATTGCATGGTTCCAATACTTTGGAACCCCAGAATATTAAGGAGCTGCGATTCAACATTGCAAGGGCGGAGCTTGAGGCTTAGAGAATCTATGGACGCATAAGAGCCCGTTTATGCGCCGGCTCCCCGTGATGGCCAGTATGCCTGTATACTTTGTAATGCATTCATCCGTCTTAGCTTAACGTCATGGAGACTATCTAACGTGTAATGCGCTAGAAGGAATGCAAAATAGTTTCAGTTCCAATGTATTTGCACCTGGAAACGGTTTTAGATCATATAAACCATGGTGGTATTAAGTACGACACAACTCTTAAGTTTCTTTCTCCATATACAAACAAAAAGTTGCAGTGTGTGCAAACTATGTACAACAATTTCTGAGGCCAACACCTATACCGTTGAACTTCAGCTCAGGGAAACTTAAAAGCTATAGCTGTAGTCACCGTTTTTGGCGGATCAAAGTGAGACTACCAATATCCCTTTATATATCTCCATCTTCCTCATACATCACTTCATGCGTACTGAAGAGAGTAGCAGATGCGCTGAAGATTAAAATCCGTCCTTGGTACGGAGACTCGATCTGTTTACTTATTTCATATGGCGCTGAGAACGGTGACTACAATTATACATATTAACGAGCTTTATACCAATAGGGGCTTTGAATTACAAGGGTATAATGGTCATCCAATATCATCGCATCCCCTTTTCCGTATGTTTTGTGCCTTATTCCTTGATCGCTCTCAGTGACTGAGGTAAGGGTACTGGCAAGTATCATCAACCACTTAGACAGTTCTTCTCTCTTGTTAGTCAAGATGCAATATTGAGTCTTACCGGCATAGAAAGTCACCAAATTATTGTGCCCTTAGCCAAACCATCAGAATGGCACAGCTCTTTATTAATAAAAAAAGTGAGATGCTTGAGCTTCAGTAAATCACACAGTGAACGTATTTCGCAATAGTGTGGTTCAGGTGTATGTTATATTATCAGTATTAACTGTGTGTTAGTATTTATTACGGAACGAGTTCGAACAGATTAAACGGAGCTCATTAGATATGCTTACATTGCATTGTTTCTCGCCAAAATTGCGTAGTTCTAGACCATACTATTGATTCATTTGTCTACCAAAGCCTACCAAAGTGACTGCTTTGTATCAAAATAATAATAGTGCCGGAGGTTCGTGCTGCCGTTTGCAAATCATGTAAGAGGTAGCACATTTTGAAATCGTCCAACACTACAATTATCTGCAAGCACTCGCACTTTAAAAAAATAACATTAAAACTACGAATTCGAGTGCACTTTGATCCTCACTACAGACTATGATAATAAGGAGTCGAACAGATCCTTGGCTATCTCCACCTGTTACAAGAACAGTAGTATCATCTGCATATAGAGAAATATACTAAGTGACATATAAATCCGAACACCCAGTTTAAATGGTTTTATTTTAATAAAATTTTGTATAAGTACTTATTGAAGCATAATAAGTAAATGATAAAAATGATTGCACTGCTTTAAAGCCCTTTGACCTTTAATAATTTGTGGATGCACCCTGATGTGCTACGCATTCTCCAACGCGCCTAGGCATGCCTCTGATCAGGTGGTCAATGTCCTCCTGTGGTATCTCATTCCAGGCAACCACCAACTCCTCTCGAAGTGCTTCTAGAGTCTGAGGAGGACGTTGCAAATTGAGCAATCTCCTACCCATCATATCCCACACGTGCTCAATTGGGGATAAATCGGGAGATCTTGGTGGCCATGGTAACAATGTGACATCATTATGTTGAAAGAAGTCTATTGTGACTCTTGCAACATGTGGTCGGGCATTATCTTGTGGGAAAGTTGGATCTGCCAGGGTGTCAAGATAGGGTAAAAGATGGGGTTCTAGAACTTCGTGGATATAACGCTACGCGTTCATGTTACCTCTGATGAAGATTAAAGGTGACCTGGAACCATAAGCTACCCCAAACCATAACTCCAACAGTGTGATGAACATGTCTTTCAACAAAAAACTGTGGATTCCTCCTTTCACCACGTCGCCTTCTAACCCTGGCACGACCATCGTGCATGCCTAAACAAAATCGAGACTCGTCACTAAAGACAATACTGTTCCATTCCTGATCCCAGAGTGACCGTTATCTGCACCACTCAAGGCGATTACGTCGGTGTTCTCGAGTTAAAGGGATGACCCAGTGTGGCCGGTATGAAAACAAGCCAAAACTTCTCATTCGTCGGTAAACACTTCGCATGCCAATAGGTCTTCCGTGTTCTGCAAACCGTTCATTTGCAATGGACCTGGTAGTGGAGAAACGGTCCCTTAAGGCCAATAATCTTAGGCGGCGATCTTCACGGTCTGTTGTTCTACGGCGGCGTCCAGTGCCCCTTGCTCTTTGCGTACGGCCTTCTCGAAGCCATGCCTGACTACACCTAACCACAGTGTCTACACTTCTTTGCACTCTAACTGCAATTGCCCGAAAAGAAAGTCCAGCTTCCCGAAGTCCCACTATACGGCCCCTATCAAACTCACTAAGTTGACTAAATCGTACAGATCTCCCTACTCTAGGCATCGTAACCGATCGTAAAGGATGTCAAGAACCAAAATCCGCCAACGTTGGTTCTTTACTGCGGCTGAATTAAAAAAAAAGTCGGTAAACACTTCGCATGCCAATAGGTCTTCTGTGTTCTGCAAACCATTCATTTGCAATGGAAATGGTAGAGGAGAAACGGTCCCTTAAGGCCAATAATCTTAGGCGGCGATCTTCACGGTTTGTTGTTCTACGGCGGCGTCCAGTGCCCCTTGCTCTTTGCGTACGGCCTTCTCGAAGCCATGCCTGACGACACCTAACCACAGTGTCTACACTTCTTTGCACTCTAACTGCAATTGCCTGAAAAGAAAGTCCAGCTTCCCGAAGTCCCACTATACGGCCCCTATCAAACTCACTAAGTTGACGAAATCGTACAGGTCTCCGTACTCTAGGCATCGTAACCGATCGTAAAGAATGTCAAGAACCAAAATACGCCAACGTTGATTCTTTACTGCGGCTGAAATATTCATTTTTAGAGCGTTCGTGAATTAAAAAAAAGCAGTATAAAAACCGGAATGTCCAACTGATAAGGCTGAAAATTTTTTCACTTGTTATTTACAGTAAGATAGATACATTCACCAACTTTTATTAAAATAAAACCATTTAAACTGGGTGTTCGGATTTATATGTCACTTAGTATAAATGTATCGGGGCAGTTTATCGTTAACAAATAATATAAACAATGGCGGACCCAAAATGCTTCCTTGAAAAACGTCTTATGTTTGATGATTTCCTCTCATAGTGTGATGACTGGTTGATTATACAGACAACTGCTAGTTGACAATCAATATGCAAATCGTAGCGCTACATGATCCTACATCTTGTCTCAATAAACCTTCACTCAATTTTTTTTTGGCTTTCTAAAAATGTCTTCTTGATTGAATTTGCTTTTATCGACCTCAATAAAAAAGCTTAGCCTTTTCAATATTTTCTGTAAAATAGTCTATCATGAATTTTCGAAGATCTAGATTATAGATATAGGACCACCATGTCACCCATTAAGCCTTCCTTAATGTATCCTCATCCCTCCATTTACTTCGACCTACATAAGTATACTCGCTTCCCGGGCCTGTCTCCCTAGCAGCACACATCATAATCATCACCTTGATCGCGGTAGGCATAGCGTGTGCACCTTGACGGGCGCCTACGTCGATTGACACACGCTTTTGGCGCGTACTACGTCGACCAATCACAGCGGACGTAGTAGATGCGTGCGCAGCCGCCGGTCGCTACGTCACCACAGCGGGATCAATAACCGGGCGGCTGGTGCGGCGTTGCCGGCTCGTCTCGGGTGGTGGAGGGGATGAGGGGTCGCGGTTAGAGGTCAGTGGGGTAACCAAACGGAGGAGCTAAGGAACGATGGAAGAGAACGGTAGGCTGAAGCAGTGTAGACTTTGGAGAATGTGTGTATTTCTTACATGATCGATCAGCGTCTAAGAAAACTGGGGCCAATTAGTATATGAATCAATCCATTCTATTTAACGGTTTGAAAACAGTCAATAACAGGGACCTCCTAGCTTACGTCACGCATCTGTTCAGTAAGCGAATCCAGTTCTATGGTGAGACCCCAGTCGTTGATTTTTATATCACGAAAGTGTTCGGTTATTTGTGCTTTCCTCGTATACGAACTTACATCCTATGACCTACGAAAAAAACTTTGCATCCCACACTGTCAAAGACCTCCTTTCCTCTGACCAGAGACCTGGAGGTCGTAACTACTTGGATCGCAACAATTTGGTACAGTATAATGCTTCAAAAGCACAGTACTGACTTGAAGAAGAAGTGTCCTAGCTCAAACGCGGTTTCGATGGGATATCCAAGTTTTACTGTGTTCTTTTTGATTCAGTATTATATTTTTCACTCCACAAAGTTGCCGAAACGACTGCAACGCAAGTAAAATGTGATTTTATTTATTCGCCACGTTCACATCAGGATGAGTGCTGGAGGTCTAAATACGAAGCATTTAATTACAGTACAAAAGCTCCTTAAATAATGACGAATTATTAAAATTTGCCAAAATCTGTCACTGTTCTCAAATGGAATGTCCCATACTTTATTCCGCAGTTAAATAGAAGAAAGAAAAAGAAAATGGTAAAATAAACGAGCTAAGGTGAACAGTTCTCGGCGTGGCACAGACGTGGCGTTCCAATGAGAGAACATGCATAATTCCTGCACAAATGTCATTTGATCGTATCACAAATTTCGACTTGTCTTTCAAGTAATTTGTCAAGACGATTTTCTTGAGTGAACGTCTTGCGTGGTTTTCATTAAGACGACTAAGCATATGGTGCTTATCCTCCAATCAACTATTCACAGAAGGATCTTTTAGATCATTCTGGCATGATCAGTCTTGTACATCGAAGATTTTTGTCAAGTTGCCGGTCTATGCTCAAGCTGCTAAATAATCAGATTGGCCGCGGTGCAATTTTGTCCAGTATATTTTATCTCCCAAAAGATTCAACAAATACTATACTAGCAGCCTCTTCGTATAGAATATCAAAATGCTTTAACGGAGGTTAGCTCTCCCTTTGACTTTGACATGAGTGCACATACTCGTATATATAATAGGAGAATGTTGTCGATTTAGAAACCGTTCAGCGACATAAGCCTTTGTTAGCTTTTCAGTACCTTGGTATGCATCGTTATGTATTTTAAGAGTAGGATTAACGTTCAGGGATATTTTCATTTGCATCTGCTACTACTGCACACACCAAGGAATGCTGGAATTTACTATTTTAACCTATTACCAGGTATAATAATACTTTGATCTAACTCTACCAGTATCATATACTAAGTGACATATAAATCCGAACACCCAGTTTAAATGGTTTTATTTTAATAAAAGTTGGTGAATGTATTTATCTTACTGTAAATAACAAGTGAAAAAATGTTCAGCCTTATCAGTTGGGCATTCCGGTTTTTATACTGCTTTTTTTTAATTCAGCCGCAGTAAAGAACCAACGTTGGCGGATTTTGGTTCTTGACATCCTTTACGATCGGTTACGATGCCTAGAGTAGGGAGATCTGTACGATTTTGTCAACTTAGTGAGTTTGATAGGGGCCGTATAGTGGGACTTCGGGAAGCTGGACTTTCTTTTCGGGCAATTGCAGTTAGAGTGCAAAGAAGTGTAGACACTGTGGTTAGGTGTTGTCAGGCATGGCTTCGAGAAGGCCGTACGCAAAGAGCAAGGGGCACTGGACGCCGCCGTAGAACAACAGACCGTGAAGATCGCCACCTAAGATTATTGGCCTTAAGGGACCGTTTCTCCACCACCAGGTCCATTGCAAATGAATGGTTTGCAGAACACGGAGGACCTATTGGCATGCGAAGTGTTCACCGACGAATGAGAAGTTTTGGCTTGTTTTCATACCGGCCACACTGGGTCCTCCCTTTAACTCGAGAACACCGACGTAATCGCCTTGGGTGGTGCAGACAACGGTCACTCTGGGATCAGGAATGGAACAGTATTGTCTTTGGTGACGAGTCTCGATTTTGTTTAGGCATGCACGATGGTCGTGCCAAGGTTAGAAGGCGACATGGTGGAAGGAGGAATCCACAGTTGTTTGTTGAAAGACATGTTCATCACACTGATGGAGTTATGGTTTGGGGTGCTATAGCTTATGGTTCCAGGTCACCTTTAATCTTCATCAGAGGTAACATGAACGCGCAGCGTTATATCCACGAAGTTCTAGAACCCCATCTTTTACCCTATCTTGACACCCTGGCAGATCCAACTTTCCAACAAGATAATGCCCGACCACATGATGCAACAGTCACAATAGACTTCTTTCAACATAATGATGTCACATTGTTACCATGGCCACCAAGATCTCCCGACTTATCCCCAATTGAGCACGTGTGGGATATGATATGTAGGAGATTGCTCAATTTGCAACGTCCTCCTCAGACTCTAGAAGCACTTCGAGAGGAGTTGGTGGTTGCCTGGAATGGGATACCACAGGAGGACATTGACCACCTGATCAGAAGCAAGCCTAGGCGCGTTGGAGAATGCGTAGCACATCAGGGTGTATCCACACATAATTAAAGGGCTTTAAAGCAGTGCAATAATTTTGAAATTTTTATCATTTACTTATTATGCTTCATTAAGTACTTATACAAAATTTTACTAAAATAAAACCGTTTAAACTGGGTGTTCGGATTTATATGTCACTTTGTATATCTGGTGTTCCACAAGGATCTGTTTAGGGACCCTTGTTATTTCTAACATATATTTCAAACTTGTCTTCTGTAGTAGCTAACTCTACAATACAGTTATTCGCAGACTATACCCAGTTGCTCTATCATTTTGATCCACATGATCAACAAGCAGCCAAGAAGATATGATGTAGCTTATAGCTATTCTATAAAGCTCAATTTGATGATAAATTTTTCTAAATCCAAAATCATGTTATTCTGCTCTAATACTAAACGTCAGCGCAGCCTCCAGACATTTTATCCCAAAATTGGATCAGATAGAGTAGAACTTAGTAATGAGTCTAAAATACTTGGTGTCATTTTAGATATTAACTTAAGATTCAAAAGTCATATTTATAGCATATTACAGAAATCCTATTGGAAGTTACGTGCTTTATATGCAAGTAGACGTGTTCTGCCTTCTGTTTTGTCTGTCATGCTTACAACAGTATTGGATGGATGAAGCTCAAGTGTTTGACAAATTTTCATTATTTGGTCTTCCTGCATAAGTTGCGGGTGGAAGCCGGTGGTTCAGCGCCAAAGAAGAGAAGTCCAGTTCATTTGGCGGAAAGGTCATGGCCAGTGTGTTTTGGGATGCGAAAAGCATTCTGATTAATTTGGAAAAAGTAGAACAATTACAATTCGGCGCTCCTTGATCCACTTTATAACAAAATTCGTGAGTAGAGCGTTGACTTGAAGAAGAAAGAGATCATTTTTCATCAGGTCAACACACCGACTTACAAAGGTGTTTCAACGATGCAACAACTGCAGGATTATTATTTGCTCATTCATTTTCTTTTCTTGATTTGGCACCTTATCTCCGATTCGAAGAAATTTCTTTCTGGAGTCTTCCAGAAAGGAATCGTTATGTTGGATAAGCATTGGATCAAGTGTGCTGGTCTCGAATGGGATTATAAAAGAAAAATAAAATCATTCTTTGACTAAAAATCGCAGTCTCTATTGTCAGACCAACAACATTTCACCCCACCCTCGTGAATATATACTCTAAGTAGTGATAACGGCTTCAAAAACGAGCGCTGAAAAAAATGTTCCAAGATGGTGGGCAGTCTCATCTCGAAATTTTCAATTATCACCTCAAATTTTATGTTGCCCCTGAATAATTTGGGGAAGGGATTTTGAAAATCACTGTATTATTTATATAGGAATATTTTTAGAAAAAAACCTTTCCAATATATTTTTCATAAAACACTTTCCGAAAAATGAAACCTCACCGCTTTGGATCTGTGAAACAAAGTGTCATTTGATTTGTCAAGTTGAGGCCGACTGTGATGTATCTTCTTCTCATTCTTGGAGCAAAAAATATGCCTAGGATGGCAAACACTTGGATCTGATATCAGAATTCCCTAAGTAACTGGAGTTGTTGAGAGTAGCGATTAAGCAGGGGGCGATATTTTCAAGTCTTTAGGGCAAATTCTGTTTGGTGTCAAAATCAAGTTAAGGTAGACTGTTGCGAGGCTAATTTCAATTCCATTTCAAACCCTCACCCTATATATTTGTTTGATTAAGCATAAGAAACAAGTACTGACATTCATTGGTCACAGTTACAACCAACTCAAACGCTCGGTAATTTAAGTTTCAAACATAATTTGAAATAACACCTTTATTAAGACTTTTATTTTTATCAAGTGGACGTGACGAATCAACTTTGGAAAGGACCCTTGGTTCTGGCTATTCAATCCGGTTCAAATCCAGTACAAGTCCCGGGACTTTTGGGAAAGGCAGGCTTATTCCGTAAAAAAACGACAAAATGTCAACTTGCTGCCTAGATAGTGCGCAAGTAGTACTTATGCGTTTGCTCACTATGAGCACTGCGTCATCAAAGGCGTCCATCTATGGAGGAATGACGCAACGGTACGACAAGCTCAATGACCATGCAAGTCAAATACTCATCATTCTTTGTTGGTTGCAGAATGCCGAGACAGTCTGTAGATGTGTGGTTGAGCAGCAAAGTAGCAACATAACATCTGGATGATAGTGTTTATTGGTCTGCACGTGTATAAAGTCAGCAATATAAGCTGGGCCAGACGGGTTATTTTTGTTGCCCTTTCTGAAAAGAGGTTATGTTCAGAGTTATAGGTCACGATTTTCCCCGTTCTTTTGCATTTCCAAAAACTTTGAGAAGCATTACGGATTAAATAAGCACCGCACACGCGTTGTGTGTAATAAAGCCTCATCATGAAAAAAAAATCGCATACAAAACATTTTCACACTACCTCACATCTAGACAGTGATTTGTATTTTCTACTTGACATCGTAAAATAAATTTCTATAACATTGAAATGACTTGAAATGAAGTCTTTGATAGCTGAAGTATCATAAGGTTTGGATAACACGTACAGCTACGGCAGGACTACACAACAGCTACGAGGGATGTCTTTTAAGTTTTGCATATGGAAATGAAACAACACGATAGGTAGCTTTAAATGACTTTATTGTTTTTCTAAGTATTCTCCACGAAGATTGAAATACATCTGCATGCGCTCGAACCAATTTACGAAGCACGTTTTTTGGGCTGTATGCGAGCTTGCATTGTCTTGGTGGAGGATGATTCTTCTTTCGGGGTTGACTTTTCGAAGCTCGGTGATGACTTTTGGCAAACAAATAGTGGTATACCAATCCGCAGTAACAGTTCATTGGTCATTAAGAGGAATTGTTGCAATATGACCCGCTTTTGACACAAATGTCAAATGTTTTTCGAAACACTTCGAGAACGGATGACTTTTGTTGGCTTTTCCTCACCTTGGAACACCCAAACAGCCGACTGTCGTTTGTTTTCTGGTTCATAACAGTAAATCCACGATTCATCACCACTAACAATGCTGTACACATTTTTTGAGTTTATCGAATTGAAACGGTCAAGCGTTTTTTGACACCAATTAACCCTGGCTGCTTTCTGCTCTTCAGTCAACAGGTGGGGTATCCAACGAGAAACTAATTTTCTTACTCCTAATTCTTAATGTAACATTTTTTTAATTGAGGTCTTTGAGATCTTCAAGGACGCCTCAATCTCGCGATATGTCACATGTCTATCTTCAATGATGAGTTTGCCCACAGCATCGACGTTTTCCTAGGTGACCGCCGTTTTTTGTGCACCCACCACAGTAACTCAGCAAGGAATTCTTGTTACGGTAATTGTCTCTGAAAGTTGTAATAAATTATGGCGCGAAAATGTTCTCGGTTGAGTTCCATTTTTCTAATGACCTGATGAAACTTAACAATTCACTGTAGTGAGAACACTGCACGTATTGTTGCGAAACTTTGAATTTAAATTTACTAAAGAGTGAGGTTAAGATTCAGTACTGACGTTCGATCCGCGCGGCCTACTATGTTTCTATATGCAAAACCTAAAAGACATACCTCGTAGTGCTAAGCTGACATCTTGTAGAAAAAGCTACATAATGTCACAAACAACCAGTATAATGTCAAAAAAACCGACAGAGTGTCAGTTTTCAAGACACATTATACCCCTGTGGGATTCCCCTTGCCTTAATTGACAGGTTTACATTGAGGTCAATCTATTAAAAAATAATGCAGTTAGTGGAGACATACATACATTTCTTACAAGTAACGGGTGATTTTTTAAGAGGTGCATTTGATTTTCAAAAAAAAAAAACACAAAAAATTTGAAAAAACGGTTAAATCTTTATTTGAGTCGATAGAACGGTCGATATAATTTAATGTTTAAAGATTATTTCATGTAAATGTTGGCCGCGGCTCCGCTTTAGATGGCCCCATGCGCAAGGTCCAATTTTGGCACACTCTCTCCAACATATCGGCCGGTATCTCACGAATAAATGCTTCAATATTGGCTTCCAGTGCGTCAATCGTTGCTGGTTTATCCCTGTAGACATTAGCCTTAACATGGCCCCACAAGAAATAGTCCAACGGCGTTAAATCACACGATCCAGGCGGCCAATTGACGGGCCCCAAAGTGAGATAAACTGTTCACCGAACTCGCCTCTCAATAGGGCCATTGTTTCGTGTGCGGTGTGGCATTTGACACCGTCTTGTTAAAACCACATGTCAGCCAAGTCCAGCTCTTCTATTTTGGGCAAAAAAAAGTTTGTTATCATCGTACGGTAGCGCTCGCCATTCACAGTTACGTTCCGGCCACTGTCGTCTTTGAAGAAGTAGGGCCCGATGATGCCACCGGCCCATAATCCACACCAAACAGTGATTTTTTCGGGATGCATTGGTAGCTCTTGCAATGATTCTGGCTGGTCTTCACTCCAGATGCTGCAATTTTGCTTGTTAACGTACCCATTCAACCAGAAATGAGCTTCGTCGCTGAACACAATTTTTCGATCAAAATGTGCCAACTTTGCCAGCGCCCATTCACCAAATTGGAAACATTGTGGGAGGTCGTGTGGCTTCAATTCTTGCACCAGCTGTATGTTATAAGGTTTTACATCCAAATCCTGTCGCAAAATTTTCCACGTAGTGGAGTAACAGAGGCCCAATTGCTGCGGATACAGCCGCAATATTTTCTTCAGTCCTCACTCTACGTCTGCGTGTTGGTAGTTTAATGTCCGATAATGTAAACTGGGTTCGAAATTTAGTCACAAGCTTCCAAATAGCTCCCTCAGTATTCCGACCAAATTGCCCATAAATTGGAAGCAGTGCTCGATGCACTGTCTTAACCGAGCATGAATTTTGATAGTAAAATTCAATAATTTGCAAGCGTTGTTCGCTCGTAAGTCGATTCATGGTTAAATTATAGACCAAACTGAACAAGTTTGACAATGACACAAGACACGATTCACGCGTCATCTGTCAAAAACAGTGTTGCCAAAAAGATACTAGCTAAAAAATCACCCATTATAATGGAAGAATAGAAGATTCTAAAATCTCGTACATTGTACTTATAACATTTCTATATTCAGTACGGTTTCTCAGGAATTCCTGATATGCAATCTATAATCTGACGGCAAGGAATGTAAACTACTTCGCTTAATTATTTATGTACACTGCTTTCATTGCGATTTTTCAACGTACTTTAAATACTTCCAGCTAAACGAGCTGTTGAAATGTACATTTATCAACAAATGCAAAACAGTGGGTATTTTATGAATGAATGCAATTGTAGGCGGTCACTGGAACGCTGTGAGATATGAGCGGGATTAAATTAGTTGTTTTTAAAAATACAAGGTAGACGTAGCACTGACGTTGTGAACAAATAATTGCAACGAAGCGCAGAATGCTTTGGGTTACGTAAATTTATCAACTCGTAGGTTCCCGTGCGAGTCCGTTTGTTGCGTCATCTTTTTGCCAAATATGAGCACCGTTCTGCACAGTACCCGTTTTACTCCTTCAGATTCGAAAAATACAGTTCCAACATACGGCATGATGCCTTGCAACAACAAAAACTACTGGATCGTCTAAACGAGCAATATTTTGCGATATTTGACTATAACTATGGCAGCTATAGCAGCTACACCCTACCCATCATCGACATATTGCAGCATATAGGAGAAACGGACCAAGTATCAGAAGCTCCACATGCACTGTCAGACTGCTTGTTAGGATCATGGGATTCTTGGGTGGGATGAAGAGATCACTGTTATCTACAATAAAATCCACACCGGTACGCCGGGCATCGGCAAGCATCCTAGCCGAAAGAATGCAGGAAGCGTTCATTCTCGGTTCTCTATTTAGGGCACACGATTTGCGGACCAACGAGTTGATTATCTCACGGTGTGAGGAGTGACTAGTTGGTAATGGCGGAGCCAAGGTTGCCCATTTTTCTTTTCTTTCCATGATAATAACAATGTGAGTTTTTGGATGAATAATAGACTTTTGATAGGGACATCAATATTCAACGATATGCGACCACCAGAAGGCAACTATTTAAATACAAGGACTTATCTGAGATTGTATAAAACTTACTGAGTTCTATAGAAACCAACAAATTCCCACTTTTTCGGTTATAAATTTCGGTCATAAATAGTTATTTATTTCCCCTACAGTTTCCAGAATTTTTCATTAGATGGACTACGAAACCAGGCAGGGATAACTGACGAAATTACAGGCATCGCAGCAGCTGAAACTACTTACAGTATAATATATTGAGTAGCACCCTTATCACAGAATTTATTGGTAGACATTCCAATATTTCACAATCTGACATCAATATATGAAAATATGCTGGAAATGTCAAACACGTGCAGCGAAAAAGCTGAGCCGACCTAAAAATATTGCCATATGTTGCAGGTAGGCGGTGGATTAAAAATGTTGCTTATATAGAGACTCCATATGTTGTTATTACATTTCGAGGCAAATATATGCAATGATTTTTTGAATTATTGTAGAGTAATCGATGATTACTGTTAAAGTTGATCCTTGATCTTTGAATTTTGCAAGTATTCTGTTCGACCTCATGGGTAAACAACATATTTCATCACAGTCAGTTGCTCAGATAACACACTGCAAAGATCATTTTTTAAAACTTCGCAATGCTTCCTCTCAACCGAATGATAACCATCGATATGAAAATGTAAAATTTCCGTTGCACCAAAGATTTTCTGTACTTACCCAGAGGTCATCGTTCTAGCCCATCTGGTTTGCTTTGGAGAGTGTTTCAACATTAGCAATTTCCCTAGTAATATGTAAAAGAACAGATTGATAAAATTGTGTAAGTAGCGCCTAATTCGTAATGTAGTTGGACCAGGTCAGTCTACCAAATACAAAACGTGCCATAAATGCCTTCTATAATAAACAGTAGGACGTTTATAATATACTAAGTGACATATAAATCCGCACGCCCAGTTTAAATGGTTTTATTTTAATAAAATTTTGTATAAGTACCTAATGAAGCATAATAAGTAAATGATAAAAATTTCAAAATGATTGCACTGCTTTAAAGCCCTTTGACCTTTAATAATGTGTGGATGCACCCTGATGTGCTACGCATTCTCCAACGCGCCTAGGCATGCTTCTGATCAGGTGGTCAATGTCCTCCTGTGGTATCTCATTCCAGGCAACCACCAACTCCTCTCGAAGTGCTTCTAGAGTCTGAGGAGGACGTTGCAAATTGAGCAATCTCCTACCCATCATATCCCAGACGTGCTCAATTGGGGATAAGTCGGGAGATCTTGGTGGCCATGGTAACAATGTGACATCATTATGTTGAAAGAAGTCTATTGTGACTCTTGCAACATGTGGTCGGGCATTATCTTGTTGGAAAGTTGGATCTGCCAGGGTGTCAAGATAGGGTAAAAGATGGGGTTCTAGAACTTCGTGGATATAACGCTGCGCGTTCATGTTACCTCTGATGAAGGTTAAAGGTGACCTGGAACCATAAGCTATAGCACCCCAAACCATAACTCCAACAGTGTGATGAACATGTCTTTCAACAAAAAACTGTGGATTCCTCCTTTCACCACGTCGCCTTCTAACCCTGGCACGACCATCGTGCATGCCTAAACAAAATCGAGACTCGTCACTAAAGACAACACTGTTCCATTCCTGATCCCAGAGTGACCGTTGTCTGCACCACTCAAGGCGATTACGTCGGTGTTCTCGAGTTAAAGGGAGGACCCAGTGTGGCCGGTATGAAAACAAGCCAAAACTTTTCATTCGTCGGTAAGCACTTCGCATGCCAATAGGTCTTCCGTGTTCTGCAAACCATTCATTGGCAATGGACCTGGTAGTGGAGAAACGGTCCCTTAAGGCCAATAATCTTAGGCGGCGATCGTCACGGTCTGTCGTTCTACGGCGGCGTCCAGTGCCCCTTGCTCTTTGCGTACGGCCTTCTCGAAGCCATGCCTGACAACACCTAACCACAGTGTCTACACTTCTTTGCACTCTAACTGCAATTCCCCGAAAAGAAAGTCCAGCTTCCCGAAGTCCCACTATACGGCCCCTATCAAACTCACTAAGTTGACGAAATCGTACAGGTCTCCGTACTCTAGGCATCGTAACCGATCGTAAAGGATGTCAAGAACCAAAATCCGCCAACGTCGATTCTTTACTGCGGCTGAAATATTTATTTTTAGAGCGTTAGTGAATTAAAAAAGCAGTATAAAAACCGGAATGTCCAACTGATAAGGCTGAAAATTTTTTCACTTGTTATTTACAGTAAGATAAATACATTCGCCAACTTTTATTAAAATAAAACCATTAAAACTGGGTGTTCGGATTTATGTGTCACTTAGTATAAATCACATGACTGATTTCTCATTCAAACCTAAGAGGGAAAGTTTATATACAGATATAGTGATAACATTCTAGCCGACTTTGTTTGAATTTGTTGACACTTGGCAGGTACGGACGTATTTCCGGCAACTTTCTAGAAACTAATAAATAAACTAAATAAAAAAATGCTTCTCCAAAACCATAAACGGGCATGGTCATTTAAATCCCTGGATTGAAATCTGGTGCATTTTTGGGTTCCATTAACACGGATTTCACTTTCTATTCACTTCAAGTTTCCATAGACACATTTGCACTCAAGATATTCAATAAGTACTCATGAAAAAAAAATGTTTTGGAAATGGTTTAACCCCATACCTTGTTATTGAATCGTCATTAGACCTATAAACCTTTCTTTATAGACTAACTTAATAAATATTCCTCTACAGTTTGACAAGAAACTTTATTAACACGAAATTAAGCCGAAAAGTCGACGTTTTGTTGTTTTTTTTTTACAGGTCATTTTCATCTTACAACGATACTAGCATCCAACTTTAAAAGTGACGAATTTTACTTTGTTAACAACCGTACCTGCTTTCAGCTTATCATCGATCATCATCGGACTATTAAGTATTGTTGGAAAGATTCCAAGTTGCCTCCTTGAGCGACAGAAGAAAACACAACCCTGTCATCTTCTTATATAAACTTTTACATGGTATTGCTTATTCCTAGCCCTAATTATAGTTCCAGGACATATATTCTAGAAGCAATACCTCCTTTTTTGTACTCTTGCAAATACCAACTTAGTTTTAAAATCTCATGTAAAGGGTCACGTGCATGAACTTCAACACAATGTGCACTATTTGTGATATCTTTAAGTGTTCTCTTTCTCAACTCAAAATGGTCTTATGGCACCACCTTGAATAGCGTTATACATATTATATTGTTGTTTGTTTATTCTCTTAAATTCGATCAAAGTAGTATTGCCTTTTATTTATTATACCATATTTCAATTCTTTGTCTTCTAAATGGAATTATAAAGCCTCTTTTGGGTAGTAAATGTATTATTATCATTTTTATTACTATTATTATTATCACCCACATAGCGAGAGAAATTTCAAGCCGCAGTCATCCTTTTTAAAGTGATCCGTTTGAGGCTCTTTCAAATAAATAACTAATAACATCGTTTATAGCTGAAGTTGAGCATCTTTCTTCGTTAATACGGTACGACGTCTTGGCTCTACTGTCAAGACATACCTAATAATTTGTTTGTTCATTTGAATCTGAATATTATATTATTATTATTAGCTTGTCCTTGGTAATTGGAAAAAGAATGAGATCGGTTTCAGTTATTTTTGACATACATGTATTTTCATTCATCCTACAAAAACATTCGGGATTAGCTTATTCCTAGATCATTGAAAGATACAAGTCCGAACTTGATTCTAAAAACTCCCACGTGTGGCTATCTTTCAAACTCTCCCGCCATCCCACCGCGCCACGCTATCATCAGTCACCCCCAAGCAACTTCAACCCTGCCGCGTCCACCACGTTTGGCAACACCGCGCACGGAGCAGCAAAATCAAGTTGGCGGTCGACCGGACCCGTCGTGTCACTTTATGTGCGACAAAAATGGCAAGGGCTGCTTCTTCACCAGAAAGGTAAATGAAAATCATCCTTATTTTCGATTTAAAACCCTCAACCGTGGAGTGCCGAGTGCGGGACGCCATTTTGCCGTGTTAAACAGAGTGCGCGGTCGATCTCCCATGCCAGAGGGGAAACCGTCCTTCGGATTAACAGGATGCGGGATTTCTTTGCTTTGAGCGCGAGGAATTTCCGGTGGAATCCGATCCAGAGAGTGAGAGTGTATTTAGTTGGTTTGCGTAGTTTTACTCCAATGTCAATCGGAGCTAATTGACGGTTTTTGCACGGTCACGTGGTATCAGTTAAATGGGTTACCTGTACGTTTGAATGGGTGATCGTACAACTATTGAGGGTGACCATCATAAAAATACACTACCGCTTCAGTGATTCAGTAGATTGGAATAATACGAATTAATCAATTCTTGCATGCGAGGAATTTATTTACGGTAGCTCATAAATGATATAAATTCATACTTCACTTGGCTTATGTTTCAATTCGCTATCATCAGCTCCTTGGGAATGACTATGATACGATGGCTATGGTTTTAGGTGTTATAGGTACAAATTTTTATTCATCATCGTTTTAGACCCTTTTCTTGACATCAGTCTTCTATTTGACTATAATACTATGCTCATCTGACATCTACTTCTATAAGCTGCGTTGACTTTGATTGGCTCTCATATATCAACATATAAAGGTCATGATTGACCACATACAATTTATTTTCTCGCTGCATTCTCTCATATTGTAGTAAACCGAATTTAGTATATTCCGATACCGACACCCTTATATTCCAATTCAGCACATTCACCAAAATTCGCACGTTACTTATTGGTAGCTCTCTTACTAATTCACCGCATTGGAAGGAAAACAGTACTAAGATTATTTAAACAATACGTTCATGAAATGCGACCAATTATTATTATACACGGTGTTTCAGTTTATTGTTGCATAACTTTAAGAATCGATAGAACTTTTAAAATTAATGCATAAAGCCTATATAAGCATGGGTGGAAAAATGCATGGCTTCCGAAATACAGGGTGTTTAAATTTTCTTTCTAAAATAGCTTTTTGAATATTTCGAACAATATTTGATGTATAACAGTAAAAATTAGTATACAAAGGTTTTTTGGTACGACAAAACGAACCATGGACATAGTTTTACTGTAGCTGCTAGAGGGCGCCCTCTAATGTACCTATAGTGTATTAAAATGATCGAAAATTTTGTCTTAGTGCAATTTTTTGCTTTTTGAATAAAAAGCTGGTTCTTCGCACTTTTCAACATAAAACAGCTTTCCTGTGAGTTTTCGTTATAGTTAGCCGTTATTGAGATATTTCGATTTTTAAGGTTCGTTGCATTTTTAATTATTTATGGGAAAATAATATTTTTATTTTTACATTTTGATTTGGGCATTACAAGTAATTAAGATGATCGTTTAGATTGTGTTTTTAAACACCGCAATAATTCCTAACTCCAAATAAACACAAAAAACAGAATATTAATATGTTTAATTTTCCAATATTATTTTTAACAAATTAAATTAATTAGTTACAACTAAAATGCTATTGGATAGTTAGGACCAACATACAAAATCTAAAGTAGTTGCTCGAAATGTAAACCCAATTGTTCAATACACAATTCACATCTACGAATGATCGAACGTGGTATAGCATTATTCAAATAAGGCCTTATTTCATCACATGCATTCCTGATTCTGTCTATTAGCATATCTCTTGTGGTTACGGGAGTCTGGTACACTTTTTATTTTAGAAATCCCCACACAAAGAAATCTAATGGATTTAGGTCAGGGGATCGTGGAGGCCAGGCGACTGGTCCTCCACGGCCAATCCATCTCTCTGGATAATTTTCATCCAGCCAGTTTCTAACTATTCTCGAATAATGAGCTGGACAACCATCAAGCTAGAACCAGGCCAATCTTCTTAAATCTAACATAACATCGTCCCACATATTTGCATGTTCAGCCTTTAAAAATTCCAAGAAGGTCGCTGCATTTAACCTTGCAGGAAAAGGTAGGGTCCAAATAGTCGATTACGGTAGATACCAATCCAAACGTTCACACTAAATTCATGCTGAAAATTTCTTTCCCGAACTGCATGCAGATTTTCATGCGACCAAATATGTTGATTATGAAAATTTACCACTCCACGTCTAGTGAAGCATGACTCATCGGTCCATAAAACGTTACTTAAAAACTCCCTATTATTATCAGTTCTATCAAGAATCCACTGACAAAATGTGATTCTTCGTTCTCCGTCCTTGCACAGGTTGTAAATGGTAAGGACGTCTATGGTCATTTCTAAGAACATGGTGAACATGGCTTGCTGAAATTCCCAAGGCACCAGAAACTCTCCTAACACTTGTGATCGGATCTCTATCAAACTCGCGCAGAATCATACGGGTAAATCTGCGCTGACGAACATTTATGTTTTGATCCCTTTGAAGATTTCCAAAACCATTTTCAATTATTTGGCGATGCACTCTTACAAATACTGAGCGAGTTGGATGTCGTCTGATTGGAAATCCTCGTGCGTATTATCTGGCTGCTTCTGCTGCGTTTCCATTTACAAAGCGATACACAAAATGAATATCCGCCAATTCTTGATTGGAGAATAAAAATGGCATTTTTATAAAACTTACAAAAAAAAAACAGGTAAAAGAAACTAAATTTCGTGCATTCACAATTCCAAAAAAACGTTTCAGGTTTCAACAGACAACAAAACTAACTGTCAACTAATTGACGTTTAACCTTATTCTGCTTTCAGTTTCAAAAATATTTGGAGGCACAGCCTACTTATAGAAATTATCGAGATACTGACTTTTTAACGTTATTTTATCATAAATAATTGAAAATGCATCAAACCTTAAAAATCGAAATATCTCAAAAACGGCTAACTATAACGAAAATTCACAAGAGAGCTTTTTTATGTTTTAAAGTGCGAAGAATCAGTTTTTTCATTCAAAAAGCAAAAAGTTGCACTAAGAAAAATTTTTCGGTCATTTTAATACACTACAGGTACAGTAGAGAGCGCCCTCTAGCGGCTACAGTAAAACTATGCCCATGGTTCGTTTTGTCGTACCAAAGAACCCTTGAATACCAATCTTCAATGTTATACATCAAATATTGTTCGAAATATTTTAAAAAAACTATTTTAGAAAGTAAATTTAAACACCCTGTATTTCGGAAGCCACGCATTTTTCGACCCATGTTATATGCATTAATTTTAAAAATTCTATCAAATCCTGAAGTTATGCAACAATAAAGTGAAACACCCTGTATATGAAATAATGCCTGCATCGTAATGGAATACGAGTATCACTATTGTTACTCCACCTAATTTAGTGGAACAGCGGCTGTTTGAGAACTATTTATAGATACAAAATTCATTAACAGTTAGGTTGTATCAACGAACGTTGTTTGAAACCACCGTTAAGGTTTCACGAATAGTCTAAATTTTATTACCATTTCGGACGCTTATGAAATACAAAACTTCTCCGAAATGTAGTGGAATATTTATAGAACAAGCAGTACAGTGTAGAACAACGTAAAAAGCTCTTAAAATGCCTTAATAGCCAGAGACAGAGTTTTGTTATATAAAATAAATAATAGTTTGAAAAAACAAAAAAAGCACGCATTTGTAGCTAACCGAACCAAAAAGAACAATTGATGACCTCAAAATAAAATCATAATGAAATTTAAGTTATTAACAGAATAATTCAGAGTAAAAAACGTATCAAGACACTCCCTAATCTGTTACTTAGCGGGGGTTAGGAATTGAACAGCTAATAACTTTTTATCGCTAAAAGTTTTGGTATCCCCTTGAATCGATAAGGACGATAGGGAGTCGTTTACCTTGATAATAACCCGTGCCAAAGATAGGAGCAAAAAGGTGTACAAGAAGTTTCTATGCTAATTGTAAGATATGGTAATAATTTATGACAAAGTAATATCAGGATAGGTTTCATATTGATTATATTATCAGACTTTTTCATGTCCGCTTTTCCTGTAGGCAATGGAATGCAAAAAATGAGATGTATGTAAATCAGAAGCAGTTATTATAAAGATCAACACACGTTTTATGTACGGTATGTTTTTAGAATATAAAAACGCGGGCGCGGTGGCGACTACCCGTAGTGCTCCTCAGAGGTTTTGAAGAATCGTAATTTATAACTTTGAACATAACTTGTCTTCAGAAAGGACAACTTATAAATGACCCGTCCAGCACAGCTGATAGATATACTTCAGTGGCAACATGTTTAGTAGTAACTTTCTCACATAGCAAATATCACTGATACACATGCAGAACAATACATGTACAAAATCATCCAGGTGCGATCAACTTTTTTTTCTTCTCTACGGACAACAAAACATATAGTTTCTCTCTGCAACCAACACTGCGTATAGTTGAGCCATTCCTTCATAGATGAACGCTCACAGTGATCATAGCGAGCCAACGTGGAATGAACTAGTTGCACACTAAAAACTACTTAGTCTGCAAGATGACATTCGTCGGTCTTTTTATGTTTTCTAGGCTTTTTACATAACAGCTCTGCAGATGTCATACCCGATGACTTCCTGTCTCGGGATCAAAAGATACCTCAGTACATTTCGTCGTGAAATAAGCGTGTCATAAAATAGGATGAACAGGTTTCACGGGTGGTATTCTGTCACTTGTCGATAAAGAAGTTCTTAAAATGATTAGTACCTTTTTCCTTAATTTGGCAATACCTCATTTTCTCTTGAGTACTGTACAGGATTTAGAGACGACATGTATTGCAACTCTTTATATTTTTTCTATCTGTAGGAGTTTGTTTATGCTTCAGCTATCAATTTTCGAATAATGGAACAACTGTAAAAGCTGCACTAGGGTTATAGCTACTTCCTGATTACATGCAAATGTATATAATTATATGTTTCAGAGATATCCGTGATGAAAGAGAAGAATATCAAATAGGAAAAAAGTTCCTAAAATAACCTCCGAATAATATCAGTGATTGTTCAGTCTTTTGAAGTAAAAAATATTCGTGTTTTTAAGTAACTTCCCAGGAAAATGTTGTCTATGCACTCCCCTTGAATATTCGACCTCCTGCTCATTTGGAGTAAGGCATTATCTATCACCATGAGACAAAACAATTCAAGAGGATATTCTAAGACAAACTTGACTTCTTTACGATTTTAGAAAAACAGTTTCGTTTCGAAGATTCCCGATACTGAATAGTCTGAAATTGCTTTTTCATGAATAACTTTCAGTCAGCACTGAATAATCTAATGAAGGTGAAAGGATAGTACTGATTACAGATCTTACATATTACATTAAAGTCTCCATGGATCTTCATTTGGATCGCATGGGGGTGAGATACTCTATAGCAGTACAACACATTTCTGCAACACCCTGTATAATAGTAACTCAAAAATAATAAGACGTTTTGAAACATAACTGTTTTGCTCGCAGTAATTCGTTTTAATGGAATCAGGCAAGAATACAGTCTTAATAAATGATGAATGGGGTTTAATGAAAATAGAGTCGCTTTAGACAACGAGCACTGTCGGAACATGAAGATTTTTCATGTCCGCTAAAGTGAAGAATGGTTATACAGGGTGGCGCATCGAAAACGAAACAGACGCATTTACTGGAAGCTCAGTTTTTTTTAAAAAAAACGCTCAGACCCGTCGATTTTGTCTTCGAGGGGGAGACAAGTTTGGCAAAAAATCACGTTAGCACGTGAAGCCTCCTAAGCGGGAGTGACACCACCCCCAAAATCTTAAATGGAAAGGTGGGTCGAGTGATACCTTATTTTAAAGATATTTCAATTCCCTTTATAATGATATAAAATTAATGTACTTCAGTTCAGTAGTTTTGAAGATTTATTGATTTAAAGCATAAGTAAAACTAATACATGATCATTAGTGGAGACCAATACATTTGGCAGCAAAGTAGTTTAAAAATGAAAAATGAACTGACCCGTTAGGCAAGTAAATGTTGAAAATGGCCACCATGACTCTCCATGCAATAACAAAGATTTTGCTCAAAAAGTTGTCGCACATTTGGCAATATTTGAGGAGTAATTTGAAGGCACTCATTCACAATTCTTTGTCGCAGGTCTTCTAATGATGTCGGCTGAGTAGCATAGATTTTGCTTTTTAAATGACCCCACATAAATAAATCCAAAGGTGATAAATCTGGCGATCTTGCGGGCCATTCAATGGCACCTCTTCTACCAATCCATCGATCAAGAAACGTCTGATCTAAATATTGTCGAACACGTAATGCGTAATGTGGTGGGGCACCATCCTGTTGGAACATCAGCCTATTCGCAATGTACCGCCGATCATTCTGATTTTCAATTATGGCTGTTAATGCAGGATCTATGGCGTCTTCCAGTATTTCCAAATACATTTCACCGGTCAAATTTCCAGGTAAGAAAAAAGGACCAACTAAATGATCGCTAAAAATACCAGCCCAAACGTTTAATTTTTGTGGCAGCTGTGTATGAACCTCATGATAAATTCTGGGATTAGAATCGGACCAATATCGGCAGTTATGACGATTTACTACGTCATTTAAGAGAAAGGAACATTCGCCGGAAAAGCAAGTTTTGAATAGAAAATGTTCATCGTTTATAATTCGTTCACTCATATCTTCACAAAATTGTAATGGCCGATCAAAATCGTCTTCATTAAGTTCTTGTACCAGGTGAATTTTATACGGATCAAAACTATGGGCCTTTGAATCCGTTGGAAAGTACGTCGGCTAACACCACACACAGTCTTCAATTTGCGGGTACTTAACGTAGGATCTACATAAACTTGCCCTAAAACTCCCACTTCTATTGCTTTGTTCCTTATGGGATTTTAAATGTTGCGTTTTTTATTGGCGACTGACCCAATTTCCCTAAATTTAGCTACAAGTTTTAGAACATATTTTCGATGCACGTTGCTTTTCTCATGTCGCTCATTAAATATTTCTGCTGTTCTATTAGTACACTGATTATTTCTGAAAAATATTTCGATAATTTCAGCTCTTTCTGCGTGGAATATACCATGGTTAATTTATGCAATAAAGCGTTACAAGTTATTTTAGCAACAAAGTTCGGTCAAATCAATCGCAAACTATGTACTAAATTCCTATTTAGAATAGGTACGAGATATTTCCTTATATTTCTTCAAGAAATAACTTTTTGCCGCAAAAAAACGCACCAATAGCTATTTTCAACAACAAAATGATAAACAAACCCTGGGCGTAGTGAAGACAAGCGTTTACTTATTAAGCAAATTCTTTTAGTCAAATTTCTTCTGAAAGTAGTACAAACTAATCTGATGTACCTATCAAAGTCTACTTTAAGCTTTAAATCAATAAATCTTCAAAACTACTGAACTGAAGCTCATGTATTTTACATCATTATATAGGGAATTGAATGACCTTTAAAATAAGTTATCACTCGACGCCCCTTTCCATTTAAGATCTTAGGGTTGGTGTCACCCCCGCCCAGGGGCTGCACGTGTTAACGTGATTTTTTGCCAAACTTGTGTCCCCCTCGAAAACAAAATCGACGGGTCTGAGCTGCCAGTAAATGCGTCTGTTTCGTTTTCGATGCGCCACCCTGTATAACAGTAGTGACTACAGTGTCATGGACAGGTTGCTTCTTTTTTATTTTAACTTGAAGCTAACCTCAAAACTCCTTGCTCCCATAATAATGATTTGTTATTATGACATTTACATTTTAATTTTTTTGTTATCGCCTCTTCATAAACCGCCTGCTCATTCCACTGGTGGAGAAATACCTAGGATGGTAAGCACCAACCACCAGAATTGCGGACTTTTGGAGCTTCCTTTATGATGAGATCATTTTTAGTACTGAAGCTATGTAGCTCTAATGCATTCGTATACGTAACAGCTGAACTCATCAGTTTCATATATTTTCAGTAACATACTGATATACTTTAAATGATTTAGTTTGATGCAGTCATATAAACTATACTTTTTTCAGCTTTCTTGCGCGGACCATCCATGCGATGGACGTTTGACCTTTCCAACTATCTAGTGTTGGCATACTTGTCCCAACAAGTAATTGATCGGCCACAAATAAAATTAATTGCCGACTGAAAAGGGTTCGACCAAAGTAATTACAGTGATTGACTGCTATTTTTTATAACTGTATTTCAAACCGTGATTCGCTTTTTCCATTAACCGAATGGATACGGCAGTACGAAATCAATAAAACAATAGGTTGTATATGGACATCCAAAGTACCGATACTCTAATTGGATGTGGAAAAGTTATACCCAACAGGGTTGGCGCAATGTTTTATGATGTAGAGGGGTCTTAACTAGAGATCGGTTAATATTGGATTTCGCCGATATCGATATATCTGTGGCCGATTTGTCAGCGTTATCGTCCTATCGTCAATTTGTTTGCCTCCTCATGTAGATTGTTCCACGATTTTGGTACCCTAGGGATAACGGAGTGGACAAGATGGTCGTGTCCTCAAGCAGTAATAACCTCCAGGTCTATCGTCAGAGATCGACTCTGAAATCCTGCATGTAGGGTGTTGTCACCTGTAAAGATGTGGATCGAATAGATCGTACAGGAAAGGAGGTCGTTGATATGTAGCAGGAGCTGAAACCGATCCCTGGGGAACACCTGACAATGTGGAATGAAGAGGAGAACCCGTCAGTTATGACGGATACCTTGCAGCTAGAGAGGAGGTCAGTCACTCGTCTGCAAAGCTTTTCTGGCAGGCCATAAATATGGTGGAAGTCTGCATAATAAATAATAGTTTTAAAAAATGTGAATAGCTTAAATTTTATTATAACTTTATTTTGAGGTCCTTAATTATAATTGGTTGTTCGACCATCTACTACTGTGATATAAAATCTTTGTAATTAAAAATTATTTTCTGCTTTTTAGTTTGGTTTATCTACAAAAGCGTGTTTTTTAAGTTTTTTTAAACTATTATTTATTTTTAATCTTTTAGTTCGATTTATCAATCAGTTTTTTGTGGACACGTGGTATTGAAATGTGTTACGAATTAATTCGTAATCTAATCCTTTCATTTAAAACTTCACTGTAGCATGGGTTTTTCCTGTTAACTTTAGCAGCAATCAAGTCCTTCAATCAGAATCCCGTCTCAAGATCTTACACGACTTAGGGCGGATTTCACAATATATCAAACCATTATTCTGCACCAATAGGGCACGAGTACCAAACAGTTCACCAAATATACCCAATCAGCCTCAAGATCTCTCCGTCAAATTTTTGGCAGCAAATAGCATCAACGTATTCAAAACAAAACACTGTAAAACACGAAGTGATAGCATGCCATTGAAATGTTTTCAGTGTATTAAATATTATGAAATTATATAAAACTGAGCCAAAATTAAAAAAAAGCTTGATGTCTGAGTAGAATCCATTTTTTTCTCTATGTTTATTGAAACTTTTGTAATACATATGTGATTATATTAACTCAACATCACCTACTGTGTGTTAATAGTTTATCCTACATTTGCACTTCCAAACCCTTACCTGAAAAAGCCTTTTCACTAATATTTTTGTTAGGTGTTGCGTTTCAACACATTAATACACTTCTTTTGTCTATGTCCATAGTAATTGCATTATGCATCACGAATATGTAGGGATTGAGACGTCTTACACATATTATCTGTGTTTTAGGATGGAGAGGACAATGTTTTTATTGCTTTGAATAAATTCATTAACCCATTGAAATGCCTTACGAATTATTTGGTAATCTAATCATTCCATTTAAAGCTTCACCGTTTTTCCTGTTAACATGAGCGGCAATCAAGTCCTTCAATCCGAATCCCGTCTCAACATCTTACACGAATTAGAGCCAATTTCACAATATATCCAACCATAATTCTGCACCAATAGGGTACGAGTACCAAACAGTTCGTCAAATATACCCAATTAGCCTCAAGATCTCTCCGTCAAATTTTTGGCAGCAAATAGCATAAATGTATTCAAAACAAAACACTGTAAAACATGAAGTGACAGCTTGCCATTGAAATGTTTTCAGTTTATTAAATATTATGAAATTACATAAAACTGAGCCAAAATTAAAGAAAAAAGCTTGATGTCTGAGTAAAATTCATTTTTTTCAGTTTAGATAAAAGCCTCTCGATGTTTATTGCAACTTTTGTAATCCATATGTGATATATATTAACTCAACATCACCTACTGGGTGTTAATAGTATATCCTACATTTGCAAACTTGCACTTCCAAACCCTTACCTGAAAAAGCCTTTTCATAGTAATTTCATTATGCATCACGGAGATGTAGGGATTGACACGTCTTACACACATCATCTGTGTTTTAGGATGGAGAGGACAATGTTTTTATTGCTTTGAATAAATTCATCAACCCATAAATTAATAAACGATTACTATTATGACGTGAAGGAAGATGAGGAATTGGTTGGAATGTATTTTATATTCTATTTTCTTGCAAAATACAGAAACATCCACACTATTCAACAGGTATGTAGCTATAATGATAACATATTAACACTCGATATATTGAACCTAACAAATTCGTCATTGCCATGCATTAACAGACGTTCAAACCTGCTCCTAAATTTAACTGCTAGAAAATAGACCTTTGCCGCGTTTCCATTGGCTTTGCGGATAACTGAAATGTAAATTCATAACAGAAAGCAAAATACATGAAGGTTGTCCTATTTTCTCTGTACAAACGCATCATGTTGGAATTAAAAAGTGGTCTTGTTTATAATACCGTCGAATTTTCACGATTTTATTCAATATCTCAATAGAAATCACTGATATTCAGAGAGCTTTGACAGCTTCCGTCAAATTGCATTTCAAGAAGGTCTTTTCCTATTGGTCCAAACTGATTAACGATGGTGAAATTGGCCTAGTGCTACATAAGCTTGTCCAGCAACAAACAGCCGCGAGCCGCGAGATAAATGACTGCATGATCTACTGTACAACCTTGCATCTTATGGACGGTCGAAGTCCAACTCAGGATTAATGGCAACATTCGCAATCAACAAGATGAGAATGCACTACTTTGAAAAAGTATCTGCCTGTGTTGTGCTGTGCCGAGTGCCCAAACCAACAGAGAGTAAAAGGATCTATAAAAGAATTTATCAATTCTGGTGGCCCTAATGAGGAGACTGGAAAATTGTTATCAAATTATTGCAGTGACGTCGGTCCTTGATACGTATGCGAAGTTTCAAATTAATCAAATTTCTGGCTTTCGTGATATCAAGAGCAGGAGGAACAAATTTTAAATATCGTGGAAATCAATGCAGATATCAGCACTCGGGAATTAGGGCGCCGCGTAGGACTATCGCATATCATAGTCCATAGAATCCTACGGGAAAAATTGCTTTATCGCTAACATGACAACGAGTGCAGGCCTTGTTACCAGAAGACTATCCTCGCAGACTAACATTTGCACAAAAACATTGAAAATCCGGATTTTTTTAAAAACACTCTAGCGACGGACGAATCTACTTTTACGCGAGACGAGATATTAAATTTCCATAATACTCACACGTGGTCCCAAGAAAATCCTCATACCATTCGTAAAGGTCCTTTCCAACAATGTTTTAAAATAAATATTTGGGCCGGTATTCTTGACGATCAGGTCATTGGCCCTTCGAGTTACCCGGAGAAGGATACCTTAGCTTTCTAGCCAATAACCTACCAGAACTTTTGAAAAGACCTTAGACAACATGCCATTACAACGGAGACAGAATTTGTGGTTTCTTCATGACGAGGCATCACCACACATTTTTAGAGGCGTCATTCAGTGTTATCCAAATCACTGGATCATTCGAAATACTCCTGATCCTCGAAAATGGCCAGCAAGATCTCCTGACCTCAATCCAATGGATTTCTGGTATTGGGGAGAACTTAAAGGGATGGTTTATGGGGCAGGTCCAATAACAACTGAAGCACAACTTCACGAAAAAATGTTTAACGTTCACGTACCCTGTAGATGACTTTCCAGGTGATCGATCGGTTGAAAGGTGAACGTGTAGTTTATCGATTCGAGAAAATACATTCACATTAAATACCCGAGCTAGCCGACATGCCAAATTCATTTTCCTTTACGATGAGAGAATTATATGGTTATCTTCCAGCGAAATATGCCAGTTTATCATTTTCTCTTGCCAGATTGGAAAATATGTCTGGGTCAGTCTGTTAATCTAGATTTTGCAGATAATAATGTCACGTTCAAGAGATTTACGGAAGCTGAATGCCCGGAGCCCCTGCCGTATGTTTCAACCGAGTTTTGATTTTGCCAACGCTGTTAAAGTTGGAATGAAATACTGCAATAGGACAGTCACAAAAGGATAAAATCTGTCAAAGCAAAAACATCTACGGAGGCTGAAATTCAAAACGAATTTCTTCAAGTACATAGCTCGTAAACATGGGTGTCTCATGAGATATCTTACTGCCACATTCCGCCTTGATGGGTAGCTTCATGTTGTCCAATAGTAGCTATCTTTGTATTCGCTGTATATACAATTTTCATTCTTCAGTGACAATGAAAAAATATACAATTTTCTGGAGATTCGGTGGCGTCCTTGATGAGTGAACAAAGAAAGTTAATATTTTTATTCGCAAGAAGTCTGGACGCTCGTTATGAAGTTAATGCAACATTTGTATCTTACTCTGTGAGTTTCACTCTGGGGAGTCACGTTTTTGGAGGCTCTTTATGCTTTGTTACTGAATCCCTAAGGCGTAGATTTTTTGGTTCGCAACCCAAAGTTCAAACTATTTCTCGCATTTGCAATGCACATGCACCATTAACGTATGTGCTATAAGTCTTGACACAGAATTCATTGGCTTTCATTTTAACAAACACAAAAATCAAGTTGCCTTTGGAAGCAAAAGTTTGTTTACTTACTTTACTGTCAGTTGACATTTACTTATTTTCAAGTTTTCGCTTTAAGATGTATACGAGGGATGTCTTTTAAGTTTTGCATATGGAAATAAAACAACACGGTAGGTAGTTTTAGATGACTTTATTGTTTTTCGAAGTATTCTTCACGAAGACTAATACACATTAAATTATACACGTTAAATACTGCCTTGTTTTTTGGGCTCTGTGCGAGCTTGCATTGTCTTGGTTGAGGATGATTCTTCTTTCAGGGTTGATTTTTCGAAGCTCGGTGATGACTTTTCGCAAACAAATGGTGGTATACCAATCCGTAGTAACAGTTAATGCTCATTAACAGAAATTGTTGCAATATGACCCGCTTTTGACACAAATGTCGCGACCATCTTTTTCGAAACACTTCGAGAACGGATGACGTTTGTTGGCTTTTCTTCACTTTGGAACACCCAAACAGCCGACTGTCGTTTATTTTCTGGTTCATAACAGTAAATCCACGATTCATCACCACTACCAATGCTGTACAATTTTTGAGTTTCTGAAATTGAAACGGTCAGGCGTTTTTTGACACCAATTAACCCTGGCTGCTATCTGCTCTACAGTTAACAGGTGGGGTATCCAACGAGAAACTAATTTTCTTACTCCTAATTCTTCATGTAACATTTTTTGAATTGAGGCCTTTGAGATCTTCAAGGATGCCTCAATCTCGCGATATGTCACATGTCTATCTTCAATGATGAGTTTGCGCACAGCATCGACGTTTTCCTGGGTGACTGCCATTTTTGGTGCACCCACCCTGGAATTGTCGCTAAGACTCACCCGCCCACGTTTGACTTCTTCATACCAACGCGAAATTGTCGACTGATGTGGCGCTTCGTGGCCGAAAACAGATAGTAACTCAGCAAGGCATTCTTGTTGCGATAATTGTCTCTGAAAGTTGTAATAAATTATGGCGCGAAAATGTTCTCGGTTGAGTTCCATTTCTCTAATGACTTGGTGAACCTTAAAAATTCAGTGTAGCGAGAACACTGCACGTATTGTTGTGAAGCTTTGAATTTAAGTTTACTAAGGAGTGAGGTTAATATTTAGTACTGACGTTCGATCCGCGCGGCCTACTATGTTTATTAGAAATAAAAAAAAGTATCTACCAGTTGGATACTCAAAGCCGAAATCTGTCGAATACTACAGAATGAAACCATTTTACGCAGAACCATTAATCGAACAATAGCGGAGTGTGAGCAGAAAATACCATGTCTGAGTCTCACAAAACTTGTATTTACTGCACAAAGGTCGGACAGATTGATGAGAAGAGCAAAAAATCAGGTTGAAATTTCAACAAGGAGACTGGCTCGTCAATACAGATCTTCTAATAGTACTATGTCATTAGAATTGAGGAAGAATGGTCTCAAATATCGAAAGTGCCGTAAATGAGTTGTAATTTATGATTACTAGTTAGTCTTCATATAAATTCCTTCATTAAAAAAAATCCGATAAGTACACGTACGCTAATAGTCAAAGATGACATAATAGTAAATGTATTGCAACAAAGGGTCTGGGTGAGTTTTCTCGTTCTGTTAATTATTTGACGTTATCATGTAAAACACTTATAAAACGTCCAAAAAAAACCTATAAGATGTCAACCTGCAGACTAGGTGGTTTTTAGGGCGCAAACAGTCATTCCACGTTTGCTCACTAGGATCGTTGTTAACGTCCATCTATGGAGGAATCACTCAACTAAACTACGCATTATTGGTTGCATAGTTTTGTGAGGCTGAGTGATCCGGGTCTGTATTTTTTATCTCTGAGAAGCAAGTTGGTTGAATAGCAAGGTCGCATCTGGATTATTATGTGTATTGGTCTGCATTTGTATATAATTAGTGATATTTGCTGTGTGAGAAAATCATTACTGAATATGCCCAATATGACGGTTTATTTATGTTGTGCTCTCTGGAGACAGGTTATGTTCAAAGTTATAAATTACGAAAAACTGAGGAGAATATTACGGGAAATCATCAACGCGCCCGCGTTGTGTGTAATTACTGTTAGCATGTATATGGCTTGTAATCCGACAGTGTACAGTGAATATAATTATTTCTTATGTCTCTCATTTTTGAAATTCAGCAAATTCGTATATGTAATTTCCAGAATGGAGAAGAAAAAGTGGATGCGTAACTAATTTCTAGCTTTGAATCTCAATAATGTGTATCTGGGACAAGAAACCAATGTAACTATCATCAACACATACAACTTCCAACTTAGACCTCCAGTAAGGCCATCTCAGAAGCAGATTTTACATCACATCAGAGCCAAAGATTGATAACAAGCCTCATGACATTTAGGCAACACGTACAACTAAGTGCTAAGTTAACATCTTGTAATCTTGTAGAATAACCTGCATAATGTCAAAAAAAAACAGCATAATGTCAAAAAAAATCGGCATAATGTCACTTTTCAAGATAAGTGATACCCGTGCCGGACGATATGCCAACGTCACATGTCTGGAACATCCAAACAACAAATAAATGTGCGCGGTTTCAAAGTGTATAGTTTAAATAAAGATAAGTACAGATCCTCATTGTAAATACTCTCTATTTCGCTCCGTAGTTAGATCCAAACTTGTGGTGTTTACTTTTCAATAAATTGGACGAGCTCGTGGATCGATTGTAAGCAAATAAATTATTGGCAATGAGATTATGTGGATCCGGGGAGTTACTGAACTCTTAGAGTATACAGCTTCCCACTCTATAATCAAGGAAAGTATAAGAATCGTGGATATGTTAGTATTTCGTAGATGGTTGTAACATATTTGTCGCCATGTGATGTAAACAGTTGGTTGTCCCGTAATAATTGTTCTTTTTATAATAATTAGTAGTCTCAACGCAAGGCAAGGTTTCCTGATCGAAGCCCCAAATGTATCTGCTGTTGGTGGCTTCTAGTTGTATTTCCCTTTCCGTCCTTGTTTTCCTTCAAGTTACATCTGTATCCAGATGTGACGGGCATCACTTCGATATTATAGATTCACATCCATTTGGGCCTGATGAGGCCATTAAGCAGAAACATATGTCGCTCGGGTTACCAATCCTTCAATTTCTGCTTCTATTCCTTTATCGCGGACGTGCTCCCGATCGTCCTTTGCTCTTCACCTAAGTTTCCGCAAGACTACTTGCCGTTCTTTATAAATAAATAACATTAATTTCAAGTGACGAAGAATGATGAGGAAGTACTTAACTTGTAATTGTCGCTTCCATCACACTGATTGTTTCCCTGTTAGGACTGGAAGCATCTGTGAAATTTTCCTAATGATACAGTTACCTACTGTTTCCCTCTACGTTAAGCGGAGAAACGGGGGGAATCCCGATTTGAATAAAATATGAACATTAAGGGTAGATTCACATGTGTCGGAGAGTTTTTCCTAAATCGGGACGTTGACGAGCCGTATTTATCTGCTGTCGCATTGAATGAGGTACTTTGTTTTCCAAACAGAGTCTCCTAACGAAAATATTTGGTTCACAACTCTATAGAATATTTATGCTTGTAAAGCTGGTAAGCAATTTTGCATTATTTAACAGTTAGGAGGTTAGGGAACAGGTTAATTTCCAAGACCAACGAATTCGTGTACGTTAGGACTCAAGTTGTTGGCGATATAACTTAGAGTTAGCGCATAAGTTTGTCAAAAAAATTTTATACCGATGCCTTTTAAATTGCCAAAGCCATACAGTGGCGTACAGTATTTTTTTTAGAAGGATGATTCAAGTAGCCAAGTGTACTGAGGGTAGTCTCATATTGCTAGTTTTTTTATACTCCAACTACCGCGAAGACCTAAACACCCGTGCGGCTATAGGGGAATACGGGGGAGAGGAAGAACGCCACACGGACTCTGGCGAGGGAACACGTGTGCACGAAACATGCACACATTCTAGCCCCGCCTACGAGATCCGCCGGGTGGTACCTCCGCGTTAGACAGTCATAGACCGTCTGTCACCTACGTTATTGCTAAACAGGTATAAATTGAATGAGGTGAATGAACGAGGCATATCAACAGTTTCAGCTTGACCCCTTTTTCATGAAAAGAGGTACCAATATTTGAAAAGTTTCTTAGTTCTACCAAACTCGGACACTTCGGACTAAGAAGATGATAATAGTAGACGTCTTTGTTTATCAACAACGTATAGTCACTAGCAGATGTTCACAACAATTCACTTTCCCAAACAGACTTAGTTAGATACATCGGGAGCAAAAAAAAAATGTTTTCAAGCAATGGCAGAATATCTAATATTGAAAATAGTAGGACACCATGCGTGAATTTCACCCGATATTTGTAAATAGCTGCGATCCGACCAGATCCTTGGCTGAAAGCAAGTAGCTTGTTGCACATATATGGCAATCACTGTTGTTTTACAGGGTGATTCACAAGTCGTGACCAAAAATGAAACATCATACACAGGAGCGCATTTTAAGGGGGGTCTTCTATGTAACATTTTTTCGACTAGGGATTCATTAAAAAGTTATGGGGTGTTAAAATTTAAAAATAATTTTTTTTACGAAAACAATGCACTCTACGAAAAAAGGCAACAGTAATTATTTGTAGCAAATTGAAGGTAAAATTCGAAAAATTGCTCGTTTAAAAAAAAGCAGTGGCGTACTGTCTTTATTTGGAAAAATAATGCCACTAGTCCCCTGTGTCTCCGCCACTGGTACACGTCAATTTTAAGTAAAAGCTTTTAAATGTGGACAATACTTAGGTTAATCAACATACCAAGTTTTTGCTTTTTAAAGAAGTCCAATCTTTGTCTGAGTAAATAATTGCCGTATCGTCTGCAAAATCCATCATTTCTCCTTCGTTTTTTAACCTAAAAAGATCATTTATATATAAATTAAACACCATTGGTCCTAATACGGTTCCTTGTGGAAGTCCGAATCTAACAATCATATTTTCACTCAGTGTACTGTTGATGTTCACACATTGTTTCCTGTTTTCCAAATATACTAAGTGACATATAAATTCGAACACACAGTTTAAATGGTTTTATTTTAATAAAATTTTGTATAAGTACTTAATGAAGCATAATAAGTAAATGATAAAAATTTCATGCACTGCTTTAAAGCCCTTTGACCTTAATAATGTGTGGATGCACCCTGATGTGCTACGCATTCTCCAACGCGCCTAGGCATGCTTGTGATCAGGTGGTCAATGTCCTCCTGTGGTATCTCCTTCCAGGCAACCACCAACTCCTCTCGGAGTGCTTCTAGATCCTGAGGAGGACGTTGCAAATTGAGCAATCTTTTACCCATCATATCCCACACGTGCTCAATTGGGGATAAGTCGGGAGATCTTGGTGGCCATGGTAACAATGTGACATCATTATTTTGAAAGAAGTCTATTGTGACTCTTGCAACATGTGGTCGGGCATTATCTTGTTTGAAAGTTGGATCTGCCAGGGTGTGAAGATAGGGTAAAAGATGGGGTTCTAGAACTTCGTAGATATAACGCTGCGCGTTCATGTTACCTCTGATGAAGATTAAAGGTGACCTGGAACCATAAACTATAGCACCCCAAACCATAACTCCAACAGTGTGATGAAAATGTCTTTCAACAAAAAACTGTGGATTCCTCCTTTCACCACGTCGCCTTCTAACCCTGGCACGACCATCGTGCATGCCTAAACAAAATCGAGACTCGTAACCGTTGTTTGCACCACTCAAGGCGATTACGTCGGTGTTCTCGAGTTAAAGAGAGGACCCAGTGTGGCCGGTATGAAAACAAGCCAAAACTTCTCATTCGTCGGTAAACACTTCGCATGCCAATAGGTCTTCCGTGTTCTGCAAACCATTCATTTGCAATGGACCTGGTAGTGGAGAAACGGTCCCTTAAGGCCAATAATCTTAGGCGGCGATCTTCACGGTCTGTTGTTCTACGGCGGCGTCCAGTGCCCCTTGCTCTTTGCGTACGGCCTGACAATACCTAACCACAGTGTCTACACTTCTTTGCACTCTAACTGCAATTGCCCGAAAAGAAAGTCCAAAATATCAGTATGTTTCTGCCAGGTCAACCCCTTGTCAATGATGACTCCAAGATACCTGACTGATTTCTCCCATGGTATACGAGTTTCATTCACTAATATCTCTGAGGGGGCACCGCAATGTTTTTTAGTACAATAGATTGCCTGCGTTTTCGTATTAATTTTGATCAACCATCGATCCTCCCACTCCATTACTTCCTCCTCCGCACTCTGCAGCATGTCGTGAACCAGGTTACCAGAACAAGACTGAGCTAGCAATGCAGTGTCGTCAGCATAGAGATAGACTTCACAGTTGCTGGGACAAGGACGTCATGTATATTAAGTGAATAAAGAATTAGTCCTAAGACCGAACTCTGAGGAATACCTGTGTTGTTGACAACACGTTGTTAATTTTGATCCGAAACCTCCTTCCTTCTAGAAAAGATTTCAACAGTTTTAGTGGCCAAAATGGAACACCATTTTGGTTGGGCTTATACAAGTGGCCCATGTGCCACACCTTGTCAAATGCCTTTGATTCATCTAAAAGCAAGATACCAGTACTTTTGTTCAGGGTGAACCCCCTGGTTACATGCTCCACCAGTCTAACTGCCTATATATCCGTATTATGCTCAGACCGAAAGCCGAATTGCACGTCAGGAATCACATGGCGATTTGACGAGAAATTCTCAAGGTGACGATAAATCACCTTTTCAGCGAGCTTAGAAGGAGCTGACAGCAGATTAATGGGACGGTAATCCTGGGGGAATATCGAACCTGCCTTCTTTGGGATCATGATGACTTCAGCGACCTTCCACGCCTTAGGAAAGTAATGAGTTCTGAGCATCGCATTGATTATTGCCACCATATAAGTCAAAGCCCTGAGCGAAAGCAACTTCAGTGCTTTCTTGGTGATTTGATCCTCTCCAGGTGTTTTACGCACCTCTAGGTCCTTAATGCGACCTTGGACGTCTGCTGGTGTGCAAAACGGAATCTCAGAGAATTCCGTTGATGTGCTATGCTGAGATTCATCTTCCGTAGAAGAATCTTCTGAAAAGGAGTCACCGATGTTGGTATCGCCATTCGCTCTGAAGTATCTCCTGACAGATCTTACAATTTGTCGTTCCTCGTCAAGGTCCTTGTTCAGATCATAATTAGGAGAGAACTGCCTTTCCACGACGTCAGCAAAAACCTCCACTTTATCCTCAGTCCTGAAAACTATGCCTCCAGGACCATGAATATGATTCTGAGCGAGTTTGCCACTTTCCAGAAAGGAATACTTCAAGCATCCCCGACAGAAAGCCGCTCCACTGCTCATTGCGGAATGCATGGAGTGCATTTGTCACTTCATGAACTAGATCGCAACCCTCTTTTCAGAAATTTTACGACGTATGTCAGCAGGGAGAACATCTGCGACCCTTACGCCTCTGCTCAACACTGGATGCCAGTTACACTCTATGAATGGATAGATGTCACTTACTATTAGTGAAAAGACAATCAGGTAAACGGCTGGAACTCTAAAGCCCGTATCGTCAGTCGCCCCTACAATTGTAGGGCGCCTTTATGGCCTCCTTGATTATCATAGTTTTCTACTTCTCCGTGTCAACGCTCTATTTTGTGGTTATGTCACAAACATCTATTTGCATCAAATTGTGCTTGCTTTTGAGTTATATCATGTTTTATCAGCCTGAAATCTCCTACAATTTAAAAAGAAAACATATCTTCACAATAGGAGAGCGCTGACGCTGACACGGGACAAGTGTAATTTAGAAATTTTTGAAGGAGAGAAAGAAATATGACAATCAAGGAGGCTATAAACGCGCCCTACAATTGTAGGGACGACTGACGATATGGGCCTTAGTATTCACAAGTGGCATACCATGTAGATGGTATCAATAAGCACATGATGAACTATTTCTGTTTACTTTCTGCTTCTATGACTACGACCAACCATGAACGGATTGTCTCATGCTTGTCAGCATTCATCAGTGTGGTATAATAGGTTCAGTCATTGGACAAAAACGACTGGAAACAAACAAGCGAATAAGGCCTACTTAAAAACTCAGTGCATGAAGAGGTGCGACCTTCTTCCCATTATATCCCATATATGTTCGATGGGGGAAATGTCTGGAGATCGAGGAGGCCACTAAAGCAAATTTACTCTGGGTGTTGTATTTTATATGTCACTTAGCATAATTCGCTTGACCTTGACATTCGATAACAAAGTTCGTGTTTCTTCGAGAACGTTTCATTAGATTTGTCCCACCCGTGTGTCACGCGCCTTACTCTTCACACTCTGCAACCATAAGAAACACACGAGAAAATTCACAAAACGATATGCGGCCTCCCAGACCATCGTAAAATATACAGTGCATCTCTCGCATTCCGCACTGGAGAGAGCCCTTTCGCTCCTTGTGCGCATTATCTGCTCCTTCTTCGCATTTCCATTGAAAGTGGAGCACCCAGCTGAATCCCTAATCGTTTCAGGTTTCATTAAGATGCTTTTGCTTCCGCTTCGTATCGGGCAAAGGGGTACACGCGCCATTTGAATTTTTCTATTTCGACGTTTGCACTCCAGTGGCGTTGATGTAGGCCCGGTTTTCCAATCGCAAACTAAATGCAACTTGACTGCTTAACTATCAAAAACAGTTTTTTATAGTGAAATTGATCGAACGAGAGAACCATGAGATATGAGACAAACTATAAGGTTGCAGTCAAACCGCAATGTCCAGCCTAAGTGTTTGATACACGATAATTCAGGCATAATGTATACTAAGTGACATATAAATCCGAACACCCAGTTTAAATGGTTTTATTTTAATAAAAGGTGGTGAATGTATTTATCTTACTGTAAATAACAAGTGAAACAATTTTCAGCCTTATCAGTTGGACATTCCGGTTTTTATACTGCTTTTTTTTAATTCACTAACGCTATAAAAATGAATATTTCAGCCGCAGTAAAGAATCAACGTTGGCGGATTTTGGTTCTTGACATCCTTTACGATCGGTTACGATGCCTAGAGTACGGAGACCTGTACGATTTCGTCAACTTAGTGAGTTTGATAGGGGCCGTATAGTGGGACTTCCGGAAGCTGGACTTTCTTTTCGGGCAATTGCAGTTAGAGTGCAAAGAAGTCTAGATACTGTGGTTAGGTGTTGTCAGGCATGGCTTCGAGAAGGCCGTACGCAAAGAGCAAGGGGCACTGGACGCCGCCGTAGAACAACAGACCGTGAAGATCGCCGCCTAAGATTATTGGCCTTAAGGGACCGTTTCTCCACTACCAGATCCATTGCAAATGAATGGTTCGCACAACACGTAAGACCTATTGGCATGCGAAGTGTTTACCAACGAATGAGAAGTTTTGGCTTGTTTTCATACCGGCCACACTGGGTCCTGCCTTTAACTCGAGAACACCGACGTAATCGCCTTGAGTGGTGCAGACAACGGTCACTCTGGGATCAGGAATGGAACAGTATTGTCTTTAGTGACCAGTCTCGATTTTGTTTAGGCATGCACGATGGTCGTGCCAGGGTTAGAAGGCGACGTGGTGAAAGGAGGAATCCACAGTTTATTGTTGAAAGGCATGTTCATCACACTGTTGGAGTTATGGTTTGGGGTGCTATAGCATATGGTTCCAGGTCACCTTTAATCTTCATCAGAGGTAACATGAACGCGCAGCGTTATATCCACGAAGTTCTAGAACCCCATCTTTTACCCTATCTTGACACCCTGGCAGATCCAACTTTCCAACAAGATAATGCCCGACCACATGTTGCAAGAGTCACAATAGACTTCTTTCAACATAATGATGTCACATTGTTACCATGGCCACCAAGATCTCCCGACTTATTCCCAATTGAGCACGTGTGGGATATGATGGGTAGGAGATTGCTCAATTTGCAACGTCCTCCTCAGACTCTAGAAGCACTTCGAGAGGAGTTGGTGGTTGCCTGGAATGCGATACCACAGGAGGACATTGACCACCTGATCAGAAGCATGCCTAGGTGCGTTGGAGAATGCGCAGCACATCAGGGTGCATCCACACGTTATTAAAGGTCAAAGGGCTTTAAAGCAGTGCAATCATTTTGAAATTTTTATCATTTACTTATTATGCTTCATTAAGTACTTATACAAAATTTTATTAAAATGAAACCATTTAAGCTGGGTGTTCGGATTTATATGTCACTTAGTATATGTCTCAAAAGTTTTGCCACAATATCAAGTTGCCTTTGTAAACAAAAGTTTATTTACTTATTTTACTGTCAGTTGACGATGAAATTATGAAAAACTGAGAGAAATTGATTAGAATTCCGCTCAGGACCTCAAGTTGCGTCTGGTAGAGCAGAATGGGCGACTCCACATAATTCTATAGTATAGTTTAGTTAAGTAGTGAGTTGTAATTTATGATAACAAGTTAGTGTTTAATTACATTTCTGACAAAAAAAAATTCGATAAGTGTTTTGTGCTAAAACATACGTTAAGAGCAATGGTGTATGGATTATTAACCAATACTTGGAAAACGAATACGCAGGCAACTGATGGTCAACTTAAATCATAGCTAACTTTAAAGTTAACCAGCGATAAAAAAATCGAACCTAAGTCACGAAGTACAGCTTCCTTTGATACCGTCGCGATGGCATAAACTAAATAGCGAAGTACCACAACTGCTACAAAAAAGAGTATCCGCGTCATTTGAATTGTTGTCATTACTCGCATCATATAATTTTAAAACGTTATTGAATTAAAAGTTTGTTACATGGCTGCACAATCATCATCGAATGCCTTGCAGTTTGTAATATAAACTTCCCTGCTCCAGCAGATATACTTTTTACGATTATCCTAAAGTTTATTGGCAACTTAATTGTCTTTAGGGCGAGACTGTATCAATGGCAACATTGTATATCTATCTCGTGGCTTGTGTTGATGGACGATCGCTATGTGCTGTTGCCAGTGTTGCAGGCCAGCGCTGGGTGCAGCTGCGATTCAGTTGATTCGGGAGGATTTATGGGATTTGAAGAATTTATCGTGGAGTAACGCGTGAGCGTGGCCATACACGGATCATGTGAGGTCCACCCAGGGCAAGTGAGCTGTTTGAAAATCGTCAGTAACAAATTCGTGTTCGTGGTGTATCGACGAGTCAGTTTCTCACAGCATGAGAATACGAGGGATGTCTGGAAGTTTTGCATATAGAAACATAGTAGGCTGCGCGGACTGAACGTCAGTACTGAATCTCAACCTCACTCTTTAGTAAACTTAAATTCAAAGTTTCGTAACAATACGTGCAGTGTTCCCACTACAGTGAATTTTTAGGTGCCATCAAGTCATTAGAAAAATGGAACTCAACCGAGAAAATTTTCGCGCCATAATTTATTACAACTTTCAGAGACAATTATCGTAACAAGAATTCCTTGCTGAGTTACTGTCTGTTTTCGGCAACGAAGCGCCACATCAGTTGACAATTTCCCGTTGGTATGGAGAATTCAAACGTGGCCGGGTGAGTCTTAGCGACGATACCAGGGTCGTTTCTCGTTGGATACCCCACCTGCTGACTGAAGAGCAGAAAGCAGCCAGGGTTAATTGGTGTCAAAAAACGCTTGACCGTTTCAAATCCGGAAACTCAAAAAATGTGTACAGCATTGTTAGTGGTGATCAATCGTGGATTTACTGTTATGAACCAGAAAATAAACGACAGTCGGCTGTTTGGTTGTTCCAAGGTGAAGAAAAGCTAACAAAAGTCATCCGTTCTCGAAGTGTTTCGAAAAAGATGGTCGCGAGATTTGTGCCAGAAGCGGGTCATTTTGCAACAATTCCTCTTAATGAACAAAGAACTGTTACTGGTATACCACCATTTGTTTGCCAAAAGTCATCACCGAGCTTCGAAAAGTCAACCCCGAAAGAAGAATCATCCTCCACGAAGGCAATGCAAGCTCGCAGACAGCCCAAAAAACAAGGCAGTATTTAACGGAAGAAAACGTGGAATTATTAGACTAACGGTTTCTTTACTTTCCCGAAAATTAAAAACAGACTGCATGGTCAAAGGTTCCAGTCACCAGAAGAAGCAGTTGACGCATTAAAAAATGCCGTTTTGGATCTGCCAGCAAATGTGTATTAATCTTTGTGGAGAATACTTCGAAAAACAATAGAGTCATTTAAAACTACCTACAGTGTTGTTTATTTCCATATGCAAAACTTAAAGGACATCCCTCGTAACGAGATATTAACCTATTTGACTAGAAGGTACCCAACACAACCAAAAGCCTTGCCTAATCGAAAATTAGCTCACGTACCGAAGAATTTCTGTATGCGTCAAGACTGTTGACGCAGATTTTGGGATTTCCTTTGCCATCGTTGAGAAATCCTTGGGATTCGAAATTTAACGATGGGAAGCTGTGCAGTGATGTTCCCTTGGATGGCTGATGGTATGTCTGGGCATGAACAATTTTCTCTAAAATGGAAGTGGATCTTATCACCTCTAGGGTGATGATTGCGGAATTTTTCTTGATCCTAAGCAGCTAGTGGGCATCTTCTGGGATATCTGAATCATGGAGTCTGTGTCACAAAAAGGTAAACATTTTTATACAGCGTGTCTGCGGAAGGTTGGAAAATCTCGAAACTGGAGATACTACAGACCAAAATATATGAATTGACCTAAACATAACTCAAAGTTTATTTTCTATTTTTCCTTATTGCTTGAGAAGTATTTCATATTTTGGCATAAAACTCGGTATAGCGTGGTTTTCTACTATGAGTATCCGTTATTTTTTATGGCCAGACTTCTAGAGGGCGCCACTTGCAGCACGATTTCGGTAAATAACTGATCATAACTTTTTTGTGGTACCCTGTATAGAAAAACTGACAGAAAAATCTTATTTTCTCGTGTTTCCACAACAAAAAAGGTTCACTTGTTCGAAGTGTCTAAAGCTAATAGTTTTGGAGATATTTGTTTTTAAAGGTTCCAATGCATTATTTCGACCATGATGATAAAACGTTTTTATAGCATAATAATCAAGTTGGCAAGTAGCTCGAGAATTTCAAGTTTCCAAATGTACAGTAAATGCCATTTTTCAAGCGCAACTGCTCCATCCATCTCACCTGCAATAAGAACACGGTTCAAGCGCGCATTATGAACCGGCAAGGGTAAAATTTTGTCCATGGCTCTTAAGGAAGTTTAACCACGACAATGGTTTTAATTTGTTAATATTATTTTTGGACGAAGCAGGATTTGGAAGGAATGGGCCCATTCACCCGCATAATCTTCACATTTATGCAGACGAAAATCCTCATGCAATAATACAAATCCGCCACCAAGTACAATTTCAAATTAATTTATGGTAAGGAATAATAATTGGACAATATTTAATAGGAACCGTTGAGTTACCACCTAGACTAAATGGCCAAAGCTATTTACAATTTCTGGAAGAACAATTACCCACTCTTCCATTACACACATGCATGAATATGTGGTTTATGAGAGATCTCCAGATTTAAATCCTATGGATTTCTTCTTCTGGGGTGATTTAAAACGACGCGTTTACAACACGCCAGTGGAAACTGTAGATGATCTTCGACAAAGAATTTTCCACCATAGCCAGAAAATCAAAAATAACATCTAAATGCTTTGGAGAGTGCAGCAAGGATGAGCTGGTCGAGCTCGACAGTGTGTTAGGCAAGGTGGTGCTCTTTTGAACAATTTTTGTAGTTATTATTTCCGTTTATTAGTTTTGTTGCCATCCTCATTTGTTATTGTTGAAAACTATAGCAACGCTACTCAGATATTATCCAAAGCAACTTGATTATCATGTTACAAATAATGCATTGGAACTTTTAAAAAGAAATATCTCGAAAAATATTAGCTTTAGATACCTTCTGTGTTGTGTAAATACGAGAAAATAAGATTTTTCGGCCAGTTGTTGTATACAGGGTAGCACAAAAGAGTTATGATAAGTTATTCACCAAGATAGGGCTGTAAGTGACGCCCTCTAGAAGTGTGGCTATAAAAAATAACAAATTCTTGTTTCTCATGGTTTTAAATCTCTCTACACGGAGTTTTATGGCAACGTCTGAAATGCTTCTCAAGCAATAAGAAAAAATAGGAAATAAAATTGTATCTTTGACACCATCGCAAACTTCTATCAACTTTAGGACAATTCACATATTTTGGCCTATAGTATCTCCAGTTTCGAGATTTTCAGACACCCTGTATATTACTTTCACAAATGACAACATATCAAGCGCAGGCGCTACGTCTGACAGACCAGTATATTCGGGTGACTGATATACCAAGCGACTTTGTTCCTTTGAGCTGATGCTTCAGCGATCTACACCTGCCAGACGTACCCGTCAAGCCTCTATTTTCATCTTATTCAGCAGCTGTGTTACGAACAATTTGAAAAAATCCTTAGTTCTACCAGTCACGGGCAGTTCGTACTGTGAAGATGTCATTAACTTATTTATAACCGCAGAGGCAAAATTCGAATGCGTTTCATTTCAAAGTCCAGTGACCGCAACCGTCCACTTGAAGCCTTAGATAAATGAATAAATATTTGAATTTACCGTTTCTAGGCAAAATGATCCCTTTTATTGAATAGATAACCTAAAATTGTTTCTAGTTTCCTAACGTGATACCTTTCAGTAATGTCAGCATTTCTAGTCATTAAACAGGTGAACGATAATTGTATGTATTGATTGGATTGCAGTTGACATAACAAGGTGTGGAAAAAAGAAGTTCGTAGCAGCCGTGCAAATGCCAATAATAAATTTTAAATAAAGGCTTTATTGGAAAAACTTCAGCTACCTACGTAAATGTCGATACGGCTTTCTATCGCTTTATCGCCCTTATCGCTCGGAAAAGTTAGATGATTCAATGCAATTCAATTTTATGCTGGAACAGTTTGCGTAGAAGTTATGAAATAAGGGTTATTTTTGGAAACGACGGGCAATATACTATAAATGTTAGAAAAACTGCCTTATATTTTACAGCTATTTGATTTGAGATAATATGTCTAGAATCCCATGAGCTATGAAATGCAGCATTTCACGTGAAGTGGACAGCAAAGAAAAAAGGTTTTAGAATACATTCGTTTTAGGCCTGTTTTTACATCTGGTAGGTGTGAGAGGTTTCATGTGTAACGTATTTACTAAGCTATGGTATTCTAAAGATACAACCGTAATTAAAATTGGGATTCCTTTGGATTTTTTTTAGATTTGAAGAGTATTGCATTGATATTTTAAATATAGGCCTATAACTCTAATATCCAGTTTAGCAAAAATTATTGAGAAAATTATAAAGACACGATTTATACATTTTTTTGATAAACATAATCTGGTTATTAAAAAGCAATTTGGAATCCAGAAAAAAAGTCCACCCAAGACGCAATTTCTTTTTTGACATCGAAATCATACAAATTACTGTACCAAAGTGAATATACTCTATGTGTGTGCATAGATCTAGCAAAAGTATTTGACACAGTCAACCACTTGCATCTATTAGAAATCTTACATGACAAGTTACCTTTTCAACTAAAAACAGTGCGTACAAATAAATAATCACTTAAGCACAGACAAACTGATTACTTATGGTATCCCACAAGTGACAGTGTTAGGCCCCTTATTATTTACACTCTACATTTATAGCCTGCTTAGCTTAAAATTTGAAGGGACAATCATAAGCTTTGCAGACGATAGTGATATTACTTATTCGGCTAATACTTTGTGGAATGATCTAAAAGAAAAGGCTGAAAGAGACTTAATAATAATTGCAGGCTGTTTCAGGCATAAATGCCTAACTATTAACTTTCAAAAAACTATGTTCATCCAACTCACAAGCATTAGAAACAAAATTCCGTCCATTGTTTCAATACAGATTATTTGTTATGATACAAATACTCAAATAAATTTAACAAATAATAATAATAATAATAATAATAATAATAATAATAATTTAATATAAAATAATATAATCAAAATATCTAGCTGTATACTTAGACTCAAATTAAAGTGGAATATATACATATATATATATATAACTTGAGACGTGGTCATTGTCGTTTAGACCAGATCTCTTAAAGGAAGGATTACATCACACAAAAGCGATTCTAGGCTTCATCCTGAAAGATGCGCTCTAGCATCTCATGTTAACACAACAGGGCATTCTATGAATTACACAAGTATCAAAGTTCTTGATAAAGAAAAACACCTTTCCAAACGTTTATTCCTGGAAATGTCCCACATTTTCATGAATAACAACTGTATCAACAAAAAGACAGATGTTAAACAACTGAGTGTCATTTACTCATATTTGCTAAACTGCGAAAAATTGGAGAACTTACATATCTCCCCAAATTTTGACTCTTCACAACCATAAATAGAATCTGTATCTTGGCCGATTCCACCAGTGAATTTCATTCCACTCAAAATCTAATAATTCTCTTCTCACGATTTAATAATAATTGTTAATTTAATTTCCTATTAATTAAAATATAGTTTATTCAACTCCCTCTGGTCGGTTTAACAATTTCTTACATAACATTCTGAAAATCACATCATCTGAAGTGATTTGGCAACGTTGGCACACGCCCACAATTCGTTTTATCTTTCAACACAGACATTGACAACCTTCGGCCTTCTGTCAAAGGGTTCATCTCACTCATTATTCCATGACCACCATTTTGTGCAATCATCAAGTGGCTTCACGATGTAATGCTTTAATGTTTTTATATAATTTTTTAATATGTTTTTAACTTATTCTTGTCATATTTTATATAATTTTGACCATTGTACCATCTATCCAGCTCACACCATGTTACTGGACGTTTTCCTCATCCTATACGTAAACAACAATTAGCAACATCCTCACATACTACTGTAAGTTGAGTCAATTTAAATTCATTTTACACTATTGTTGCTACTGTTATCATTGTAATTGCAGCTCCTGATGATGATGGCAAAGTCCATTGAAAGCTAGAGAGAATTAAAAAAGTATAAAGAGTCCTCTTTGCTTAAATTTTGTCGCAGTACCCAACAAAAGGCGGAAGCTTTAATTTTTCACCTAACATATATATATATAAAACTCGGTTTAAAAGCATGAGAAACAAGAATTTGTTGTTTTTTATAGCCACACTTCTAGAGGGCGTCACTTACAGCCCTATCTTGGTGAATAACTTATCATAACTCTTTTGTGCTACCCTGTATACAACAACTGGCCGAAAAATCTTATTTTCTCGTATTTACACAACACAGAAGGTATCTAAAGCTAATATTTTTCGAGATATTTGTTTTTAAAAGTTCCAATGCATTATTTGTAACATGATAATCAAGTTGCTTTGGATAATATCTGAGTAGCGTTGCTATGGTATTCAACAATAGCAAATGAGGATGGCAACAAAACTAATAAACGGAAATAATAACTACAAAAATTGTTCAAAAGAGCACCACCTTGCCTATCACACTGTCGAGCTCGACCAGCTAATCCTTGCTGCTCTTTCCAAAGCATTTGGATGTTATTTTTGATTTGCTGGCTATGGTGGAAAATTCTTTGTCGAAGATCATCTTCAGTTTCCACTGGCGTGTTGTAAACGCGTCGTTTCAAATCACCCCGGAAGAAGAAATGCATCGCAGCTCCTGATGAAGATGGCAAAGTCCATTGAACGCTAGAGATTAATAAAGTAAAAGAGTCTTCTTTACCACGTCTTAAGTTATATATATATATATACGAGCCCCTTCCCACTTCAGTTGGCCCAACTATTGAAATCTTAGTTTTTTTCTTATCAAACACAAATAATAAAAATGTAGCAGCGTGTTATAGGTTTAAAACATTAACAATGAATATTTTGATAATATATAGTAAAAAACACCAACTTTATCACTCCCTAATCAAATTTGCAGCATAAAAATAACACATGTTGCAACTACAGCATATCAACCTATTTTCATTTCAATACAAAATAAGTACATAAGGCATAGGTGGCTGTGAAAAATAACAGCCATGACAATTGTTTTTATTAATCACAGCTGTCAGAATACGTTTAAAATAGTTTTGGGTAGTTAAGGTTTTCAAAATGGGTAGAGGAAAGCTTATTAGTGAGAAAATTCGGTTACTGATAATTAAATTTTTTAATTCTGGGAAATCAAACTCAGAAATTGCAACTTTGTTAGACTTATCGCGGTACAGTGTGAGAAATATTGTTAGAAGATATAACGTAACTGGTTCAGTTAATATTAAGCCACGATATGTGATAAAAAGTAATATCACAGATGCCGACCGAAGAGCATTAAGAAGAATAATCGTGAAAAACAGGCGTGCCAATTATTTACAATTAAGTGCTCTGTGGAGTGACGCTGTTGGAAGGAGAATTTCGAGATCCATAACTTATAGAGAGGCCCACAAACTGGGACTTAGTACTTGCTAGGTAAGTTTTCTTATAAAAAAAGTGAAGTAAAAACCCTAAAGTTGCACAACTTGTTTATAGGCCAAAGAAAAGCCACTATTAACTCCACTGCAAAAAAAAAATCGGCTTAGATGGGCTAAAGAACATAGACAATGGACACCTCAACAATGGTGTGCAACATAATGGAGTGATGAGGCCCGATTCGAAGTTTGTGTTGGTGACAGTCGCAGTAGAGTTATTCGCAAAAAAATGAAGCATTCCATGTTGACTCTCTGAAGAGAAAAGTGAAATTTCCAGCATTTATTATGGTCTGGGGCAGTATGTCATCAAAAGGAGTAGGAAAACTTCATTTTATTGTTAGAACTGTGGATACAAACAAATATTTGGCAATTTTAGAAGAATCGCTTTCACCAGTGATGGAAGAATGTTTGACATCCGGCCAAGATTTTGTGTTTCAGCAAGATGGTGCAGCGTGCCATACCTCAAAAAAGGCTATAAAATGAATGGAAGAAAATAATGTACCACTTTTAAAATGGGTTTCTAGCAGTCCAGATCTGTCACCTATTGAAACTTTGTGGCACGAGATGAAAAAGGTTCTACGACAACATCCTGCTCGTACAATCACCGAACTGAGACAAAAGCTTCAAGAAATATGGGATTGTTTTACACGAAATTTTTGCCAAAACTTGGTTAACACTATGCCCCAAAGAATTTCAGCCGTAATAAAAAATAAAGGTGATGTTACCCAATCGTAATCTTTCAATTGTTGCTTTGTTAATTTCGCGCGTTTATTCGCACGTTGTTTATTTGTTCAGATCTTCTATTAGTTATAGGTCTAAGTGATCTCAAATATGTATTTTTTACGACTAGAGTGTATCTAAAATGTTTTTGAGAAAATAAATTGTATTAGAAGTAAATAGTTTCGTCATGTTTAGTTTATAAAGGCATATTTTGGTACAAATCTTGAAGTGGGCCAACTGAAGTGGGAAGGGGCTCGTATATCCCACACTCTAATGAACGTGCGTCGAATTGAAGACCACTTTCCACTTGATTTTTCGATGAGATAATCATCTGATGCTTTGAAACACTTGTAGACGTACTTCAAAATTGAAAATGAACAATAATTCCAATGCTCATCGGAATCCACAGTGACGGCTTCATACGCGAGTTTGCAAAACTTCATCTTTACATTTTTCTTTATAAGATTCTCATTACTAGGTTTGAAATACGGTGAATAACTGAAAACGATGACTACTCCAACATTGTTGATAAAGAATAAAAAATGCAATCGTAAAATTATTGTGGAAAGCTATATGCCATTATAAGCAAATATTAGATTCCGAGAGCAGCCCGTTGAATCTTTGAGATATCCGGATGGATTGGAATTTAATATCCCCTGGAAATAAAAGATCAACTTGGCACTAAGAAGTGTTTGTTTTCGCATTATTGAAGTGATACCGGTTAAAAGTGTTCAAAGACTCGAGGACAAAGTTAGCACTGCTTGTATTCAAAGGAGCACCACAGTATTTTGAAAAAACCTAAAGGTTAGTTTCACTTTCACAACGGGACTGTTCATAGAGAAAATAAAAAAACTAATAGATATTACTACCAATAAAGCAAAAATTAGTCACAAAGAGAAAAGCAGAAATGCCTGGATTACCAAAGGATTAATAACATCGGCAATAGAAAAAGAAAGACTATATAATATAATGAAACTAACGCCAACTACAGAGAATACCGACTGTTACAACCAATATAAAAATAAATTTATAGAGCTTGCAAGGCAAACCAAACGAAAACATTACCTAAATAAACTGAATAATAACTTAAATGATCCTAAGCGGCTTTGGACAACTATTGATGAGATTACTGGAAAAACAAAATTCAAAGAGTGTGTCACTGAGTTAAATACAACATCGGGAACAGTATTAAAAAATACTCAACAGATATGCGATGAATTTATAAAATTCTTTACTGACATAGGCGAAAATTTAGCTAGTAATATACAAGCAAACGTACAAAATACTCAGCCTCCAAAAAGAACTTTGAGCTCATTTATTTTGGATAAAGTCGAGCAATGTGAAGTATACACCACTGTTATGCCCTTAAAAAATCGGAAAAGTCCCGGGTTCGATGGTATTAAAAGCGAATATTTGAAAATTAAAGCCGAAGACATAACAGAACCACTCACTTACCTAATCAACAAATGCTTTGAATCTGGCATATATCCCTCAATTTTAAAAAAAGGTAATATAATACCGATACATAAATCAGGAACAAAAACCGATGTTAACAACTATAGACCAATATCAACAATATCCAGTGTAGCAAAGGTTTTTGAAAAAGTTTTATCTACTAGAATGATTCGATGCCTCACAAAATTCAAAATTCTAAGTTTAAATCAATATGGATTTACAGAAGGGAAGGCTACATCGGACGCAATAACTAAAATTGTAAATCAAATACATCAAAATATTGATAACAGAATCCCTTCAATCTGCACTTTTGTTAATTTAAAGAAAGCTTTCGACACAGTTAATCACAAATTATTATTAGAAGCATTGGAGAGAATTCTTTTCAGAGGAAACGCGTACTTACTGATCGAAAATTATTTGTCAAATCGCCCACAATCTGTGCAGATATCAGGATCATTTATTAAAGAAATGTATATTAAGTGTGGTGTCCCACAAGGAACTGTCTTAGGTCCGCTGTTATTCAATATACATTTAAATGATATTTTCCAAATTAATTGTGTTGGCAAAATAACTAGTTTTGCAGATGATACTGCAATATTATATGAAGGCACTGACTGGTCTGATCTGAAAAATGCAATTGAAAATGATTTTATCAAAATTATTCGGTGGTTTAACAGTAAAAAATTAAGCATTAACTACTCTAAAACACATTTTTCACCATTTGGATCTTATGCTACACATCTGCCAAATTACACAAATTTCTCCTTCAACATTAATGATCAAAAAATGCAAATTAATAGAATGCCCAACATAAAATACCTTGGAGTGGTCTTGGATCCTCACTTACGATGGGACATCAATGTCAATTATGTTTTAAAGAAAGTTAGATTTGTATCCTACAAAATTAAATACCTTGGGAATATATTGACAGAAAAATATCTTCGAACATTATACCATGCACCGATTGAGCCTCACCTCACATATGGTATATTAGCATGGGGAGCTGCATGTTCCTCACATATCTATAATTTAGATGTTTTTCAAAACAGTATTCTAAAAATGATATTTAAAAAACCGAAACTTTATCCCACTGAAAAATTATACGCAGATGTTCGAATGTATGATATAAGACAGCTTTATTTCTTACACAGTATCTCTCACTACCATAAATTTGTAAACACCGACCAAAAAATTAAACATAATCATTATACCAGGTACAAAATTCGTGGCACAGTAGTTCCTCAACCGCATAAATCTATAATGCAGCGATCATATCTCTATTTAGCGCCTAAATTTTATGAAATTATACCTAAAGACTTAAAAGATTTACGTTTCGGAAATTGTTTCAAAAGTAATTTAAAAAAGTGGCTACATTCTATATCTAGGACTGAAATTCATAAACTTATAAATACGAACATCAACTAAATACATAATCTACTGTAGCTAATTTTTGTCCTTTTTTGTCATTTGCATTCTACAGTTTCAACTTAAATTATTGGTCCATGTACAGGCGATGCCTTCTATTGGGCCTGTTTTGATGTTATATTTATTTACTCATATTGTTTGTTATCTTTGTACATTGAGTGATTAAATATTATTATTATTATTATTATTACTATTACTTACCATGCCTAAGCGAGGAGGCCTCGGGATGAGCTTGAATTTGAAACGTCCTATTTGACGCTCTGTCATTGGAGTTCTTGTTCTCATGTTCGTAATTTTAGCAACTTAGCAATTTTAGAATTTAAGGAGTTCTTGTACAGTGACATTTGGTCGCTGTTTTGACATTTTATACGTTTTTTTGTAGCATAACTCTGCCTGCACAGCCCCTGCCCCGCGCATTATTCCGCCAGGCGACCGCTTGAAATTTAATGGCGAATTGACCAATAAGAGGCGTTGTCCCCACCTGTTACCGAGAGATCACGCGCTAACTGTTATTATTTACATCTCATCTTGAATTTGGATTCAGTTTAATCTGCAACATGACATATTGTCTGTTTTATTTGACGTTTTTTAGGTTTTTTACATAATCCCCCTACGGATCACAGTAAATACTGGTCGTGTAACACCTCCCTTGGCTGAGCTGTTTGGTATGATCGAGCTTAGTAGAGGAGAGATCTATGAGATAGTACGGTCGGGCATTGAAACATCCTTTTCGGGGTATGGCAAGTCGGACATTAAGTTGTAACGCTGCTTACGTTGTTAGTTCCAGAGCCAACAAAAAGGTCACCATCAGGCTTTGCCTCCACCCATACTGCTACCTACCTATCAAATGCACTGTTTGGACACACCCCTGATAAAAAACGTTTTTCCATTGTCGAAAAGATTCATTATACAGGGTGGCGCATCGAAAACGAGACAGACGCATTTACTGGCAGCTCAGTTTTTTTTAAAAAAAAACGCTCAGGCCCGTCGATTTTGTTTTCGAGGGGGACACAAGTTTGGCAAAAAATCACGTGACCACGTGCAGCTCCCTGAGCGGGGGTGACACCACCCCCAAAATCTTGAATGGAAAGGGGGTTCAAGTGATACCTTATTTTAAAGGTCTTTCAATTCCCTTTATAATATAAATAAAATAAAATTAATATACTTCAGTTCAGTAGTTTTGAAGATTTATTGATTTGAAGCTTAAATAAAACTAATACATCATCATTAGTGGAGATCAATACATTTGGCAACAAAGTAATTTAAAAATGAAGAATGAACTGACCCGTTAGGCAAGTAAATGTTGAAAATGGCCGCCATGACTCATTCACAATTCTTTGTCGCAGGTCTTCTAATGATGTTGGCTGAGTAGCATAGATTTTGCTTTTTAAATGACCCCACATAAAGAAATTCAATGGCACCTCTTCTACCAATCCATCGATCTGGAAACGTTTGATCTAAATATTGTCGAACACGTAATGCGTAATGTGGTGGGGCACCATCCTGTTGGACCATCAACCTATTCGCAATGTACCGCCGATCATTCTTGTACCAGGTGAATTTTATACGGATGAAAACTATGGGCCTTTAGAATCCGTTGGACAGTTCGTTGACAACACCCCACACAGTCTCCAATTTGCCGGTACTTAACGTAGGATCTACATAAACTTGCAGTAAAACCCGCACTTTTATTGCTTCGTTCCTTATGGGATTTTCAATGTTCCGTTTTTTATTGGGGCCTGACCCAGTTTCCCGAAATTTAGCTACAAGTTGTAGAACATATTTTCGATGCACGTTACTGTTCTCATGTCGCTCATTAAATATTTCAACTGTTCTATTAGCGCACTGATTATTTCCAAAAAAATATTTCGATAATTTTAACTCTTTCTGCTGTGGAATATACCATGGTTAATCTATGTAATAAAGCGTAACAAGTTATTTTAGCAACAAAGTTTGGTCAAATCAATCGCAAACTACGTACTAAATTCCTATTTAGAATAAGTACGAGATATTTTCTTATCTTTCTTCAAGAAATAACTTTTTTGCCACAAATAAAACGCTCCAATAGCTATTTTTAACAACAAAATGATAAACAAACCATGGGCGTAGTGCAGAAAAGCATTAACTTATTAAGTAAATGCTTATAGTCAAATTTCTTCTGTAAGTAGTACAAACTAATCTGATGTACCTATTAAAGTCTACTTTAAGCTTTAAATCAATAAATCTTCAAAACTACTGAACTGAAGCTCATTTATTTTACATCATTATAAAGGGAATTGAAATACCTTTAAAATAAGGTATCACTCGAACCCCTTTTCCACTTAAGATTTTAGGGTTGGCGTCACCCCCGCCCAGGGGGCTGCACGCGTTAACGTGATTTTTTGCCAAACTTGTGTCCCCTCGAAAATAAAATCGACGGGTCTGAGCTGCCAGTAAATGCGTCTGTTTGGTTTTCGATGCGCCACCCTGTATAATTATTATCCTCAAAACTTCTGAATCTTAACACGTTGACTTTCTGCATTCTCACGCTTCTTTCTCATAATCCTCGTTCAGCTCGCTAATGAAGAGAATTCATCATATGGAATTAAAGTTGTAGGAACTAAGAACACCTTCAGAAACGTTTTCCATTACTTCTCATCATATAATGAGGCTTAAGATGAAAAATGAGTATGAAAAAGCTCAGTAATCTCTTAGCCTTTTCCTTGAAATGTAGTATTCGACAAATTTATCCGGAGCTCTGAAATATACAGAGAACGGTAAGACGGTGTAAATCCGAAGGCAACAACTAAAGCTGCTCTTGCACGGTATAGCAGTGTGCTAGCTAGCAGATACAAGAAGCGTTCCTGGCGTATGGAGATATACCTTTATTTCTCTGGAAAGGAATATATCTTCGGATATAGATAATACAGTAATATTTTACATGGACAGATTTCCGGTATAAGATCAAGAAAACGTGGATATTTTTCAGGAGGGCGCTGGAAGATAAATTCAGCCTCACAGGTATTTGCACCCCACATTATCTTTCCAGTTTTTGGTTTTGCTACCACAGATTCAGTACCTAGCTCGTTTACGACAGGTTGCTCGGTTTATTCACCGTAAGATATATTTTTAGCCCATTATTATTCTGCTTGATCAATATGCAGAACTGTACCTCCTTCAAAAATAAACCAAACAGTTCTTAAAGGGAAACGACTTTCAGCGAAACCTCCAGAAAACTTGCCTTCTTGTCCTATAAGCTTTGGTCCAAGGTATTCACCGGTCTCTAGAAATACCAGGTTTGAAAAATGTGATCTCTTCATTAATGTACATATGGCTGTTTTCCATAATCCGGGATCTCTCTATCACGAAATGTTCACCATACATGTTAGCAAATGTACAGGGTGTCACACTTTCATCTCCTACCTAAATATTTCGAAAACCATGCATCCTAAAACAAAACTTGAAGTGCTTCGAGAGGGTGAAGTGATGAAGGTGTTGAATATTTTATGTCCAAGTATTTTACCATCACCATGGTCTTGACTATTCTCTTCAAGACCATTTCAAGGTCTAATCAACACGTTGGAAACAATTTGCATTTGCAGAAATGCTCGGCAGCTCAGTTGTGGGATCACTTAAATATGACCTTGACCATGACCTCGGAAATAACATTCAGCAAAAGCTTCCAAATCACATTTTTATACTGGAAACGGGTGAAGCAGAAAATTGTACTGGGGAATGTGACATTGACCTCAAGGTCTTGGTCGTGAAAAGCTTAAACAGTATTTGAGAAGGAGCTTACATTTCCAGCACAAAAATCAGTTGTTTCTTGGAAATTTTGACTTGACGTTGAAATGGTCACCTTCTATCGCTACCCAGAATAACAATCAGATCCTACTGATTCTTTGACAGAAAATGCAGGTGATTTAAATGACTCGTATTTCTATTTACTAATTTTAAATAGATCTTCATTCAACACACGAGCGAAAGATAGAACAAAGATAAACTGCATCATCCAAATTGGATGTAAATAATATTCATTTGGAATTATCAAAAATTCATTTTTGTTTAGAAAGATAATACCTAATTACCTACCTGAAGGTTCTGTTTAGCTTCAACGACTGATCATTTACAACTGGAACCAAAACGACCTCTTTCGTAATGTCCGTCTCATTCAGAAGTTCCAATGTTTGTTTCTTAGAAATTTTGACTTGACGTTGGAGGTCGTGGCCAAGGTTATGGTCAAGGTCGTGGTCATGATCAATGTGGACATCGCCCTGTATAGGGCACTGATAGCAGCTGTCCCGTAATTTCGATCCGGAAAATTTTTTAGACGAAAAGCGAGATAACCGAGGTGTTTAATATGGAAACTGACCCAGGGGGGTCAGGAAATGGCGCTTCCACCATGGCAATGGAGATGGAGTCAAAGGAGCAGACCATAGAGGAGCTGAGAGCCGAATTGGAGATGGTTCGACAGGAGCTGTCAAAAAAGGACGATGATAAGAAGACCAATGAAAGATTGATGATGATCATCGAAGCCCAGCAGCGGACAATTACCGACCTAACAGTTAAATTAGACCTCCAACTGAAAACCCAGGTACCTTCCCATCTAAATATTACAAATTCTTCCCAAACACTTCCCAAAAATCCCAGTAAAGACAAAGCTGTCAATCTTAAGAGACCGTTAAATAACTCAAGCGATCTTTCCACAGACGACGATACACTCCCTGACGGTTTTACCAAGGTTAAGCCCCGTAAAACGCGACGAAACAAGACCGACACGACAGGCTTTCCTCCTCTCCCTTCACCAAAATCGCAGTCTGAAACATCTCATTCAACTGCAAGCGACTCGAATAAACAGCCTGTGCCTAATCTATCGGATACTTCCACGCCTTCGACATCTCAGGTACCAGAAGACACGACTGCACAGCCCCCACGCAAGGTACGTGTTACCCCCATCGTTCTTCGTGATGCTTCGAGATGGCGAGGCGTAAATCACAAGTTTATTTCCTTGGGCATCAAATTCGAACGCGCGGTTGCCGTCGATGCAGGAATCAGGATAATTCCCAAGTCCGAGGATGATTACCACAGGATTATTCGTCTCTTCAGGGAGGAAGAGGTGCCCCATCACACTTTCCCTCTACCCTCCGAGAGGAACATTCATGCTGTAATCAGAGGAGTACATGCGACACTTTCGGAAATTGAGATCAAGGAAGAGTTGCAACAGAGGGGATATTCCCCCCTGCACATAATTCGCCTGAAACGCGGTGGCGGCGTGCCCATGCCTTTGGTGGTAGTCATACTGCCCAAGATAGAAAAATCTCAGCAGCTGTTCAACGAACACGAGCTGCTAGGTTTGGCTATCCGAGTCGAAGTTCAAAAGAACTCAAGACTCATCGGGCAGTGTCACCGCTGCCAAAAATATGGGCATGCGCAATCTTACTGCACTGCACCACCTAAATGTCTAAAATGTGCCTCTGACCACATGACCCACTTATGCCCTCAAACAGAACAAGAGGAACGAAAGTGCGCGAACTGTGGAGGGGGGCATCCAGCGAATAGCCGAACTTGCAGATTTGCCCCTAAGAAAAATCTGCAAGTGATAGCGCAAAGGCGCAATGTAAGTTACGCGGATGCAGCTAGGGATGCAACCCGGGCTGCCCCCTCTGTGGGATCTTCTGCGAACACGCAAAATGTGGACCTGGCAACCGCGCTAAGGTCCTTACAGCAGATCATAGGTCCTCTGATTAGCGCAACACAGGCTTTGCAGGCGATCTTTCCTGCAAATGGCTAGGTACAATCGACGACAGCCTGCATTTATCAAAATTCTTTTTTGGAATTGTTTGGGTCTAAGGGACATTCCCAAAAGACGGGAATTTCATCAAGCTCTTGTGGACGAAAGTATAGATGTGGCCTTGCTGCAGGAAACATTACTTAATCCGGGAGATCGTCTAGCTTTCCCGAATTACGATGTTATCCGGGCTGATAGATTGACTGGACGCGGTGGCGGCTTGGCAGTGCTAGTGAAACGCGGTATTGACTACCACAGAAGCACAAACGCTGACATGCAGAGCATCGAAGCGGCTTCCGTGGTGGTCAATATGACGGGAGGTGTGCCGTTAAAAATCACATCGGTGTATGTCAGGTGTGGTAACAGGCTGCAAGAGGCGGATCTGGAAGTCCTTTTAGACTACTCGGGTCCACTTATTGTGGCAGGGGACTTCAACTGCAAACATCGAGCATGGCATTCCAGGTTGAATTCCACCAGTGGGATCCGACTGTACAACCATGTGATACGAAATGGCTACCTCATACATAGTACTGAGGAGCCGACGCACCACCCATTTAATCACCTTCAGGCACCTGATGTTCTTGATTTGGCATTATCCAAAAACTGTAGCTACAGCATCACTTCTCGAATCATGTATGACATCTCAAGCGATCATCTTCCCGTCGTTTTGGAAGTGGCTAATGAGCAGATCTTGGGGGATGAAATCCCTCCAAGGAAACGCATTGATTGGGAGCTATACAAGTCGCTCCTCAAAGAGTTCCCCAATATACCGATCATAGATGATGAGAACGGTATAGATGCGGCTCAAGCAGAGTGGACAAGTTTTGTTCAGCAAACTCTGCAGCGTGCAGCTGTACTTCCCGTGCAGCGACACGGCAGACCTTTTCTGCCAGCAGACATTCGTCAGAAAATTTCTGATAAAAGAGCTGCAATTAAGCAAGCGAAAAGGTCTTGTCATCCTGATGACATTCGCAGAGCGACGAATCTTGTTCATGAAGTAAGAAATGCTCTTCATGAATTCCGCAATGAGCAATGGAACGACTTTCTGGCGGGGATGCTTGACTCAAGCATTCCTCTCTGGAAGGTGGCGAAGTCGCTCAAAAACGGAAAGCGTGAACAAATCCCACACATTCACGGTCCTGGAGGCATTGTCTTCAGGACAGAGGAGAAGGTTGAGGTTTTCGCCGATGCCATGGAAAGACAGTTCTCTCCCAACTATGATCTTGATAATGACCTCGACGAGGAGCAACACATCGTAAGATCTGTCAGGAGATATTTTAGGGCCAACGGCGTCAGTGACAGTCGCGCATTCGTTGGTGATTTTTCTTCATCAGAAGATTCTTCTTCAGAAGCTTCTTCAACCGAAGACTTGCTTAGCACATCAGCGGTATCTCCTGAGATCCCGCATTGCACACCAGCAGAGATTCAAGGTCATATTAAAGACCTTAAAGTGCGTAAAGCACCTGGGGAGGATCAAATCACTAATAAGGCGCTGAAGCTGCTTTCGCGGAAGTCCTTAACTTATCTCGTGGCAATAGTCAATGCCATGCTCAGGATCCAGTACTTCCCATCCGCGTGGAAGACCGCTGAAGTTATAATGATTCCAAAGAAGGTGGGTTCGATATTTCCCCAGGATTATCGTCCCATTAGCCTGCTGTCAGCTGCGTCTAAGCTCGCTGAAAAGGTGATTCTACGTCACCTTGAGAATTTCTCGTCAGATCACCATGTGATTCCTGACGTGCAATTCGGTTTTCGGTCTGAACATAGTACGGAGCTACAGGCGGTTAGGCTGGTGGAACGTGTAACCAGAGGATTCACCCTTAACGAAAGTACTGGCATCTTGCTTTTGGATGTCTCAAAAGCATTTGACAAGGTGTGGCACGCGGGCCTCTTGTATAAACTAATCCAAAAGGGCTTCCCTTTTTGGCTTCTAAAACTACTGAAATCCTTCCTTGAAGGTAGGAAATTTCGGATCAAAATTGACAATGTGCTGTCGACAACACGGCTGATTACAGCCGGCGTCCCTCAGGGTTCGGTCCTTGGACCTATCCTTTACTCACTGTACATCCATGACGTCCCTAGTCCCAGCAACTGTGAAGTCTATCTCTATGCTGACGATACTGCATTGGTGGCTCAGTCGTGGTCTGGTGACCTAGTCCATGACAGGCTGCAAAGTGCGGTGGAAGAAGTATTAGATTGGGCGGATCGGTGGCTAATTAAAATAAACCATTCGAAAACGCAGGCAATCTACTGTACAAAAAGACGTCGCGGCGTTCCGTCTGAAGTTTCAATGAATGGACTTCGTATACCATGGGAATCCTCCGCTAAGTATCTCGGTGTCATTCTGGACAAAGGGATGACTTGGCGGAACCATATGGAAGCGCTAAAAGCTAAATTCCAAATTACGTTTCGGCAGCTTTACCCATTATTATGTAAACGGTCAAAATTAAGTTTGATTAACAAGATTCGACTCTATAAGGTGGTCATAAGACCAGCAATGACATACGCATGTGCGGCTTGGTGTTTTATTGCTAAAACACACATGCGAAGTCTGCAGGTTCTGCAAAGCAGGACGTTGCGCACTATTGCTGATGCCCCATGGTATGTCTCTAACGAAACTCTACATAGAGACCTCGATGTCCCTTACCTAAAGGACTACATTAAGCAACAGGCGCAGCGGCGCTATAGCCTAGCGGAATCGCACAGCAACCCTCTGTTGCGTGATTCAGTGGACTACACAGTCGAGCAAGTTCGCAAGCACAAAAGGCCGCGGCTCGCACTGTAATCAAAATTAACTCGTGAACTTAGAACAACCAAAATTTGAGCATTTTTACACAATCTTTAGAAAAAATCAAATATTTTTAGACCATATCAAAATCTGCGAAGCGATTTTAACAATGCCTAAACGCTGCATATCCTAAACGATTCTCTTCTTCCCCTTTGCTCTCGTTCTTCCTTCTCTCCTTTCCTTCCCCTTTTTTCCTTAAAATTGTCTGGTTTCTGGGTTACCAGACCTGACAGACTTACAAACTGACACTGTGACTCAAGAGCTAAGGTCCCACGGACCGCTCTGACAACCAACGATGACTTGACTTGATGATCAATGTCACTTGGACTTTGATAGTTGAATGTGTACACAGCTCTTTAGGCCAATGCAATGTCTAGACTAGTCAACTTATTCAAAATGCTCAGGAGTGTATAACCTGCCGTTTCCTTTTTAAGTCCTTGGCAGTCAATATTGTGTTCAACCTCGATCAAAACTATCAACGGATCCAAATCTGAGAGTACTACTTAGCTAGATACTGCTATTTTCTTAACATTACTACCGAGCGTCGTTAATACCGAAGATGACAAAAGCCCACAAAGAAAAACAATGAGACCTACCCACTACTGTTGTAGCACATCGATTAACTGTTGTGCAATCTTGGACTAAAATGTTGCAAATACATTGCGTATGGAGCTGAAATGCAAAAAACTGTACTTCAGATATAACTACGAGAATAAAACATGGATACAAAACTCACGGTCCATTAGTTTGGTTGGAGAATATCGATTATATCTTCCATTTAAGGATATTCAACTAATTTGGGTTACAGTCCACAGAGGAACTAGAAAGACAATTATTGTTTAATTTTATATAAAAATTCTGCTCATAATGTTTGTCATGTCACTGGAAGTACGTTGATTTGACGCAAACATTGGGTAGATGTATACTAAGTGACATATAAATCCTAACACCCAGTTTAAATGGTTTTATTTTAATAAAATTTTGTACTTGTACTTAATGAAGCATAATAAGTAAATGATAAAAATTTCAAAATGATTGCACTGCTTTAAAGCCCTTTGACCTTTAATAATGCGTGGATGCACCCTGATGTGCTACTCATTCTCCAACGTGCCTAGGCATGCTTCTGATTAGGTGGTCAATGTCCTCCTGTGGTATCTCATTCCAGGCAACCACCAACTCCTCTCGAAGTGCTTCTAGAGTCTGAGGAGGACGTTGCAAATTGAGCAATCTCCTACCCATCATATCCCACACGTGCTCAATTGGGGATAAGTCGGGAGATCTTGGTGGCCATGGTAACAATGTGACATCATTATGTTGAAAGAAGTCTATTGAGACTCTTGCGACATGTGGTCGGGCATTATCTTGTTGGAAAGTTGGATCTGCCAGGGTGTCAAGATAGGGTAAAAGATGGGGTTCGAAAACTTCGTGGATATAACGCTACGCGTTCATGTTACCTCTGATGAAGATTAAAGGTGACCTGGAACCATAAGCTATAGCACCCCAAACCATAACTGCAACAGTGTGATGAACATGTCTTTCAACAAAAAACTGTGGATTCCTCCTTTCACCACGTCGCCTTCTAACCCTGGCACGACCATCGTGCACGCCTAAACAAAATCGAGACTCGTCCCTAAAGACAATACTGTTCCATTCCTGATCCCAGAGTGACCGTTGTCTGCACCACTCAAGGCGATTACGTCGGTGTTCTCGAATTAAAGGGAGGACCCAGTGTGGCCGGTATGAAAACAAGCCAAAACTTCTCATTCGTCGGTAAACACTTTGAATGCCAATAGGTCTTCCGTGTTCTGCAAACCATTCATTTGCAATGGACCTGGTAGTGGAGAAACGGTCCCTTAAGGCCAATAATCTTAGGCGGCGATCTTCACGGTCTGTTGTTCTACGGCGGCGTCCAGTGCCCCTTGCTCTTTGCGTACGGCCTTCTCGAAGGCATGCCTGACAACACCTAACCACAGTGTCTACACTTCTTTGCACTCTAACTGCAATTGCCCTTAAAGAAAGTCCAGCTTCCCGAAGTCCCACTATATGGCCCCTATCAAACTCACTAAGTTGACGAAATCGTACAGGTCTCCGTACTCTAGGCATCGTAACCGATCGTAAAGGATGTCAGGAACCAAAATCCGCCAACGTTGATTCTTTACTGCGGCTGAAATATTCATTTTTAGAGCTTAGTGAATTAAAAAAAAGCAGTATAAAAACCGGAATGTCCAACTGATAAGGTTGAAAATTTTTTCACTTGTTATTTACAGTAAGATAAATACATTCACCAACTTTTATTAAAATAAAACCATTTGAACTGGGTGTTCGGATTTATATGTCACTTAGTATATTTTACTTTCTGGTTTCAGTTTTGTACGTTTTGGTTTTTTAGGTGTACTTGAGTGCTTTATCAACTGCTACATTAGTGAAAAGCTTTTGGACATTAAAACTTACCTTTATAACGATAAGTGTTAAGCTGGACGTTGGATGATTTCTCTGAAAAGTCTTTTCTGTTTTTTATGTACGACTCTGTTTAGTATGCTAATGGATTTATAATAGTAAACAAGTGTTTCCCAATTTTGCTGCCGGTGGGTTAATTCAGATTACTAGTCGTGTCCACGGGATACTCGGTTTATATATTTTAGGAAGTCCATATAAATGTGGTGGTTTGCTTGAATGACCACAAAACGATTTGTATTCCTCATTCTCGATGCTATTTGTTGGACCTTTTATAAAGTATAGTGTATGTTCCATTTTCTAGGAGATGCTCAATTTTTTGTTCATAGTCCGTTTTATTTATTACTACGCTCTCGCTGGTAATATATACTAAGTGACATATAAATCCGAACACCCAGTTTAAATGGTTTTATTTTAATGAAAGTTGGTGAATGTATTTATCTTACTGTAAACAACAAGTGAAAAAATGTTCAGCCTTATCAGTTGGACATTCCGGTTTTTATACTGCTTTTTTTTATTTCACTAACGCTCTAAAAATGAATATTTCAGCCGCAGCAAAGAATCAACGTTGGCGGATTTTGGTTCTTGACATCCTTTACGATCGGTTATGATGCCTGGAGTACGGAGACCTGTACGATTTCGTCAACTTAGTGAGTTTTATAGGGGCCGTATAGTGGGACTTCGGGAAGCTGGACTTTCTTTTCGGGCAATTGCAGTTAGAGTGCAAAGAAGTGTAGACACTGTGGTTAGGTGTTGTCAGGCATGGCTTCGAGAAGGCCGTACGCAAAGAGCAAGGGGCACTGGACGCCGCCGTAGAACAACAGACCGTGAAGATCGCCGCCTAAGATTATTGGCCTTAAGGGACCGTTTCTCCACTACCAGGTCCATTGCAAATGAATGGTTTGCAGAACACGGAAGACCTATTGGCATGGGGAGTGTTTACCGACGAATGAGAAGTTTTGGCTTGTTTTCATACCGGCCACACTGGGTCCTCCCTTTAACTCGAGAACACCGACGTAATCGCCTTGAGTGGTGCAGACAACGGTCACTCTGGGATCAGGAATGGAACAGTATTGTCTTTAGTGACGAGTCTGGATTTTGTTTAGGCATGCACGATGGTCATGCCAGGGTTAGATGGCGACGTGGTGAAAGGAGGAATCCACAGTTTTTTGTTGAAAGACATGTTCATCACACTGTTGGAGTTATGGTTTGGGGTGCTATAGCTTATGGTTCCAGGTCACCTTTAATCTTCATCAGAGGTAACATGAACGCGCAGCGTTATATCAACGAAGTTCTAGAACCCCATCTTCTACCCTATCTTGACACCCTGGCAGATTCAACTTTCCAACAAGATAATGCCCGACCACATGTTGCAAGAGTCACAATACACTTCTTTCAACATAATGATGTCACATTGTTACCATGCCCACCAAGATCTCCCGACTTATCCCCAATTGAGCACGTGTGGGATATGATGGGTAGGAGATTGCTCAATTTGCAACGTCCTCCTCAGACTCTAGAATCACTCCAGCCTGGAATGAGATACCACAGGAGGACATTGACCACCTGATAAGAAGCATGCCTAGGCGCGTTGTAGAATGCGTAGCACATCAGGGTGCATCCACACATTATTAAAGGTCAAAGGGCTTTAAAGCAGTGCAATCATTTTGAAATTTTTATCATTTACTTATTATGCTTCATTAAGTACTTATACAAAATTTTATTAAAATAAAACCATTTAAACTGGGTGTTCGGATTTATATGTCACTTAGTATAATAATATTACTGCCTTGTTCTAGTTACTAATAAAGTGTGTGTCTCGTTTCTGGTTAAAATTAAGACAGCGTTTTTTTAAGATTTGTATTTTAATTTTAGAATGTACCTAAGATTTATTTCTTTGATTCTCTGGTAATTAACTAGTGGTATGTTTTATTGAACAAATATACTGGTAACAAAAATGATGATGATGAACAAAAAGTGATAAAATGGTCTTTCTGCTAAGTTTTTGTGGTGACCGCGTGTACTGTTTGGTGATAAAGAAGCATCCAGTTTTCGTACATTTACGGTGTCAGTTAAATATTAAAATTCGTGTAGTTTATTGAGAATCCTTCTTGTGAGTACGTATAATTTGCCAGGTGTCCCAGCTAAGTCACTTTGATCGGATAAACATACTTAGGTGCTTACTTTTGTTTGTCACTCAGTGTGTTGAATTTATAAATGAACAGCTTACTAGATTTACAAATAAAGAGAGCTGTCGTTTGTTTTGCTGATGACATCGCTATTCTTGATTCAAATGAATCGACGTGGTATAATCTTAAGGAGAAGGTAGAAAAGGATTTCATTACAATTTCTTGTTGGTTTCAAATAAATTACTAAAAAACGATGTCTATCCGTTTTTCAATGATAAAAGAAGGACTCCTCATTATACTACTATTGAGATAAAACAAAATCCAGAAAGTACTCGCGAAATCACTAAAATAGAATCTACCAACAAAATCAAATATATGGTCGTAACCTTTATCACATTTATCATATTGATCATACTTTCAGGTAACCAAATAAGTTCGTGCGGTTGCTGTATATCGCACATTGCCTTGGATGTTGTTGATCGATAGCGATTGGTTGTTACTTTAGTATGAATCTTTCTTGTCTCAAACACTAAAAATTTGCTGAAAATTGTTACATGACTGGAAATGGCGACAAATAAAACAGTAATTCGAAGTTGTTTACTGTATGAGTAGAAACTTGGTACCGCATTCGGAGATGATGCCGTTAGTGATCGAACAGCACAGAAGTGGTTCAAAAAATTTTCTTCAGGAGATCTCAGTTTGAGCGATGAACCGCGCTCAGGGAGACCAAAAATCATGAACAACGAGGATCTTCGACAGGTTGTGGATGCAAATTCTAGGTCAACGTGCCAAGAACTTGCAGAAATGTTCAGAATGAGTCCTGAATCTATTCGTTTGCACCTTTATCAGCTAGGAAAGACGTGGAAGTTAATCAAATGAGTCGCACATGAACTGACAAATGATAACAAATTAAGCCGTCTTACCATTTGTTCAGCAAACATTTCACGCAACGCTAATGACCCATTGCTTACTCGGTTATTAACCTGCGATGAAAAATTGTTGATGAAAGGAAGGATATTCTTGCAGGATAACGCCATGCCTCATACAGCAAAAGTGACCCGAGACAAAATTTCCACGTTGACAAAAGGTCGTTGAGTGTGATGGTAATTACTTCGACGAATAAATAGTAGAAACAATAATCTTAATAAAAATTTATATTTTTCTGCTAAAAACCCCACGAACTTATTTGGTTACCTGATACCTTGAACTTGAGACGTATGTTATTCAAAATAAAATATCTATGTATTTATCGAAATACCATGAAAATTATTTACGAAGTTCTCGTGGAGTCTAGATTGTGATATGGTTTATTAGCTTGGGATGGAGCTCTAACCGTTCACTTAGCAAAACTTGAGGTATTAGAAAAACAGTTTTTAAAAATAATTCATAATAGAAATAGACCTTATCCGTCAGTTCAGCTGTATAGAGATGCAGAAGCTCTAGACCAGTGTTCCCCAAACTTTTTTGTGTCGTAGACCCCTTGCCATGTTTTTCCGTGTTGGGTAGACCCCCTACTTACCTGATATCGATTTCCTGTAAATTTCTAACTGTAGTGAAGTTTAGTATTAAAAACTTAAAGTAAAAACACATGTTAATTTATACATTTATTAATTTATTGAATTTAAATTAAAACTACTCAAAATAAAATTTTGTATATGTTATGTTAAATATACGTAACATTAAATAAACAGGTGTCTGACCAATAAGTTCCCGCATAGGGAATAAGTGCCCGCATTGAAAAAAAAATAAGAGGGATAAGATAAAAAAAAGTGAAAAATAATAGAGAAAAAAGTTTTTTACTTAAAATAGTACAATAAGCGAGTTCGTTTATTAATTATAACATAAACGTATGTTCTACAAAAATATCACTGTCAGTTTGATTAAATTCCGCTTCTTATACGTTTAAGTTATCTAAAAATAGGCAAAAAATTAACGAATTTAAGTGTGTACCTATCCTTGAATTTTCAGAATAATTTAAAAAAAATATTTTCTATAAAGGGGGGTTCTTTAAAAAAACCAATGCGGGCACTTATTCCCAATGCGGGCATTTATTGGTCAGGCACCAATAAACATAAAATAAACTATAAATAAAATAACATAAGCAATAAGTCAATATTTTTAGTGAGAAGGATGAACCTGATGCTTTAATAATAAATTATCAATATTTGGCGTCAATTTTGTAAGGGTTAATCTTAAAACTCCTCGGCTAATGATGTCCAGTCTGTTTCTTTTTTTCGTTAGGAGATTGGTAACAGCGCTGAACCCCCCTTCCACTAGGTATGACGATGGAAAGGAAATTAAAAATTTCCTCGCTATATTCCATAATACGGGATAAGTAACGGGTATGTTGTTTTGCAGCCAGAATTGCTGATATTTGTTTTTAAACTGAACCTTAAGTTCTTCGTTTGTACTTAGTTCAGTCAGTTCCTCTTGTATTATGACATTCGTTTCTTCTATGTCACCATATGGATTAATTATCCACGGTGGTATTACCGTAGTCAAAATATCCTCAAACCTAGATTCAAAATCTGAATAGAGGGCATTTAAATGTTGAACGTAAGTTGAAACGTCGTCTTCCTGGCAGCTTGTCTGTGACAAATTGCGGAACTGAGAAAATTTGCCCCGTCCAATATTTTGCTTCATTAGTTTAACTCTGGCAAGAAACGCTGATAAGATGGACTTTGTTTTAACCAAATTTAAACTGTCGCCTTGTAATTGCAAATTAACCATATTAAATTTTGTAAACAAATCTGTTAAATAGGCGATGCCTGTTTTCCTCTTCATTAAATTTTCTTTTAAAATTCTATCTTTAGTATCCAGAAATTCTAAAATAGTGTCAAAAAGTGCAAAAGATCTTGTCAAACATAAGCCTTTCGACAGCCAGCGTACTTCAGTGTGAAGGAGTAATTGATGAACGTGTTCGTCATTTTCTTCACACAATTGCGCAAATAACCGCGTATTCAACGCGTTGCTTCGGATTCGGTTTACTGCATCAATGACTAAATGAAGTGATTCATGCAATCTAACACTCAAATTTTTAGCAATTAAATGTTGTCGATGGATGACGCAATGTATTGCTAACACCCCTGACACATTTTGTTTTAAATAGCTTATAAATCCACGATAACGTCCAACCATGGCAGGTGCTCCATCTGTAGCTACTGATATTATATTTGATAAACGAATTGCTTTTTCAATGAAGTAATCCTTCAAAACATGAAATATTGATTCACCTTTAGTGTCGGTTATCAAAGTTCTTGCGAAGAGCAGTTCTTCGTAGATTTCTTGATTCATAATGAAACGAACATAAGCCAATGATAATGCTGCATTGTCAGGTAAAGTTGACTCGTCCAGTTGTATAGAGAAATGGGTCGTTTGCAAATAATCACATAAGGAGCTTTCAATATCAGAACTCATTTCATCAATACGTCTTTCAACAGTATTGTTGCTTAAGGGAATTCTTTTAATGATATCAGATGCAGGTTTGTGTAAAACAGTTTTTAAAACCTCTTCAACGGCTGGGATAATTAACTTCTCTCCGATAGTATGCGGTTTTCCGGATTTTGCTATAAGTAACGAGATATTGTAAGACGCCCGCAAACCATCATCATTTCTTTGTGACGTCGAAGCGAACATTCTGTCCAGTGTAGGTCTCTTCTGAAATTTATCTTTGAGTGTTTGAAAGTATTTCAAATCTTTCTCTGTTTTATCAGGGTGGCATCTTCTCAGATGATCTTGCAGTTTAGATGGTTTCATAGCGTCATTGCCCAAAACTTTGTTGCATAAAAGGCACGTAGGCAATTGTTTGTCCGGCAATGATGGAATGAAGCCAAATTTCAAATAATCAACACTGTACTGTCTAAATTTCTTTTTAGATTCGGACATGGCATCAGTCATCTGTGGGCAAAATTAAATTATTTAAATAAGACAGAAAATCCAGCAGCTGTATATTAAAAATATTTTTTGATTTTTCCGAAAACATTCCATAATTCGAACATCTTCTTGCAACAATTAGCTCGAATTACGGACTGTAATTATATTACCGATTGCTAAAACTTTCAAAAAGAAGCTATTAAGGAGTACTTGTGTAATTTTGCATGATTGAATATTTAACTACTAATAACTGAAGTCACGATTGGCGTAATTTATCTATCTTTGCTAACTACGAGTAAAAACTAAAATTTAATAAAAAGTAATGTACTTACTTTTTTCCAGCACTCTCAAACAAAATAACACTGACTCACTATAATGTGTGATACTATCTGTTTATATTTTTTAAAATATTTTCTTAGCACTTTAATTTTCAAGATTCAGGAAACGAATAAACGTATTTGTCCCACATTCGTATTTATAGAGTGACGAATTGAACAAGTCAGTGCAAGGTAGCGAAGCTCTGAGACTGCGACTCTCAGGATTTTACAAGTTCAAAATGTATTGCGACCACAAAGCGAATACCAACATCCTACAACTTACACAATTTTATAAACATATATAATAAATTTTTTACTTCATAGGTACTTTTATAAATAATGTATATGTTTTGATATTATAAGATAGTATGATGTAAGTAAATAGGTACTATCAGTTGTATGTGTTGAGATCCACTATCGTGGACCCCCATATTCATTTCATGGACCCCCAATTTTTTTTTCGTTGACCCCTTGCAGGTTGTCATAGACCCCTAGGGGTCGATATAGACCACTTTGGGAATCAATGCTCTAGACCTTCGGCAATTGTTTTCGTTCAATATATTGGTATATCAATTTTAAAACAAACATCTGTTAGTACCGATACAATATACTTCTTCGACTAGGAACAAAATTGAAAAAATAAGCATGTCATTTGGAATAAGATGTTTCAAAAGTTACATTAAATCATGAGCTAAACAAAAACTGTCTATATCAAGACACAAAACTTCCATTAATATAAATATTAAACCAAAAATAAGTTACTCCTCAGTGGCAAACCCGCAGCTAATTTTTTCCCACAACAACAATAACGTTTTTCCTGTGGCATCTGCTTTGGTGAAATTTTTACGCAATTTCATTGAGGGTATTTAATTAAACTTCAGCCCTCATGAAGGGATTTTATAATGTTAATTTAAGACGGGAAATATTAAAACGGAAATCCCGAATTTTGAAAGATTATGCTTCTCTTTACCGGTTTCTGGAATTATATTCAAGAATTAATTAGAGGATTCTTTGCAGCGGAAGCTCGTTTTGGCGCTTGGCGCTGCTTTATCTCGATGAGGAGATAGAGATTCGCGATGACGAACAGTTTCTTAGATGTTATTTTGATAAGCTGTGGCGTATGCTGCTTAGTCACTATTTGGTGATGGACATACTTGTCGGGTTATTATAAAAACCATACAACTTCTAAAACGAAGTTTATACTAATTGACACTGACATGTTTGAAAATACTTGATAAGTCGGGTCGAAAATGGGGGTAACTATAGGCTCGTGAGCTGGAAATAACACCGGTCTCCACAGCGTGATTCATAACTGCGTGGCAACACAAACATGCATTTACTTAATGGCATTCCCTGTATTTTTTATCTACGCAGGCAAAAGCCTAAATACCAGAGCACCGTGGCTGCTATAGGTAGCTTATCGCAACCTTGTAAATTCGACTTTTGAACTGAGTGAGGTTGTTAACTGTATAACCGATAAAAGCCTCATCAGGCAGATTGTTTTACAAACTCAAGACCCCAGGGACAAAGGAGCGGTCATATCGGGCAGTTCTGGATGTACGAAGCTTCATATGCATATTATAGAGCCTGGTACGCTACTTTTGGAGCTACTGGATATTCAATCCAGCACAAACACCGAACTTTGACATCTTGTCAGTCACTTTTACATACAGAGTAGCAAGCTTTTCTCCAAAATGAGCATCATATGTCATAGTTTTGAAGTTTATTGTATTCTCTGTGTTGTCTGTACAAGGTAGCTCATTTTTTCAAATTGAACACCTCAGATTTTGTATCTATTTGGATTTTCCTTTGGTTTTTTTTGGAGTATACAATTTTTCGTGGACCAAGTTGGTAGGTAATTTTAAACAAAAAATTTCACCGTCCATTAGAAATACCTTTGATGAACCGTAAAGTATTCCGAATCGTAATCTCCTGAAGACGAAACATTTGAAATTACTATAAATACACTAGCCCATGGTGCATTATTATTATTATCATTATCCAAATTCTCGGTAGCCAGCGTTCAGAAAAAGTGATACCCTGTACATATCCTCAAAATGTTTGTTAATTGATTAATCCTTCCTTTTGCGGTTCATAACTTAAGATAAATAGGGTTTTTCTCTCAGCTTTCTCTACCTTTATAGTAGATGGACGGAAAAGAAACAAGCGGGATTTAATTCATATTGACAAGAAACACCGTTCAATAAGTTTACTGATAAAATAGCTAAGCAATTACAGCTTCAATCTGATTTTTACCTTTTACCGACATTTTTACGTTCACTGAATTTCAGCCGAGTCGTGATTTTTCAAACTGGGCGAAGGAAAGGAGAAATAAACTAGTCGTCTTTCTTTAATCTAGGACGAGTCGTCGGAGTATTTATTTTATTTCCATCCCTAAAAATATCTATGCTTTTCCCAGTGGTGCAGGCAAACAGTATTTAAAAAAAAATAGGCAAATTAAAACGCAGGTATAAAAATATCCAATATCTTTTTATGTCTTTTGAACAATAATAGGTTGTACATTTGTGTTAGGGAATTGCTGGAAGAGTGGAAAATTCAAAATTTGTGAAAAGCATTAGTTATTATAAATAATATTATAATGTAATTCTTGAAATTAGCCCTGAGGTTATGTTGCTGATCTATCAATCACCACATTAACCTTTACCAGCATTATATTATTTTTTGGTCTGCGTATAACCACCTAAGCAAATGGGTACTGGAATGATTATCATGAAAGTCAAAGCCCCTTAATTTGAACCCCAAGCTACACTACTGAAATAGGTGAAATGAGATTTCATACGATAATATAATTTTGAAGCTCGTACTGAGAACGCTACAACCCCAGAATATAAAGTCTTGCAATATGGGGACCTCACAGGCTATGAACGATGAGCGTTTTTGTATAGTGACTTATACTCATAACTCATACACCCATAATCAACACCCCGTAGTAATTTAGTAATTTATATTTTTGTCTTTTGCAAGAGCCTATTCAGATATGTGATCCAATATGGGACGTTTAACTTTGATGTACACAAAACAAAGCTTACGGAAAATGTTAGGTTACGTCCTCCTACATATTTCTTCGTATCCAAGCTTCTTGTCCGTGACGCACAAATAATCAATTTGAGTGTTCCATTAGGGTAAAACGCAGCCAGTTGTAAATATTAATAGAGTGTATATCAAGTGGTAGTAGTAGTAGTGGTGGGGGCAAAGTGTGGCATCTAAACCTTTGACCCTTTTTGCCGACCTCGTAGTACCAACACTGTAGTTTCCGACCGGAACTATACTAAGTGACATATAAATCCGAACACCCAGTTTAAAAGGTTTTATTTTAATAAAACTTTGTATAAGTAGTTAATGAAGCATAATAAGTAAATGATAAAAATTTAAAAACGATTGCACTGCTTTAAAGCCCTTTGACCTTTAATAATGTGTGGATGCACCCTGATGTGCTACGCATTCTCCAACGCGCCTAGGCATGCTTCTGATCAGGTGGTCAATGTCCTCCTGTGGTATCTCATTCCAGGCAACCACCAACTCCTCTCGAAGGGCTTCTAGAGTCTGAGGAGGACGTTGCAAATTGAGCAATCTCCTACCCATCATATCCCACACGTGCTCAATTGGTGATAAGTCGGCAGATCTTGGTGGCCATGGTAACAATGTGACATCATTATGTTGAAGGAAGTCTATTGTGACTCTTGGAACATGTGGTCGGACATTATCTTGTTGGAAAGTTGGATCTGCCAGGGTGTCAAGATAGAGTAAAAGATGGGGTTCTAGAACTTCGTGGATATAATGCTGCGCGTTCATGTTACCTCTGATGAAGATTAAAGGTGACCTGGAACCATAAGCTATAGCACCCCAAACCATAACTCCAACAGTGTGATGAGCATGTCATTCAACAAAAAACTGTGGATTCCTCCTTTCACCACGTCGCCTTCTAACCCTGGCACGACCATCGTGCATGCCTAAACAAAATCGAGACTCGTCACTAAAGACAATACTGTTCCATTCCTGATCCCGGAGTGACCGTTGTCTGCACCACTCAAGGCGATTACGTCGGTGTTCTCGAGTTAAAGGGAGGACCCAGTGTGGCCGGTATGAAAACAAGCCAAAACTTCTCATTCGTCGGTAAACACTTCGCATGCCAATAGGTCTGCCGTGTTCTGCAAACCATTTATTTGCAATGGACCTGGTAGTGGAGAAACGGTCCATTAAGGCCAATAATCTTAGGCGGCGATCTTCACGGTCTGTTGTTCTACGACGGCGTCCAGTGCCCCTTGCTCTTTGCGTACGGCCTTCTCGAAGCCATGCCTGACAACACCTAACCACAGTGTCTACACTTCTTTGCACGAAAAGAAAGTCCAGCTTCCCGAAGTCCCACTATACGGCCCCTATCAAACTCACTAAGTTGAGGAAGTCGTACAGGTCTCCGTACTCTAGGCATCGTAACCGATCGTGAAGGATGTCAAGAACCAAAATCCGCCAACGTTGATTCTTTACTGCGGCTGAAATATTCATTTTTAGAGCGTTAGTGAATTAAAAAAAAGCAGTATAAAAACCGGAATGTCCAACTGAAAAGGCTGAAAATTTTTTCACTTGTTATTTACAGAAAGATAAATACATTCACCAACTTTTATTAAAATGAAACCATTTAAACTGGGTGTTCGGATTTATATGTCACTTAGTATATATCAGACGGAACCAATTTTAGTTTCGGTTGGAACTGGAACCGAAACTTCCAACTGAGGGGTAGGATATAGGAATTTGGGAAGTAAGATAGTAGTGCATCTCCAAGTAAAAAGCAAATTCAGTCGTTGATGTTCATTAGCAAAGAAAATATGTCACTATATGATACAGTGCAGGTGGCAAAGTCTAGCAAATAGCTATTGTACTTAACCACTACCCAAATAAGTACACAATTCATCCAGAATTAAATCAGAGAATGTAAAAAGTTGACAAACAAAAATATGGTATACAGCAACACAGGCATTCGCCAAGAAACACACCACGGCCTTGAGAAGGCATATCAACGACGCCACTGGTTTTACGTCAGATAACTTCGTCCTCCTTTTTCAGATCCCTATATTCCTTTTAATCGATGTCTCTCGACGTTCGTTGTACTGTGCACAATAAAGCTTTCTTTTGAGAATATTTACTAAAAGTTTTTTATGAATAAGATCAGAAAATGAGTCGAGAGTTTATTTAGGTCGAAGCAACAACTGCTTACTGCCAAGTCGCATGAAAGCCGAGCTCGACAACAAACTTTATGGCGGAGTACGAATTGAGAATTTAAATTCGATATAATGTGAACAATAAAAATGTAATAAGCTTATTTCTTGAGTCTCTTTGAATGTTCGAATATATTTTTCTGATTAAGCAATTTAAGGGTAACGTTCAACAAGTTTAGTTATACCCGTCTATCATGTGCCTCAGAGATGAGGCGCTGTCTATCAGCATAACAGATCTGATCAGAATTGGGCCAGCTACAAAGATTTGAGAAATTATGCCCTTGCATCGCTTAGAAGAGAGAAAAAGGCATATATGTCACGCTTCCGGAATCTTAACTCTAGTCAAGCTTGGTAACACCTGAGGAGGATGAATGTGGTAGCCCAGAAACATGTTGCGATACCTCCCTGTCTCCTTGAGCCTAACATTTTAAATAATTATTTTCTTTCAATTTTCCAGACAGCTGCAGCTGATACAAATTTGATTGATAGTGTCTCTAACTCTTATAGCGACAGACGCCATACACAGGATGCACCTCTGTTTGCTTTTAAACACCTTACTCGGCAAGACATCGTCAATATAATCTCTCACATTAAGTCTACGGCATGTGGCTCTGATGGTCTAACTTTAAATATTGGTTTGCTTATGTTTGCCTGATACCATAGACCATATAACTCACATTATTAATGTCTGTCTCGAAACAGGTTACTTTCCTGCCAGTTGGAAAAATGGTATTATTATTCCAATAGCTAAAACTAATCATCCAGAACAATATTCGGATCTCAGGCCAATTACCTTATTATGCTTTCTATCAAAAATACTCGAAAGAGCTGTCTACTCACAACTAGTGGAGTTTTTCGAACAAAACCACTTATTTCCTCTACATCAGTCAGGTTTCAGAGCTGGTTACAGCACTACTTCGTCTTTATTACATCTTACGGATTCTATCATTCACAATTTATATAATCACATCAACGCCATCTTGGTACTGTTAGATTTCTCGAAAGCCTTTGATATGGTCAATCACCAGATACTACTGAGTAAGTTATCTCATTATGGAATGTCAGATATAGTTCTAAGGTTCTGTGAGTCATACTTGCTAAATCGTCAACAAACAGTGAAAACTGATCAGGGAATTTCCTCCTCTGAGCCAGTTCCTTCAGGAGTTCCTCGGGGCTCAGTATTAGGTCCCTTACTATATCTGATTTATACGATCGATCTGCAAGAATGTTTAGTCCACTGTAGTATGCAAACTTATACAGATGAGACTCAGTTAGTGTTTGGTTTCGATCCATCAAAGGTTGATGAAGTTTCTTTTAAAGTTAATTTAGATTTGGCTAACATTGGTGATTACTGTAACAAACACTGCTTCAAGATCAATCCTAATAAAACTACTGCAATGTTGTACTGTTCGAAGAACTCCTACCGTGAAATGAAGTAGAGGATTTGTGTTTTTTTTGATGAGACCCTCATCCCTTTTGTGAATTACGCCAAGAATCTCGGTGTTACCCTTGACTTAAATATGAGATTCGATCGGCATGTCTGTTTCTTATCTCTAGACTAACGTATTTGCGTTTGAAACTCCTCTATTCTAATCGATACATCTTGAATTTTAAAACCCGAAAAAGGCTTGCTGAAAGTCTTGTGTTGTCTGTCATTTCTTACTCTCTTGTTCTGTATTACCCATGTTTAGACTACGTCCACAAAAGGAAACTCCAGAAAATTCAGAACAGCTGTTGTAGGTTTATTTTTGGATTGCCCAAGTTTAGTCGCGTCTCAGATAAAATCAAAGAACTCAACTGGTTGCGAATTGATAAGTTATTTTTATATATTTTGACCGTCTTCAAGCATAAAGTTCTATTATCTGACAGACCAGCTTACCTCGCTAGCAAATTAGTTCACCGAGGTAGTTTTGTTACCAGAGCTCTTAGATTTAATGCTAATTTTAACATGCCTCCTCACAATGCCTCGGTCTTTGAAAGAAGTTACACCTATAATGCTGTCAAGCATTACAATGCAGTCAACAGTGGCTATCGATCCAAACAGGTTGTTTCTTTTAAGAAATTAATGAAAAGTCAGCTGCTGGAGTCCATTTAGTTCAGTTTTTCTTGTACTCATGTGATTTTTTTTTTTTTTTGTTTGACTATTTTCTACTATTTTTGTTTCAGATTTAAAACTCTCGCAATGCTATCTGCGTTTGTCTCGTGCAGTCAATGTTGTCATTCTTATGAACTGTATTTTTTTTGGTATGTTATTATTTTGTTTATATGTTTAAGTATTCTTTTTTCCTGTTGTGGGGTTGAGTGTAAGAGTAGCCGTCTGGCTAAACTTCGCCTCACTGCAGTTAATAAAGGCATTATTATTATTATTATTATTATTATTATTTCAACTTGATTGCGTTGGCAAAATAATAAGTTTCGCAGGTGACATTGCAGCTGTTTATATAGGTTGTGAAAGCCCTAAAAATGAAAATGAAAACAATAATTTAGAAAATGACTTGACCTATAAATGACCTTCAAGATCAAATTCAAGGTCAGATGCATACACCTGCATAGAATTTCTTTTTTTAGAGTCATGGTTTTTGGGTTTTTTGTATAAGTCGCTTACATCCCATCATATCTCGACTATGTTCACTATTATCGGGGGATATTTGAGCAAATAGGTGAAACTGTAATACAAAAAGTTTTACTCATAATGCGATACAATGATCAGGTATAATAAAAACAACAAAACTCCCTGTTTAAAATAAACCCGCCTCGTATTTTGCTCAAAAATAAAAATTGGGAAAAATAGTATTAGTATTTTTAGTCGGTTTTTTCAGGTTGCACCTCAGGCTGTGATGCCGTATATTATACGAGTTCCAACTAAGACATTGTATAGTATTCAAATATAACCTTTTGTAAGAATGCTTGCAAGTATTTTGAGTGTACAGGCAACACTTCTGATTTTTTTAATAACATACGTAATATGGTTATTCCACCTTAAATATGAATCTATAAATACGCCTAGTTATTTTAAACTGTTGACCCTATCAATTCAAGTTTTTTTGCTATGATAATTAGCGGAATTCGTTTGAAGCTAAGTACAAATTTTGAAGTAGATGTAAATGCAAACAAATTCATTTTTTAAAGATAACTATTAAAAGTTTACTATCAAACCTCTTAACTATCCTCATAAACTCATTTTCAACGATTTGCTTCAGTCATCAGGTTTATATGACATGCAAAACATATACTGAGTGAAAAAAGGTATACGTATACTAAGTGACATATAAATCCGAACACCCAGTTTAAATGGCTTTATTTTAATAAAAGTTGGTGAATGTATTTATCTTACTGTAAATAACAAGTGAAAAAATTTTCAGCCTTATCAGTTGGACATTTCGGTTTTTATACTGCTTTTTTTTAATTCACTAACGCTCTAAAAATGAATATTTCAGCCGCAGTAAAGAATCAACGTTGGCGGATTTTGGTTCTTGACATCCTTTACGGTCGGTTACGATGCCTAGAGTACGGAGACCTGTACGATTTCGTCAACTTAGTGAGTTTGATAGGGGCCATATAGTGGGACTTCGGGAAGCTGGACTTTCTTTTCGGGCAATTGCAGTTAGAGTGCAAAGAAGTGTAGACACTGTGGTTAGGTGTTGTCAGGCATGGCTTCGAGAAGGCCATACGCAAAGAGCAAGGGGCACTGGACGCCGCCGTAGAACAACAGACCGTAAAGATCGCCGCCTAAGATTATCGGCCTTAAGGGACCGTTTCTCCACTACCAGGTCCATTGCAAATGAATGGTTTGCAGAACACGGAAGACCTATTGGCATGCGAAGTGTTTACCGACGAATGAGAAGTTTTGGCTTGTTTTCATACCGGCCACACTGGGTCCTCCCTTTAACTCGAGAACACCGACGTAATCGCCTTGAGTGGTGCAGACAACGGTCACTCTGGGATTATTAATGGAACAGTATTGTCTTTAGTGACGAGTCTCGATTTTGTTTACGCATGCACGATGGTCGTGCCAGGTTTATAAGGCGACGTGGTGAAAGGAGGAATCCACAGTTTTTTGTTGAAAGACATGTTCATCACACTGTTGGAGTTATGGTTTGGGGTGCTATAGCTTATGGTTCCAGGTCACCTTTAATCTTCATCAGAGGTAACATGAACGCTCAGCGTTATATCCACGAAGTTCTAGAACCCTATCTTTTACCTTATCTTGACACCCTGGCAGATCCAACTTTCTAACAAGATAATGCCCGACCACATGTTGCAAGAGTCACAATAGACTTCTTTCAACATAATGATGTCACATTGTTACCATGGTCACTTCGAGAGGAGTTGGTGGTTGCCTGGAATGAGATACCACAGGAGGACATTGACCACCTGATCAGAAGCATGCCTAAGCGCGTAGGAGAATGCGTAGCACATCAGGGTGCATCCACACATTATTAAAAGTCAAAGGGCCTTAAAGCAGTGCAATCATTTTGAAATTTTTATCATTTACTTATTATGCTTCATTAAGTACTTATACAAAATTTTATTAAAATAAAACCATATAAACTGGGTGTTTGGATTTATATGTCACTTAGTATATTTAATGAAGCATAATAAGTAAATGATAAAAATTTCAAAATGATTGCACTGCTTTAAAGCCCTTTGACCTTTAATAATGTGTGGATGCACCCTGATGTGCTACGCATTCTACAACGCGCTTAGGCATGCTTCTGATCAGGTGGTCAATGTCCTTCTGTGGTATCTCATTCCAGGCAACCACCAACTCCTCTCGAAGTGCTTCAACCCATACCTTCGGAGTAGTGTGCCCAGCGTTAATCCAGATTTCGTCCAGGTAATAGATCTTCCTGTGCTGATCCCTGAATGATTTAATTTTGGTCAAGTACTCTCTCCTCCACAGAACAATTTCTTCTCTATCCATAAGTAAGCTGTTACGACCTCGTTTCTTCCATTCGAAATTATGATGCTTCAAAAGTTTATGAATAGTCGAACGTTTGAAATTTGGTAACATGGCATCCTCGTTAACCTCCCGTAGTACTTTATCAACTGTCGGTATTTCATTTCTGAAGAAGAACTCGTGCACTTTCCCCTGAATCGCATGCTTGTTAGCATCATCCAACGATCTTATGATACTTTTGCGATTTTACCCGTTATTGGCTTGGAAAAGGCATGCTTTTTCTCATGTTTGTTCAAAACATTGTACACTGTCGCTTGGCATACCCCAATTTTATCTGCCACTTTTAGAGCTATTCTCGGGTTAGTTGATGTTTTGTCTTCCTTCCGCTCTATCTTGAATGTATTCAATATGACGTCTTTCATGTCTACGGTAAGATGTCTTTTTTTGATCGCTTTCTAGGAGGGATAAGGGAGTAGCCTACAGCCTCGTCAGCAGTATCTGTACTGAACATGTTCAGGATTGGTTCAAAACAAATAACAACGAGGAATAACAATAACCAACAGAAAATTAACAAATTACTCAAATACACTTAACAACAAACAACAGCAACAACCAAGCAAGGTGAATACGAAAACACGAGCACGCAGTGATACACGCGACGGTCGGTGGCCTGAATGCAACTCTGCCTGCCCTGCCCCTGCTCCGCACATTATTCCGTCAGGCGACCGCTTGAAATATAATGGCGAATTGACCAATAAGAGGCGTTGTCCCCACCTGTTACCGAGAGATCACGAGCTAACTGTTATTATTTATATCTCATCTTGAATTTGGATTCAGTTTAGATATTTTAAACCGTTGACTCTATCAATTCAAGTTTTTTGGCTATGATAATTAGCGGAAATTCGTTCGAAGCTAAGTAAAAATTTTGAAGTAGATGTAAATGCAAACAAATTCGTTTTTTTAAAGCTAACTGTTAAAAGTTTACTATCAAACCTCTTAACTATCCTCATAAACTCATTTTCAACGATTTGCTTCAGTCATCAGTTTTATATGATATGAAATACAGCGTCGGGCTGGCATATTGTCAGATGACTGTATTTCTTTATGGCATCTTAAGCTCCTTAAATCTGTCGGCATGATCCTAAACTTGTAGAGAAGTTGGACAGTCGACCTGATTCTTTCCGCGTGCTCCTTTTATAATCGATACGTACCCGCCCCTCTCCACCCCCAGCCTCAAGCGTCCCATATAATTATTATTCAGGATATGGCGGCTGAGCGAGCGGGTGTCGAAGTTTTCCGGAGACCTCCCCTCTCCCTACTCACCCTACTTCACTTCCTCTGGCGCTCCAGGATGGCGCCTGCATTCCCTGAATATTTCTAGTTCAGCGGCAGCATATTTTGTTTCGGGAAGCATAGCAGTGGAACTGGAAGTTATTGGAAAGAGGAACAATCTACCAGCTAACGTCCTATCGTTGAGAACAACAGGGAAGGAGAAAATATTATTTATCTACCAGCAAGATGAAAGTGCCACTGTTTCGCACGCATTCCAGTTTGAAAAGTGTCACCTTTCCGCACGCCGTGCGTAAAAGTTACTTTTACCGCGACCAGTGGTCTAGAGCTGCCAAAAAGCTGGCAAAAAACACAACTTCTGTAGCATCCCCACGAAATTTGATACAGCAGGGTTTTTGAGGTCGCTGATTTCAAATCTGCTTTCCAAAAACAATATTTCAATATGGTATATCAAATATGTTGTCGGATCCTTAAAATACGTTCACCTTATGATGTTTGATAGGAGATAGGAACATTATGATATCATAATGATTCTTGTTGTTGTTATTGAAGATTTATTTAGCATTAATGCTACAATGTCAATTTTGTATAACGATTCGGTTACATATTTTTCTTCAATCCATTTTCTGTAATTTTACATTTTTGTCTATTAAAATTACGTCACTATGCATTTTGTTTATTCATAAAGTGATTCTTTAATTTCACCTTAAACATTTTTAAATTTGAACTCTGTTCAATATCATTATTCAATTTATTAAATTTAAATACTCCCTTTTGAAATACATACTTACTAGTTTCGTAGTTATGATAATAATTGACTATTTAATTTTGTGAAGTTTTGTGACTGTGGTGGTAATAAATGATTTCTTAATTTGAATATGAAAACGAGAACTAAATAATGTATGAAATTTTTCACATCCAACCACTGCAGTTCTTCTAACATAGACTTAATCCTAGCATATTTGTTTTTGTTCAAAATGATCCTCATAGATTTATTTTGTAGAATTGGTGGGTTTGAAAATATGTTTTCATTTGCTGTAAACAAGATGGTTGAACAATATAAAAAATGGGGAAGAATTATAGTGTTATGCACAATTTTTTTGGAATACATACTAAGATTATGGGAAACTCTATAGAAGTAATTCATCTTTTTCGATATTGTTGAAATAATGTATTCATAATGTTCATGAAACAGTAGCTTACTATCCACATATACTAAGTGACATATAAATCCGAACACCCAGTTTAAATGGTTTTATTTTAATAAAAGTTGGTGAATGTATTTATCTTACTGTAAATAACAAGTGAAAAAAATTTTCAGACTTATCAGTTGAACATTCCGGTTTTTATACTGCTTTTTTTCAATTCACTAACGCTTTAAAAATGAATATTTCAGCCGCAGTAAAGAATCAACGTTGGCGGATTTTGGTTCTTGACATCCTTTACGATCGGTTACGACGCCTAGAGTACGGAGACCTGTACGATTTCGTCAACTTAGTGAGTTTGATAGGGGCCGTATAGTGGGACTTCGGGAAGCTGGACTTTCTTTTCGGGCAATTGCAGTTAGAGTGCAAAGAAGTGTGAGTGCAAAGAAGTGTAGACACTGTGGTTAGGTGTTGTCAGGCATGGCTTCGAGAAGCCGGACGCAAAGAACAAGGGGCACTGGACGCCGCCGTAGAACAACAGACCGTGAAGATCGCCGCCTAAGATTATTGGCCTTAAGGGACCCTTTCTCCACTACCAGGTCCATTGCAAATAAATGGTTTGCAGAACACTGAAGACCTATTGGCATGCGAAGTATTTACCGACGAATGAGAAGTTTTGGCTTGTTTTCATACCGGCCACACTGGGTCCTCCCTTAAACTCGAGAACACCGACGTAATCGCCTTGAGTGGTGCAGACAACGGTCACTCTGGGATCAGGAATGGAACAGTATTGTCTTTAGTGGCGAGTCTCGATTTTGTTTAGGCATGCACGATGGTCGTGCCAGGTTTAGAAGGCGACGTGGTGAAAGGAGGAATCCACAGTTTTTTGTTGAAAGACACCTTTAACCTTCATCAGAGGTAACATGAACGCGCAGCGTTGTATCCACGAAGTTCTAGAGCCCCATCTTTTACCCTACCTTGACACCCTGGCAGATCCAACTTTCCAACAAGATAATGCCCAACCACATTTTGCAAGAGTCACAATGGACTTCTTTCAACATAATGATGTCACATTGTTACCATGGCCACCAAGATCTCCCGACTTATCCCCAATTGAGCACGTGTGGGATATGATGGGTAGGAGATTGCTCAATTTGCAACGTCCTCCTCAGACTCTAGAAGCACTTCGAGAGGAGTTGGTGGTTGCCTGGAATGAGATACCACAGTAGGACGTTGACCACCTGATCCGAAGCATGCCTAGGCGCGTTGGAGAATGCGTAGCACATCAGGGTGCATCCACACATTATTCAAGGTCAAGGGGCTTTAAAGCAGTGCAATCATTTACTTATTATGCTTCATTAAGTACTTATACAAAATTTTATTAAAATAAAACCATTTAAACTGGGTGTTCGGATTTATATGTCACTTAGTATATCAATGCTCTATATCATAAATATAACTTACCCTTTTTTAACGCGAGTTATCGCATTGAATTCACAAAAAATAACGCAAAACTATACACCTAACCTCATTTCATGTGGCTCAGTTCAGAATCATAATCAAAACTGAAGCGTGGCAAAACGAGACGTCCATGCCCTTAGTTAGGCGCTTTATAAGGTAAATGGCATCATTTGTGGCCACTGCGCCCTGAAGGAAAGCCGTAGTTTTTTAAATTACGCAGTATTTGTTTAAACGTACACACTTTTGTGCCTATGTCCTTGAAGAGGTTAATTCTCCTAATGAACATATTTGGTCGTTAGAAAATCCCCTTTCCGCAAATTAAAATTAAACATATCTTTCAATAATACCTTACTTACATTTTTCCTTTAGGCGAAGAATTTAGGTTTACCTTTGGATGAAGATGTCAGATTCTAGGAGCATGTTAGCCATTTGTGTACGTCTAATTATCTTATCTTAAGACTTCTTTATGAAAATAAAGCTATATTAAATAGAAAAATTAAAAAAGTGTTATGTGAGTCTTTGATACTGGGTAAAATAGCTTACTGAAATAACAAAATCCGGGCTGCGAAAAATTCAAAATACATGCTCTCGCTATAAAAACAATTTAAAAAGGGGCGACCACGTTTCTTACTGACTAGCTTCCACGAATTGGTTAGAAATATCCGATGTGTTCTCGCATTTTGCATCAACGTATTAAAAAGCTATGTTACCTTAGGTAAAAGCTTGATTCACAATTTACGTGTGCGCAACAACCATCTCCTCACATTGCCTCAATACAGGACAGTCATATTTCAACGCCCTTCCACGTACAATGCGGTGAAATTAATCAATTCACTCCACCAAATCCTTATTATCAACTTTCAAATAAAAATAATAATAAAAGATTTGTTGATTAAGTGTCTATATATTTTTAACTTTTGATTTTTTCTCTCCAGTTTCGGATAACAGTTCACCATGTCCACGCCCTTAAGAAACCAGTATCGAAAGTCAGTATCTCACGTGAGTGAAGTCCACTCTGAGTGGATGTAAACACTAGAGAATTATTTAATGTATCTAAACATTCTATTTCTATTTGGACTTCTATCGTGAAACGTGTCGCAACAAAAGGATTACCAGCTCTTCTGTGCGGAGAATATTGCACAATGACCTGGGATTATTTCCTTACAAGGTGCAACTCTGTGTGGGCTCTAAATAAATTGGAAACGGACGTCAATTTCGGTCGCAAAATTATATTTTCGGATGAAGCCCATTTCCATCTGGGAGGTTACGCTAGCAAGCGGAACTGTAGGATTTGGGGTTCTGAAGATGCACATGTCATAGAAAAACCAATGCATCCAAAAAGAGTAACTGTTTGGTGTTGCTTTTGAAGTTGTGGGATTATCTTTCCCTACTTTTTTCAAGATGAAGATGGTAACAGCGTGACGGTAAACGGAGAACGCTATAGAGACATGTTGAGGAGTTTTTTGTAGCCACTATAAGACGACACGCACTTGCACAATTTCTGGTTCCAGCAGGATGGTGCAACATGCCACACGAGCCGTGAGACAATCGATAATTTACACACTAAGTTTAGTCATCGCGTTATCAGCCGTTTTGGAGACGTTCGTTGACCAACCCGCAGCTGTGACTTGACGCCCATGGATTACTTCCTATGGGGTAATGTTAAGGACCACTGTTACACTGACGATCCTGAAACAATTTATGTTCTTAACTGAAATATCCGTCGAGCTATTGATGAAATAGACCCACAAACTATCGAAAATGTGCTTCAAAATTGGGTTAAGAGTATAGACTACTGCCAGGCCAGCCGCGGCAGACTATTAACTGAAATTATTTTTCAGATAGGTGTATTCTTTTGGATAAAGTATCGAGTGTTACATATTATTGAAGAATGTAGTTTTAATACCAATATAAAACAGAAACCAACGGATGGCCCACCCTATATAACCTCCCAAGATTACGTTCCATTGTTAAAATTATTGTGGACATCTTCTGGTATCCGTTGAGTCCTGCGGCTGGAAAATTTCAAGGATAAGTGTGATGAGTGTCTCGCGTAATTGCTATCGAGATAATAAAAACGACAGAAATAAAAAACGGTTTATTCAGACCCCACAGCAAGCTCAATGCCAAACTGTCCTGAATTTTCCGAGACTTGCCAAACAACTGGATATCCAATCAACTTTCCACTGCCTGTTAGTCCGTCCTGATTTCGTATTTAGGCCGCAAATAACATCCTGCCAAGGACGGAAGGCAACAAAACATCCCGACATCTCGCCTCTTCGTATATGAGAGGCTCGCAGACGTGACAAGGGTGAAGAAACTCAGCCACTGGATGAGTTTATTCACATTTTTCGTGGGTCGAGGATAAGTAGCTTAAGAACGGGAAATGGAGGAAAAACGGAACGCAGAATGCAGTGTTGTCAAAGTGGGGATGATTGGCTTTGTAACCAGTCCAATCCTGCGACAAAGGGATTTCAGCTAAATACGCATTTTAGAGTGAACCATGGTCACACGTGTTATACCAGGATCAAAGTGTACCGACATTGGACGAAATTTTGAAATAATATAAGCCACGATAGTGCTTATGTGTCCTTTATTTCGAATGCTGGTCCTGGAATTCAGTACTTCTTAATGTCCCCCTCGAAAACAAAATCGACGGGTCTGAGCGTTTTTCCAAAACAAAATTGGCTGCCAGTAAATGCGTCTGTTTCGTTTTCGATGCGCCACCCTGTATTAGACATAATATATTCCTCCAACAAGTGCTTGCTCCTTTTTATAAGGCTACTCATTTGATTGCTCCCTTTCTCTATATCTAACGACGTAATGACTATGGATCTGTCTTACCTTCCGACGTAGTCCTGCAGTATGTAGTACCTCTTGTTGTGAGAGGAAGCAACACCTTTCAATAAATGAGCGGTTTGAAAATGCACCTAAGAAAAATGCTATTTGAAATATGGTGAATGTGCAAAAGGTTTAAGGGAGTCGGTGTCGAAGTAAGAGAAAGCTGTTTCCAATGTTTGTGTCCTAATTTTGTATTGGACCACAAATAACATCGTTCTAAGGACAGAAAGTAAATAAAATCCTAACAGCTCGCTCTCTTTTCGTATATGAGAGACGTGACAAGGGTAAATAAACCTAGCAACTGGATGAGCCTATTCACATGTTTCGCGGGCCAAAGACAGGCAACTTTTGTACGGAAAATTAGGAAAAGAGGTCGTTCGTAATGCAGTGTTGTCAAACTGTAGGAAGCGTTTTTCATTGACAGAGTATGATATTGAAAAGTGATAGCAATTACTTTCTAAATGGTTTTTTTAAATTTGGCGATAGTGCAAAAATTATCGATGAATCTGTGTCGGAGTAAAATAGTAGCTTTGCCTACATATTTGGCCTGTTTTCGTTTTTAGAACAGACAACGCATCACTTCAAGGATGCACGTCGACAAAATATGCCGATATCTCGATTTTTTCGTTTATAAGAGGATCTTTTAGACGTGATAAGGGTGAAAAGACTCGAACAGCTGGATGAATTTAATCACATTTATGAAAGACGTTGAATAAGGAGCTTATGTAGGGGGAATAACGAAAGAACTGCGTTGCTGAGGAATTGTCAGGTTCTTAGCTTTTACCACAGGTAGAGTAAACTTATTCAGTCGTTTGAAATTGATCTTGATATTCCAAGGATTTTGGTTAATTGTAGCTAGCTGTTTGATTGAGATATTTCACCAGAAGGTATACTTTATCTGGAGTCACTTGAAATAGCATAAAAACCTTTGGTCGGCGCGTCCTTTGTAATTTCATGACGTATCATAGGCGTGCGGTCATTTATTTAAAACGATAATAATAATGTTTTTATATCACAATAAATGCATTTTACTATCTTCTTATTTTTTTGATTTGGGATAAAAAATACTTATATTGGGAGTTTAATTTATGTTGACTGAAAGTTAGGAAATGGAAAAATTAAAGAATTCCAACGTTTGACATAGGCAAATATTTACATAGCAGGTAGGTATATAAAAAGGTATATAAAGACTTACATTATAGGTATTTATATATCATCCTCGCCTTCGGAGCTGTCGCTAGAGTCATCTTGTAGAGGAATTACAACGGGATTTACAGGAGGCAAAACACAATATTCATTTTCTTTTTCACTAATATGCCTAGAACACTGCTTCCATAGGTCTGTGGCAGCAATATGAGATACTGCATCTCTTATTGTGGCCAATAGCGATTCACTTAATTGAGGGGTATGATTATGTTTTCTTACTTTTTTTTTTAAAGCAGCCCAGACCAACTCAATCGGGTTAAAAATGCAGTAACAGGGAGGTAGACGTAATACTTCATGGCCATTTTGCTGAAGCAGATTGTCAACAACATACTCTTTTTCAAATTTTTGTCTTTTAATAAGATCCAATAATATGGCTTTGATTGATTTTTGTGGTATTTCCATTCCCTTATGCTTCATAAAATCAATAATGTCTTGTATTCGGAATTTTGTTTTTCTGTCGGGAATGGTATGGCGCATTGTCCATAATAATCACTTTTGGGGAAATGTTTGGTATTAACTGCTGCTCTATCCACTTTTCAAATAAGTCGGAGGTCATGTCCTCATGATAGTCGGCACATGATTCTTTGATATTTTTGGCAGATAACAGCAAGGCATTAAGTATAAATCCATTTTCACTGCCAGCATGGAGAATAATGATTCGTTTTCCACGGTTGCATGGTGCATTTAAAATGCACTTGTTGCTGTCGTCAACCCAGCCGTACTGCACAACATCATGGGTATCATACCACGTTTCATCCAGGTAAATCAGATTTCTTTTCTGCTCTATATAGATTTTAACTTTGTGCAAAAATTCTTGGCGTAATTCAACGATTCGAGACGACTCCATAATCACCATTCTTTTATCTAATTTTTTGTATTGAAAACCACACAGTTTTACAATACAGTGCAGTGAGTCTAAGCATTTGTTATTATAAAAATCTTCAGGATAATCTTTTAATTTATCCCGTATCATTTCCAATGTAGGCACCAAATTTTCTTTCTAAAATCCGTATATTATACGACGAATATCTTCCTGAAAACCCACGTCTATTCTTTTTAATTTTTGCCCTATGCGCTTTCTGTGGAAGGAATGGTTGACTACATCTCCCCTTTTTATAACCCGATAAATGGTAGACCGACTGATTTTTGTCAGGATACAAATTCTGTTTAAAATTTGATTTTGCGAGGAATCTGGATTTTCGTTTTTCAGACAATCATACATATTTAGGATTACTCTTTGGGTCTGCTCCTCTAAATCTTTATGAAAGAATTCTGCCTGCACAGGTCCATCAACCATCTCCTCGTGGCTTGGAGCATTTTCCCAAGGCCTCCAAAGAGCCATATTTAGGACATACAAGAACAATCAACACAACAATTATATCAACAAGTAAACTGAGTATTCAAAAGTCAAAAACACACAAACTAATAAAATCTATGAAAAAACACGGACAGACTAAAGAAAACACGTTTATTCACCGCTACACGGCACTGGCTAAACTGTTTCAATTTTCAGTAGCCACCTGCACTTGTTCGGAGCTCTGAAACACACGCTTTCTCATTGTCTATGTCCACGCATAGGCGTGCTTTACTCCACGTGGACCGGTGAAACTGCCTTTGATCTTATACGGGGGATATTTGCTGCGAAATTTGGCGATTTTTGCAGCAACAGAGCGTGTTAAATATAGATATATAAAACGCACCCGGTATTTCACAGTGTTTCAAGTGACTTCAGATAAAGTATACATAACAAAATTGGAAGTTATGCCTTCGCAAAAATAATGAGAAGGTATGGATGTCTGCGGCTCAATCGCACCAGAGTGGCTGAACGGTTCTAGACGAAATGTCGTACAGAGACAGATTATGGTACTTGGGCTATCGTCTATCCCGGAAAACAACATATATGTATATATCATAGAGTTTTTTCCAACACAATACTGGATCACTGAGGAAGGAAGATGTACTACGTGTGAAATTATACAATCAATAAACTACGAAATTTATCAAAAGAAAGTCATTGAAAAGGGTTTGGCCTATGAATGGGCACTCTATCATTAATAAAGAGAAACTCAAATTATTAGTAAGTGATCAAAAGTAGTAAACAAAGGTTACGTGATTTTAGCACGTGACTATAGTAATGTACCATGTTGAGCATCTATCACATATATGTATATAATTACATCTATCTTCTATTGTATTTCTTCTTTTTCCTTTCTATTTGAACTATGTCAATCTTTCTTTTATTAAGTGCGTTATGTAGAATTGAGTGGAAGACCAGCTTATCTCCTAGGAATGAAAGCTGAACTTCACCTTTTCCGGATAGCAAAATTATATCCTCGCACCTTGCTATCAATGAATAAAAATTATTATTTTTATTATTATACAATAATAGAGTAGAATAATTCCAACTCTCGCTCTACTACAAATTCAACTGTCTCTATCTATTTATGTAGAACTGCATTCAAACAATTTACATAATCCGCAACACCTGGCAACGCGTTTCGCCGATTCTTGAACCCATAATACAATTTAATGAATTTACTACACGATAACATTGGATATAATTTCACCCTCTTCAGCAATTTTCCCACCGAGCGCTTTTCCGGCTTCGGCGGAAACTTTAGTAGTGTGCGGGCGTATATAAACTTTGATATTGTGTTTTATTTGTTTAAGAGTGGGTGAGCGGCTGGTTCTAAGAGGTTTTTCTATTTTTCCAGGATAATGGACGCGAAGCCCTGGATCTCACCGCATCGCCGCTGCGAGCGCCCCCTGCACCCAACCAGAGGACCGCTCATCCACCACCCATGGTCATACAAGGGGACTTCAGGAAGGTAGGAAGTTCAATTTACTTTATTTCGGATAAAGATATCGTTTGAATTACAGTCAGGCTACTTACTCAACTCCATAGAAATATTATCTACCCGAAGGTGTAACTTGTACAAAATAAGCTGTATAAATCTACTTTTCGCTCAAAGTTGTGTAGAATACATCATTGCAGCCCAGTTCTTTTCGTTTTTTGACAGCTTCATCGCATCCTTTAAGTTCCATACGATTGGCTTTCCAAATATTTTTGCTGGAGATAACAGAATCGGGTGATGCAAAACATATATGGATATAAAGATTCCAAGTATTTCAATGAACTGAGACCAACGAGAAGAACTACGAGCCCCTTCCCACTTCAGCTGGCCCACTTCTAGATTTGTACCAAAATATGCCTTTATAAACTAAAGATGACGAAACTATTTACTTCTAAAACAATTTATTTTCTCAAAAACATTTTAGATACACTCTAGTCGTAAAAAATACATATTTGAAATCATTTAGACCTAAAACTAGTAGAACATCTGAACTAATACACAATGTGCGAATAAATGCGCGAAGTTAACAAAGCAACAATTGAAAGATTATCATTGGGTAACATCACCTTTATTTTTTATTACGGCTGAAATTCTTTGGGACATAGTGTTAGCCAAGTTTTGGCAAAAATTTGGTGTAAAACAATCCCATATTTCTTGAAGCTTTTGTCTCAGTTCGGTGATAGTACGAGCAGGATGTTGTCGTAGAACCTTTTTCAACTCCTGCCACAAAGTTTCAATAGGTGACAGATCTGGACTGCTAAAAAACCCATTTCAAAGTGGTACATTATGTTCTTCCATCCATTTTATAGTCTTTTTTGAGGTATGGCACGCTGCACCATCTTGCTGATACACAAAATCTTGGCCGGATGTCAAACACCACTGGTAAAGCGATTCTTTTAAAATTGTCAAATATTTGTTTGTATCCATATTTCCATCAATAAAATGAAGTTTTCTTATTCCTTTTGATGACATACTGAACCAGACATCCATACATTATTAAAGGTCAAAGGGCTTTAAAGCAGTGCAATCATTTTGAAATTTTTATCATTTACTTATTATGCTTCATTTAGTACTTATACAAAATTTTATTAAAATAAAACCATTTAAACTGGGTGTTCGGATTTATATGTCACTTAGTATATTTTGCATTGAAATGAAAATAGGTTGATATTATGCTGTAATTGCAACATGTGTTATTTTTAAGCTGCAAGTTTGATTAGGGAGTGATAAAGTTGGTGTTTTCTACTATATATTATCAAAATATTCATTGTTAATGTTTTAAACCTATAACACCCTGCTACATTTTTATTGTGCTTAATAAAAAAAAACTAAGATTTCAATAGTTGGGCCAACTGAAGTGGGAAGGGGCTCGTACATCAGGGAATAAAGCTTTTCTTCTGAGCAGGCCTGGAGACATTAATGATTGTCTGTAATAATAATTGAAGGGTCGGCCGGAAAAACGTTGTATATAACATTTTTCTATAAAATGAGATTTCCGTAAAACAACGTAGTATGTGCCTATTGGGACCCGTTGACAACGTAGACCCAACTGTTTACTCGCATCAATCACTGTGACGCGAATTTGTAAATCACGCCATTTCAGTCCTCCGCGTAACAACGTTGTATGTACGTAAACAGATAACAATATATATGGTTTATGAACCATTCCAGTGGGTCGATGTCATTGCTAAAGCCAAAGTTAAAAATCCTTTTAAAGTTGTCTGGATGCACCAAGCCTTCTTTGAGAATTTAACAGCTTTGGAATATTGTATATGGAAATACCTCAAATGTAAAATTAAACAAGGATTGTCACTGATTCTCCAGATACCCTTGAGAATGAGAAAATCTCATAATATTATTCAGCCCTGGAATTCATTTCCCATAAGCAATCGTAAAAGAAAAGAAACCATGACTTTTACCACTGATATCATATTATCTGAAAGGTTACCTATAATGTATCACAACCTTCTTCCAATCAAAGATGAAAAATTAAAAAACCTTGAAGATATGAGTGATTATATTCCGCTTGAGTATGTAACATTTTATGAGAAATTAACTGCAACCCAGTAATACTTATTTAAGTTTCAGTTTTGGTTTAGAAATACGTTGATGAACTTAGAACGTATCTTTTTGTTATTAAAAATATGTTACTGTGTTCTTTGGTTCCCTTAATAAATAGAACTGCTCAAAATACTTGTTTTGCTCATAGTCATTTAAAGCCTCCCTGTAACAACATTGTAAGTAACGCGATCATACAACCTTATTACATGCGTTTTCCATAAAAATGGTTCCCATTGCTGCAAAATAGGTGTCACATTTTTAAATTACAATAACCTTGTATAACTATTGTTCCTTTATTGTGCTGGCCAACTATAGACGCAGTCATTTGAAAAAAAATGGTTCAAATTTGTTTTTCTTAATTTCGGCCACTGAGCTTTTTTGTTACATACAACGTTGTTCCGGCCGACCCTTCAATTGTTCTATAGAGGGTTGTAGTGGTCCGCAAGCTCTTCTCAATTTTGTATTTTTTCAGGTGTCGGGGATCAGTAGCGAGATATTCAAGCAGATAGAAACAGTAGAAAATGACCACGATGCTTCAACGGCCGCCGCCCTGGAGGTATGTAGTACTCTGGTTTATATTTCATTTCTTCTAATAAACTGGACAGCATTACTATAGTCCCACTAATGATATTCGATTTTTCTGCTCGGCTCAATTGTAACTTAATATAGATTAAGAAGTGATATAGCAAACAGACATGATAAATATGAAGCTTGTTTGAATTTGTTTAACAACAAATCAGGACATTGAATGTTGATTAATCAAAAATACGTAAAAGTGAGTGGTGTATCAGTGTAGCCCCACTGCAGTTTTTTTAGCAAAAACGCACCTTTATAATGTGTTGTAATAAACTGTTCGATGTTTCAGGCTCTTAATTGGTCTAATGTACTTTTCAGATTATTGATGGAGGCGTATGCCTTATCGTCGTCATACACTCGTTAAACTGAAATTCCATACAGATTTTCAATAGGATTCATGTATAGCGAACAACATGGTCTGCAAACCAAGCCATTAACATCTCATTGCTCTCTACAAGAAGCTGCACTGTCTTACTTCAAGGACTACTTTCAATTATTTGGCGATGCACTCTTACAAATACTGAGCGAGTTGGATGTCGTCTGTTTGGAAATCGTGCTTATTCTCTGGCTGCTTCTGCTGCGTTTCCATTTACAAAACCATACACAAAATGAATATTCGCTAACTCTTGATTGGAGAATAAAAATGGCATTTTTATAAAACTTACAAAAAAAACAGGTAAAAGAAACTAAATTTCGTGCATTCACAATTGCAAAAAAACGTTTCAGGTTTCAACAGACAACAAAACTATCTGTCAACTAATTGACGTTTAACCTTATTCTGCTTTCAATTTCAAAAATATTTGCAAGCACAGCCTACTTTCTAAATAATTAATTTTTAACGTTATTTTATCATAAATAGTTAAAAATCGAAATATCTCAAAAACGGCTAACTATAACGAAAATTCACAAGAGAGCTTTTTTATGTTGAAAAGTGCGAAGAATCAGTTTTTTCATTCAAAAAGCAAAAAATTGTACTAAGAAAAATTTTTCGGTCATTTGAATACACTACAGGTACAGTAGAGAGCGCCCTCTAGCGGCTACATTAAAACTATGCCCATGGTTCGTTTTGTCGTACCAAAAAACCCTTATATACCAATTTTCACTGTTGTACCTCAAAAATTGTTCGAAATATTTAAAAAATACTATTTTAGAAAGTAAATTTAAACACCCTGTATTTCGGAAGCCACGCATTTTTCGACCCATGTTTATATAGACTTTATGCACTAATTTTAAAAGTTCTATCGAATCTTAAAGTTATGCAACAATAAACTGAAACACCCTGTATATATATGAGCAGTAGTAATTGCCAAAGCCAACGACCAGTTGGGCACAGAATACAATTAAAGAAAAAAGACTCTCAAAACCCTTATTTTTTGAAATGTAGCACATGTTCATGACAGATCATTGCATGAATAAAAAGACTGACGTTAAGCAGCTCAGTGTCATTTATTCCTACCTGTTGAATTGCGAATAGCTAGAACGGCTACATATCCAAATTGAACCAACATCTTCACAAAATTAGAATACATTTTCTCACTCACATTTCTTGATATAAACTCACATAACCCATCTTTTCAAGGTTGTATCAATATCACACATTCATACACTCATATGAACTACACACGTTTTTCTAAAACAACTTAATTGGTCTAATGCACTTTTCAGATTATTGATGTCTTATCGTCGTCATACACTCGTTAAACTGAAATTCCATACAGATTTTCAATAGGATTCATGTATAGCGAACAACATGGCCTGCAAACCAAGCCATTAACATCTCATTAAAATTTACTTGTTTGTGTGTTATCTTGTTGAAATACGTAATATCTACACTTGCTCTCTACAGGAAGCTGCACTGTCTTACTTCAAAGACAACTATACTGCACTCTTGAGGGTTAAGCTAATTTAAGCCCCTATATTTGTAAAGGCTTATGTTGAGTTCTTTTATAAAAATCATCCCATTTGGACAATCGAATTTTTTTATCAGAAACGATTATCTGAAAAAGCTCGTTTTTCGAGATTGACAATAAGAAGCACCTCGAGGAAGGCTGAACGCCACAATTGATAAACGAAAGGAACCTCGATATTTCTTGAAGCATTATTTAGGTTCATTACGGACTGGTTTACCCCCAGCAGTAATGAACAGAGCACAATACCTTGAAGTTCTCGAAGCAAATTTAGTCCTGCCTAATAATAAGAATTATTGTAGAACAAAACAATGTCTGTAGGCAGCCAAAAGCTTCGTTTGCAGAGAGAAATTCTGAGATCATTCACCACGTGATTGAAATCAAAAATCTCCATAAATGACCTGATAAGTGCGTTTTTTTTCAATTTCTTAACCTCGGTAGCTCTACGCACATATATTTCACACACCAGATATTTCCCCGTACATTTCCTTTTGAAACAGAATGATATAGACATGCTTTCGCTATGAGTTACTCCTTCTGCTGCCTGGGATCACTGGCGAGCGTACCAGTCCTGGCAAGTGTACTGGCCTTACTAGCTGGTATCGGAAAAGGGGGGCGTTGCCAGATTGACTATTGGTAGGACAGGGAAGGAATGTCCACGAACTAACTGTATGGGCCTGTTTGATTAACAGGTTCGTAACTAAATTTTTTCTCAGAGGGTCTAACTTGTGCTGAACACAATCCTATATGCACTGTAGGGTCAACCTACTGGACTCCATTTTTGACATTTTAGAGCCTTCTGATCTGTTTCGCAAACATTTTAATAATAATAATAGACGTCTTTATACATCCACAATTACGTTGTAGTATAGCCAAATGTTAGACTTACATGGCGAAGTTTAGCTTGCTGCTACTCTTACAGTTAACCATATAGTTGCTAGCAGATGTTCAAAAGTATACACTATCCACAAACAGATTTGGTTCATTACATCTAAAGTAAAAATTAAAAAAAAGAAAAAGGCGTACTTTCCAAACCCAAGTACACCAAAAAATTATTAACTTGAATTAGAGACGGAATAAAAAAGAAATGAATGAACTACGTATATTATATGTTTGGAGGTTTGAGTGATAATGTTTTAACTTTAACCACCAAGAATTTTTGCAGAATCAGAAAATTTCAAGATTTGGTTATTTATCTGAATTGTTCAAGAGCTGTGTTACATTGTATGTTTTTCTTTGTGCGCAAAACAATAATATTTTAGATTTTTGTAGATTAATAAGTAGATTGTTTTCTGAAGAGTATTTAATTAATTTATTAACATCGTTTTGTAAAATTTGAGTAGTATTATTGACATTATCTGGGTTAAAATAATTGAGCAACTGCGTACCGTCTGCAAATGACCGGACATGAGAATTATCAATACTTTTGCTTAAGTCGAACGTATATATGAGAAACAGCAGCGGCCCCAATACCGAGCCCTGAGGTACGCCTGAGGGAATTACTGTCACTTGAGACATTTCTTGGTTGAGAAAAACACACTGAGTTCTTTGATAAAGGTAACTGTCGAAAAATGAAAGGGATACACTGTCAAGACCTATGTAATTTAATTTAGCAAGTAATAATTTATGACTGATGCTGTCAAAGGCTTTCGAATAGTCTATAGAGATTAACGCTGGTGCCATTTCCTTATCTGAGGCACTTAAAATATTGTCTTGCAGATTGAGTAGGACAGATGTACTATAATTTTTTCTAAAACCGGATTGAGTGTCGGGAAGTATGAAGAATTTTTCTAGGTAAGCGGTCAATTGGAACTATTATTATATGCGGGTTAAGCGGAAGAGCAGCTACAGCTGAACTTCGCCCGTATTTGGTTATTTTTTATATAATCAGTCTATTTGTAAATAAAGACGTTTACTATTATTATTATTATTATTATTATTATTATTATATACTAAGTGACATATAAATCCGAACACCCAGTTTAAATGGTTTTATTTTAATAAAAGTTGGTGAATGTATTTATATTACTGTAAATAACAAGTGAACAAATTTTCAGCCTTATCAGTTGGACATTCCGGTTTTTATACTGCCTATTGGCATGCGAAGTGTTTACCGACGAATGAGAAGTTTTGGCTTGTTTTCATACCGGCCACACTGGGTCCTCCCTTTAACTCGAGAACACCGACGTAATCGCCTTGAGTGGTGCAGACAACGGTCACTCTGGGATCAGGAATGGAACATAACATAACATAACAATAGTGACGAGTCTCGATTTTGTTTAGGCATGCACGATGGTCGTGCCAGGGTTAGAAGGCGACGTGGTGAAAGGAGGAATCCACAATTTTTTGTTGAAAGACATGTTCATCACACTGTTGGAGTTATGGTTTGAGGTGCTATAGCTTATGGTTCCAGGTCGCCTTTAATCTTCATCAGAGGTAACATGAACGCGCAGCGTTATATCCACGAAGTTCTAGAACCCCATCTTTCACCCTATCTTGACACCCTGGCAGATCCAACTTTCCAACAAGATAATGCCCGACCACATGTTGCAAGAGTCACAATAGACTTCTTTCAACATAATGATGTCACATTGTTACCATGGCCACCAAGATCTCCCGACTTATCCCCAATGGAGCACGTGTGGGATATGATGGGTAGGAGATTGCTCAATTTGCAACGTCCTCCTCAGACTCTAGAAGCACTTCGAGAGGAGTTGGTGGTTGCCTGGAATGAGATACCACAGGAGGACGTTGACCACCTGATCAGAAGCATGCCTAGGCGCTTTGGAGAATGCGTAGCACTTCAGGGTGCATCCACTCATTATTAAAGGTCAACGGGCTTTAAAGCAGTGCACTCATTTTGAAATTTTTACCATTTACTTATTATGCTTCATTAAGTACTTATACAAAATTTTATTAAAATGAAGCCATTTAAACTGGGTGTTCGGATTTATGTGTCCCTTAGTATATACTTTTTCTAAATTTTTGGATAAAATTGGTAATAAACTGTTTGGTCTGAGATCATTATACTCAGTGGGTTTAATTTTTTTAGGAATTGAAATAATTAGCGCTTGTTTCCATGTGTTTTGAAAGTAGCCTTTTTCCAAACAGTCGTAAAAGGTGCGAGGTTTTGTAGCGTTAATTTATTCACACGCAGTGTTGTCACAACGCTGAGGCCATATAGCTGGCTTGTACAAGACCGTATTACTGGCAAATCGGTAGGGCATAGAATATGGCCACTATGGTGTTGATCCTGACAGATTCACAGCGGTGTGGGGAAAGTGCAGAGTCAATCTAATTGACGCCATTTTTCAACGCTTTCCCGAAAACAGATCAACAGTCCTAATCTTTGCTCCCACTGTATCGAACCGGTAGACTATGAGGTCCAACGGGGCTGAGAAATGTTAATGCAAACGAGAGAAACGGCTGGTGCAGTAGTTGTGGTCCAGCTCGGTTGGTCTTTTTTCACCGAATTTACGTGCCCGAGCCAGCTCTGCTTTGCGGACGGTTGCCTCGGTACAGTTTATTATCCAAATAGGCACAGAGAGGACTCACTCCTCGCACTTTTGCTTCTTTTATTTGCCTCGTAAGTTATGCTGCGTCCCGCCGGGAGCCGGTGCAGTTTGCTCGCAGGATTTGCGGGATTATGCTGCGTCAGGCAGGAACTGCACATAACGGATTTTATGGGATTTAGGCGCTGAAGTAGCAGTCTCGGGTGCTTAGCTAGTGAGCGTCAAGGGCGTTGCCTAAAACTATCTAATGAGATCATTAGTGCCATTGCTACGTCATCCGGGAAACGAAGTAATTCTTTAAACAGATCTTACCCGGTGTGCACGTGCCTTAAGAGTGCTTGCAGGTCCCCGGTGGCTTATTGTTGTTCGCTCTTCTGCCAATCTTGTTCGGAATTTAGTAGACGTCAATGAAGACGACTAGATGAGAAAGAGCCAAGCCTATATGTTTACATTGCATTGTTTTTCGCCAAAATTGCGTAGTTTTTGTGCATACCTTTAACTCACTTGTCTACCAATGCCTGCCAAAGTGACAGCGTTGAATCCAAATAACAACAATACCTACCGGTGAAAGCATCTACCGTCATTAGGTTTGGGCCACTGTTTGCAAATAATGTAAGAACTGACGCCACAATTATCTGTAAACACTATCCCTTTTGAAAAATAACACTTAGGGCCAATTTCACCAACAACAGTCCGTTATTCTCCACCGTCAGATACAGCGAATGAGCTTCAAGTTCCAATCAACAAATTTTAGCAACCAATAGCTATGAAATGTTGAAAACAAAATACTGTCAAAGTATGAGATGGCAGCTTGTCATTGAAACATCACCAGCTTATTGAATATTAAGAAATTACATATAATTCAGTCAAAATTTTAAGAAATGTTTGATTTTTGAATTAAATTCATTTTTTAATTACTATTGTTGATTTTTTATTCATATCTATATTACTTGCTTCAATTGATATGTGATACTGGGTGTTTTTTCCTATAAACCTCTTGCAGATAGCCATTAAGCACCTACTTGATGACAGGCTCGTCTCCAAACATTCATTCATTTACTTGCCGTTCATCAGAACCATTATGGCACAGATTGATATTCAGGTTTTTTGATATCCATACATCCATAAAGTTGAATATTTTCCGTTGTTCAGGAACTGAACAAACATCCACACTATATTCACAGCGATTAAGAAATTCCCAAAAATATGCCTTAAAGCTACCAGCAAACCTAAAACCTGCAAAAAAAACTACAAATTTGCCATATTTTTCTTTTTTCACGAGTACACGTTCTAGGTTATATTTATACTAGACATTATTTGAATACAGCTGATTATTTCATTTCAAGGAGTGACACATGTGTGGGATCTGTCAACTCTTGGTACCAGTCACAAAACATATACTCTGAAGGTTTAATTCCATGCTATTCAATGACTGACAACACGGTGACTTGTGTGGTTATCAGCGGTCATTTTGTGAGTGTGCGACAGGGTTGCCAGATTGCGCATTGATATCCCGTTTCACGCTCCTGGTCCCAGTGGAGTAAGTTCCGCCAACTGTTGAAATATACTCTACTATGCTTTATAAGACTATTCGTGACATTTTTCCCAAGATCATTGCACAACACTTGAAAAAATGCAAATGGAAATTTAAAATTATTTTCATGACGCCGCAAAATAGCTCCGTCGGTACCTTGGGTTATACATCTTGACAGTAGGGATGTTCGATACGATCCTATATTTAAAAGTATTACGAGTATCGTCATCTTTCGATCCGGACTGTGTCAGAAAGAGTGACTGCCATTTGGCTGCGACATTACCCTGCCAAACCAGACATATCTTTTATCATTTTCAAAGAAATTTTACAAAATCTAATTTGTGAGGTTAGCGAGCTTCACTTCATACGTTGTTACCAGACATGCCCAAATCATCAGTTGCTGCCGCGATATTCATCCCGACCACTGCATCCCCACGGCTAGGCGACCTGTATGTTAAATTTGTATTGATAGGGTAGCGGGTTATGCTATAAATCGTATGTCACAGTGTTTGTGCACTGATTGCAACGGTTAGATGATACCAAAATATTTTCATAAATAGGAGATCTTTCCCATTCCGGATCGAACAATCTACCAAAGATGCTTATAATCCTGATACCTAGTAAATTTTCACGAAAAAAATTCAAAACCGGCAAATGTAAAAGATTCCTTTCGCACCCTCCACCACGGGACGTGATCGTCGTTAGACTTGGCAACCCTGCGAGTGACAGAAAGATATCCCCGCCAGTCAAAAAAGAAAAATAGACAAACAATAAACATTACTAGTTTTTTTTATTTTTGGACTTAAAAGCCATTATTTGTGAAACATTTTTCATAATTTTTTGTCTATGTCCATAGTAATTGCATTATGCATCAGGGAGATGTAGGGACTGACACGTCTTACACATATTATCTGTGTTTAGGATGGAGAGCACATAATGTTTTTATTGCTTTGAAGAAATTCATTAACCCATAAATTAAAAAATGATTACTATTATGACGTAAAGGAAGATGAGGAATTGGATGGAATGTATTTTACATTCTATTTTCTTACAAAATACAGACAAATCCACGCTATTCAACAGGTATGTAATGATAACTTTAAGTATATTGAAGTTGGTAAATTCGAGAGTGCCATGCATTAACAAACGTCCAAATCTGCTGCCAAATTTAACAGCTAGAAAATCGACCCATTATTTGCCGCATTCCCATTCGCTGAGGGGGATAACGCATTGTTAAATGTAAACCTATAACATATATCAAAATACATGAAAGTTGTCCTGTCTTTTCTGTACAAAAGCATCATGTTGTAATCAAAAAGTGATCTTGTTTATAATATAGTCGAATTTTCACGATTTTATTCAATAATTCAATAGAAATCACTAATATTCAGAGACCTTTGACAACTTCTGTCAAATTGCATTTCGATAAGGTATTTTTCATTGGTCCATAATATTAATGTTGGTGAAATCGGCCCTTATATACGAGTCTAATGACAGAGCTGTCAAAAATTGACTTATGTCAAGTGCACTTTGATTCTCACTACAGACTATCAGAATTAAGAGATAAGTAAATCCTTGACTGGATTCTGCTACCTAGTCTGAATTCGTCGTACCAGTTGGCAGTTTTCCAGTACGTGGAACGAAAATTTGAAAAACCATAGAAGTAATTGTTGAAGCATTTGCATTAAAAACACAAACAGTTGAGATGAGTGTTTTCAGTTATTACTTTTGCTGTACAGTTGAACAAGTACTCAAATTGAGGGTAAACTGCTTTTCAGATTTTAATTACCCCAATGGCACTGTAGCATCTAAGTGTACCATTTTACCTTGCATAGCATAATCACTGTTTTCAATCTAACAATACTAACTTTTCAGAATTTATATAGTTTCCCTTTGGAACAAAAAGTAATTGGCGCTAGCCCAGGTCTATCAAAGTGATTTGGATACGAAAGATGGCTGCACTTTGTAGAATTTATTAGGACTTCAGTGACAAAACTTGGAATAATTCAATTTTTAGAAGAAAAAACCTACAAATGTTATACTATTCTTAAAAGAGCACTAAATGGACTAGTTTTTAAGATTATTTGCCGATTAAGTCACGTACATTTTTTTACAGTAATTAGTCAAACATTACTAAAGGTTTTCACATTGAAACAAAATGTATTCATTTTTTTGGCATATCGTGCTAGTTTTCAATTAAATTAATACTCGGTTATCTCAACCAACTATTAGTGGTAGCCCAGGAAAAAACTCGTAAGTTAGAAGTTCTTAATAGCCATAACAGGCAACAAAGAAGCAAAAAGTAGTGATATTTTAAAACTACCTAAAAATGGCAGTATCTCGAAAACTTTTACTAAGGTCATGTCGATTTTATCTGATTGATCTATCTCTCGTGTCACTCTGGCGTGTTGTTTCTGGGACACCCTGTATATCTGCAGGTTACGTAAAGATAGATCGTCCTTTTATGTTTATCTATTGCATACAATTCTACAGAAAAAAGCTTTACAAGACTACTTATCAATATTTAGGTCTCAATCTGAACACATCTCAGAATCTTGCATACTCGGGCTTATTTTCTCAAACAAGAGTGTATTTCAGCCATTTCAACCATAAGCTGGTTTCACTATCTTGGAAATTGCCGGAAGAAGTTATTCTTAAAACAAAAGAGAAATGTCTGCTTGAAATTCAAATTCTCTCTAACCTCAAATTACCTATTTTTCCAATCAACGGAGTATTGGACATGTTTGCCAGTTATATAGACAGCCTGACGTTAACTCCAAATGTTGATGATATCTCAAAAAATGCTTGGATTATAGATTATAGATTTTTTTAGCAAGTTTACCGACCACACTGTACCACAAGTAGATGATCCATTTTATGGCCAGGATAGCCCGATTTATAGACTGTAAGAAAGTGAGAACTTTGAAAACTAAAAAACAAGTCTACCACTACACGAGTAGATCAACAACCCTACAATTTCAAACTGCAACCAGTGGCAAAAGCACTAATGTGTTTGCGAGCATAATGAAGTTACAAACCACGCGTAACCTCGCATCGCTTCGGTTCACTCCGCCCATTTCTTGTTCTGCAAACGCCCGACGATAGACGACGTTCCAATGTAATCTAGAATTCTTGTCTGGAATAATATCTAAGGATTCTCGCGACGAGATAACTTAATCCTAAATGTGCTGAGAATTGTTCTTGCTACATCAACTTGAATGGGCTTATGATATCAGTTATTTTATTGAGAGGTGAACAAACTGAAATAGTAGGTTGTCACGCCTTTTTTTATAAACAAAATGAAAAGGTGGTGTGTTTCCTCCTCCCTTTTTTTGTAGTTAATTAATAGATCAATAAAACACGATAAATGACATCAAATGCCAAGTTAAAGCAAAATAGAGAGCTACTTATATATAGAATGATATTTTAACTGTTCGCATCAGGTTCTTTTTAGGAGAAAGAGGAAAAGGAAGCAGATATTGAACTAACTTCTCCTGGACATGCATTAATGTACGTGGTTAGATGGTATAGAAAAAGAAGAGCTTAAAATCCCATAAAAATGAAAGAGTAGGACCCAAAACCAAAACAAACCACTAAAGGTAACGTAGATACAAAAACGGTGCTACTCCATAAGCTGGTGATTAGACCCCAAATATCCCAAATCTGTAAATCAAACGAAGGACCGAAACATCATAACCTCAACTATCAGTTGGCCGTCAATCAATGTCAAAAGTAGGAGGGCGTTCCAAAATTCTATACTCCACAGACTCGATGCCAAAAATAGTAGTAACGATGAGAAATTCCGATTCCTGAACCAAACTGTCTAATATTCTACCTAGACTTGACGAAACAGAGTGTCGCTTAGGCCCGTATCGTCAGTCGTCCCTACAATTGTAGGGCGCGTTTATGGCCTCCTTGAATGTCATAGTTTTCTACTTCTCCGTATCAGAGCTCTATTTTGAGGTTATGTCACAAACATCTATTTGCATCAATTTGTGCTTGCTTTTGAGTTATATCATGTTTTATCAGCCTGAAATTTCCTACAGTTTAAAAGGAAAACATACCTTAACAATAGGAGAGCGCTGACTCTGACACGGGACTAGTGTAATCTAGAAATTTTTGAAGAAGAGAAAAGAGTATGACAATCAAGGAGGCCATAAACGCACCCTACAATTGTAGGGACGACTGACGATACGGGCCTAAGGGAAAACAAATCAATCCCAAAAACCTGACAAAGGTGTTGAGAGATGAAAAGTTCGCAACCGAACGTACATACGCAACGTCACTGGTTGCCTATGGACCGTGTTATTTACAAAACCACGTTATATGTAAAAAAAAATCAGAATACGAGGGATCAACGAGTTTTTATGAGGGAATTAATAAAATATTATAGCATTAGTCTCTAAAAGATTCCAAACAATAGTGGGTTGCTGAAAAAGAAAGATGCAATATGTATGGAATCAAATTTGCCAAAAGAAAGTCATTGAAAATGGTTTGGCTTAGGAATCGGTACTCTGTCATTAATAAAGAGAAATTCAAATTGCTGGTGAATAATCAAAATAGTAAAGATGAGGTTAGGTGGTTTTGGTACGTTACAAGGTGCTTTGGAAAGTTCCTAAACTCTACAAGGAAATTGTTAGTTGATCTCTGAAAATACGCTTATTCTTTATTATAATCTCATATGAGTTCGAAACATTTTTTCCAGTGATTTTCTATTTGCATAATTTCTACGCTGAAGTGATTTTCTTGAGCGACTCCAAAATACGCGACTGCGGCTGGAATTAGTTCTTCACTTAAACTTTCTGAAATATAAAAGTAGATAAAAGTTATAAGATGTTGAATCTGGTAAAGGCTTTTCACGAGATTTAACTGTGGTTGAAAATGTTCGCCACAGCGACTGTTAGAGCGCTTCCAAGGGCTACATTGTCTCGAGAGCGGATGATTTTGTTATTTTGTAAACCTGATGTTTCTCAGGAATTTCTACATCCAGTTTATTGAGAAGATTATAATAATATTCCGCTGTTGTCGCTTCAGGTAACACTCGCCGACAAAAAAAGTTCTACCAGTTATTTGGTTCTAAGTAGTCAAAACTAAATAAAGTTCACGATAAACGAACATGGTCATGCATTTTTTCATTAGTTCTTATTTTTCAAATACACAGCATTTTACTGTATACATCGGGTTAACGTTAAAATGTGTATTTTTTAATAAAACAAAATTATAAAATTATCTAAAGGAAGAAGTAGTTTTCAATACAGTAATAATGTATTGAAGCATCGCTTTGGATTGCCTGTTGTACGACAAATCCGTAGCATCTAGTGTAAAAGTCTAGCAAAAATCAGCGGGCAATGACTTGTCCCACCGATCCTTATATCTGTGTCTCAATTCAGATATATCTTTTCGTAATCTTTCACAATGCTCGGAGGCATATTGCATCCAAGTTGGAAAATGAAAAATAGGTCAACAGTCGATATGAAGGAGTCTGTATCAGAATAAAAAACGCGTTAAATGATATACAATAAAAATATTGTAAAATACGAAAATTGATACTCAAATGTACATTATTGACGTTATCTCATGCAGTAAGCTTCAAAATAGTTCGATTTTTTTTAAAAAAATCTTCGTTAATCTCAAAAGCTTCAGTTTACTAGAAAAATTCGCATACAAATTTTTCGTACAAAATAACTAGAAAACATCCACGTTTCATTACCTTTCAAAGGAGGTATAAAAATCACAAATCGATTAATAAATGGCAAAAATATGACTATTACAAGAGGAGGAAGGAAAAAATACTACACTTACAAAATCATACCTTAATACAGGATAATTTGTTTGAATCTACATTTTTTATTTTTATAATACATTTTCAATATGGCGCCATCTATTTCTAATGTACACACGTGCTCTTCTTATGACAGCTGATTTTACTACCGCCGAATTCCTATTCTTGTGCTGCATGAGTACACTTAACTTTTCATGCGACTCCACACAAAAAAGTCCATAGGTATCGGGACTGCGTGCTGGCCATTGGATTGGTCCGGGTCTACCGGTCCATCGATTCGGAAACTGCTCATTTAACCAAATTCTAACACTCAGTCTGAAATGTGCTGGCCACCAGTCATGCTGAAAAATTATTCTGTGTCTTGTGTGTAGCGGCACGTCTTCAAGCAATTCAAATAGAAAATTTCTGAAGAAATGTTCGTAGGTTTCTCCATTTAAGTTGTCGGATAGGAAATGTGATCCTACCAAACAGTTATTTATAATGCCCATCCAGACATTCAGACAAAATCGCCTTTAAGAACGTTTTGGCCTCTTCATATGAGGATTTCCCACTGCACGTTCACGCCAATAGTGAGCGTTATTTGATTTTTTTATGCCGTCTTTATCAAATTTTGATTCGTCGGTCCATAGATTTTTTTTAAGTAATTGCTATCTCCAACATCAGCGTTTGAAATAAAACGACAAAATCGCATGCGCCTCATGGGATCTCCTTCCTCTATGACGTGCACAGGGCTGTAGTGGTGAGGGTGGAATATGTTTTCATGCAAAACATACCACACCTGCCATTGGGATAATCCCAGCCGTCGAGCCACAGCGCGAGTAGAGAGAGTAGGGTCTCTTTGGAAAATATTTAATATTTCTCCTTCTTCTTCCACATCATGTCGAGGTCTACCTGCATCACCTAAAATAAAATAAAAAAAAATAAATAACAACAGTTTTTTGGAGGAGATTGTTACTTAATAAACATAGCGGTAAGACTATGAGCTAGAGTTGGCAAAATATTATTTAGATAAAACGATACACAACGTGTGGATGTTTCCATCTTCAAAGCCGTGTAGATGCTCTTGTTAAAATTAAATGAATAAACTCCTAATCGAGAAGTTCAATCAACTGTATCAAAACAACTATGTTACAGTATCATCAGTTCAGCCCACAGACCTCCAAGGTGCTACATAGGCCTTTCTGAATTACTGATTATGATAAGTTAATAATTATCGATGATGCAAACTTACCTTGATATCTCACGACGGTACCGCGCTCTCGAACCCGACAGAACGTTTGCCTAAATTCGCGGACGTCAGGTAGGCGACGCGATGATTAGGAAACATTTCCCCATACTCACGATGAGCTTCGTCAGCATATTCTTCAAACCTGAACGGTCGCCTCCTTTGTTCATCAGCCATTGTTCATCGATAGGTAGATCAACGAACAATCAAGTCACACAGCAGCCAAGTCGTCAGCAATCACAGAAAACAGGGAACAGTCTAGGTCGTCAGGAAAAGAATCACACACGGAAATCCAACAAAAGCCAAGGAGTTAGAAATATCAAAACAGCGAGCAAACAAACACATCCGAATCGCAAGAGCAGTTTGAAGCGAGGGAGGGAGGGGGGTGACTAGTCTTACTTATCACACTATTCCGGTGGCAAAGTCCGATGTTATCGGCTCTACCTGTTTCATTCACTCATATCTTTGTCATTTCTAAATCGGTTTGTGACTTTGATACCTCATTTGAGAGGTAATGAAACGTAGATATTTTAAAATTGTTTTACACGAAAAATTTGTGCGTGATTGTTTCTATACTATAACTATCTAAAACTGTAATGACTCATCGATGTTCACGTGAACATCACTTAACTACCAGTAGTCGGCTGTTCATAGGCGGGGTATGAATGTTTAACATGGGTGAACTAGATTTGTCACATGCTTAATAAAGAGTGGTTTGAAACATTGTAAGTCAAAAATTTGGGAATTACCTTTATTCATCGTCGCTTCCACTTACATCTGACAGTAATAAACTGTCGCTATCGCTTTCCTCGTTGAAATTGACTATAACTGGCTCTATGATGGTGTCGATGTGGTGGTCAAGCTGCCACATTTTTGTTTCTTCCTTCACAACATGACGGATAGCATTCTGCTAAGCTTCGGGCGTTACTAGCTGTATGGAAGTCTCAAGTAAAACCTTAACGTCTGGTAATTTGAAGGTTGTGTTATGGCGCGCAATATAACCCTTCACTTGAGCCCAGATGAGCTATATTGGGTTCAGTTCACAGTGGTAGGGCGGTAACCGCAGCACAGTGACACTACATTGACGGGCCATCTCATCAGTCACGTAACTAATGTTCGCAGGTTTGTACTGTTTAATTTTTTCATACAATTCCGCTTTCACACATGAATCGTCAAACGGGATTCCTTTTTCGCGCAACCATTGCTGCATGTCACTTTTGCGAGATCCCATAGTCGGTACACGTTCGGCTCGACGACTATGGTAGGAAGCATTATCCATGGCGATCACAGAGTTGGGCTCAACTCGCTGAAGCACCCCTTGAAACCAGCTCTCGAACCAGCTGGCATTCATTTCGTCATGGTAATCACCTCCTTTCTTAGAGACGAAAATCAAGTCACACTTTTCTAAAAAGCCACTATCGCTACCAATATGAGTTACGATCAATCTTTGACCTTTCCCTGACGGTCCACGAAGACCTGTTGACAAACCTTCAATGCTTGCTTGTCGGTTACTCACTACGTTTTTGTCTATCCAGGTTTTTTTAACTGTGTGACCTGCATTTACCCATGTCTCGTGCAAACAATAGATTTTTCTGCTTTGTCGCCTATATTCAATCATTTCGCGTAGGTATTTTCGACGCGAGGCGACTATTTCAGGTCTCTCTATCAATACTGACTTCCGATTACGCGTTTCGTAACGAAAATTAATTTCGTGCAGGGATTTCCTCATTACCTCGACGCTCATTTGGGGTATAATTTCATTTTCCTTGATTGATGCATGTACAGCCTTGAGGGTTGGTATGTCATTCCTAAAGAAGAATGAATGTACGGTTCGCCTTAACGCCATTTTGCTATCGTCATCCAATTTAACGGCCTTTCGTCCCTTCAAATTAAACTTTGGATCAGTAGTAGCTCCAGTTTTCTTCTTTTCATGCACCACCCTGCGAATGGTCCACTCTGGAACGCCTGTCATACTTTGACAACGCGCGGGTGCATCTCCCTGCGACATAGTTCTGTTCAGATAATTGAACACGTTGAGCACGATTTCTTTCGCGTCCCTCTTCAGTGCTTTACGAAGCCGTCTACCTGTTCCCTGGCTTTCAGTACTTCCACTCGTGCCATTTGTACGCTCCATGGTTAAGTATAACCAAAACAGTAACCACAGAAACCACAACAATAACAATAACACAACAATTCTTATAAAAACACACAATATGCGATCGCTCAACGAAACACGTTCCAATGCGTTGCCGACGCCTATGAGTCTGCCGGTCGAGGCGCGTCTTTGATTTCATTGTTTCTACCGGCGGAGAACAATCAGCCATTATTTCCATCTCTGTCTGTGCTGTTGACCACCGCAAATCCACAGAAACGACATATGTCGTACGCTATACGGCTGTACTGGAAGGAAGCCGGGATCGAGCTCTGATCACGTGTTGATCACGCGTATGAGTCATTACAGTTTTAATTAGTTGTAGTATAGTAACTTGAGTTTTTGAGATAAACGAAAACTTTTTTGACAAAAATTGAACTATTTTGAAGCTTACTGCATGAGATAACGTCAATAATGTACATTTGATTATCAATTTTCGTATTTTAGAATATTTTTATTGTATAACTAGAAAAAATCATTTGAAACACCCAATTTTCAAGTTTTATGACTTGGTTAACGTATAAAGGACGTTAATTTTATAAAATCTTAAAAATTAGTATAATTCTAAAACGGCTAATTTTCGGACAGTAGCTTCTGTAGTAAAATCGACTCAGATTGGCTTGTACTATCTCCCGCCACCGGCTACGCATCTACTTTCCCGTCACCCTGTATACATATACACGGAATTTCTGCCACTATTTTCCTAGCTATTGTCTAGAGTCAACCCCACAAAAATTTGTAAACCCTACAACAGCAAAGATTGGGAAGGGTTGTGGCCTATTCGGAACATCAATGTTTCCTTTATTGTGGTGGGCGGAATATAGCGGCTATTTTCTCCAACTTTTCAGCTTTCATCCTGAGACAAGTGCCCTTGAAGCTTTGCAGGACGACTTACTGGGAAGAGGTGATGGTTCACTCTGCGTAATCAGGTGTTCTTTACTATATTGTCGATCTATCAGATTATACAGGATGCCTCATACCGGAATAAATACACCTTCCAGGCTAGACAACCTGCATTTAGAGTGAATTTGGATGTTGCGAGATTGCTGGGGAATTCAAAATTCAATCTGGGAGGCTCCTAGAATCATTATATGGTACTTCAGCCTATGGAGCTTTTCAGTACCGCAAGTTAATATAAACAATGAGTTGATACCAAACTGTAAAAAAGAAATTAATATCCGATATCTACCTCAAATATCAGTTGGTGAGGAAGTATGGTATTCGCGAAAAAAAAAAATCGATAATGAGATTTGTTTTTGGATGTCAAATCCATACCTCTACGGGGTGTTTCACAACTTATACGACAAATCCACTGTTACGAAAGAAGTTGAAAAAATGTAATAAAAGTCCTGCAGGAATCAGAAATCGAGATAATAAAATAATACAGTTTAGCAGTTCACTTACTCTGTTCAGAATTGTTTCCATTGACTGCAATGCAAGCTTGGACGCTCAAATTACACTGGACAACAAATTTTAGTTTTTTAATTGTATCTTGTGGGAGAAGTGCACTTCTTTGTTAATTTTGGGGCGCTGAATCCAAAAATGACAATGAAATAAAAAAATTAGTTGCGGTTTAGAAAAAAACTTTTTATTTTCAAGGATATATTAAAAAAAGTAACAAGATTCATATACTTATAAGAATCACTATATGCGCTGTCTTTTTGCTGTTCTTTTAAGGATCGTTTCTGGAGCATCTCTACCAAGAGTCCAACAGTAGTCTGCAAGCATGGAAGGATTCCACTTTCCCTGGTACCTTTTTTCCATTGTTGAAATATCCTGATGAAAACGTTCGCCGTGCTCATCACTTACGGCTCCGCAATTGTCAGGAAAAAAGTCCAGGTGTGAGTGTAGGAAATGTATCTTAAGAGACATATTACAGCCCACCTTTTGATACGATAACAGCCTATTTTTGACAAGGGTTTTATCGTTGTCAGCTTTTCTATTTCCCAAGAAATTAGTGACCACCAGACGGAAATCATTCCAAGCAGTTTGTTCAATACCTGTTAAAGTGTTTTCAAACTGTGTATCTTTCAAAATATTTCGATTCTGTGGCCCAACAAAAATACCTTCTTTAACCTTTGCCTTACTTAGTCTTGGAAATTTCTGACGCAGGTATTGAAAAGCTGACCCATCTCTATCTAATGCCTTGACAAAGTTTTTCATTAGGCCCAACTTGATATGCAGTGGTGGTAAAAAAAAATTTTTCCGAATCTACTAATGTACATTTTTTTGACCTGGCTCTAGGAATTGACGAACAGGCCAGTTTTGTCTGGTGTAATGAAGTGCCTTTGCCCGACTGTCCCATTCACACAAAAAACAGCAAAACTTTGTGTAGCCTAGCTGCAGCCCAAGTTAAAGTGCAACAACTTTCAAATCGCCACAAATATGCCATTGGTGCTCATCGTATTTTATGCATGTCAATAGGTACTTCATATTGTCATATGATTCTTTCATGTGAACTGCATACCCTACAGGAAGGGATGGTAAAATATTTCCAATATGCAATAACACTGCCTTTAAACTCAATGTTGAACTGTCTATAAACAATCTCCATTCTTCTGGTTTATAGTTTATATTTAAAGCTGCCAGTAAGCCGTTAATGTTACTGCAGAAAACCAAGTTATTCTCCATATTGAAAAATGGTTCTAAGTCTTTGTGGCGTTTACGAAAAACACATACCGAAACATCGTCTTCTAACAAGTTCCACTGCTGCAGTCTTGATCCAAGTAACTCTGCCTTACATTTTGGAAGTTCTAAATCTCTTACAAGATCATTTAATTCTGACTGTGTTATTTTGTGCGGTTGGTGGCATGACGTGCTCGGTATAAAATCAGGGTCTCTTGACGTTGATGGCATATCTTCTTCCTGACGAATCACTCGATCGCCATGATCTGATCCGTTTTCTGATTCGCAAGTGTAGGACTCTGGGGGTTTTGGAATAGGATTTTCGTCACTGTGAGGCACAGGTCTCATCGCAGATGGTATGTTTGGGTAGTAAATAACCGATTTTTTTTTCTTGGACATACCTGTGGCTTGTCCAACACAAGGTACCATGCAAAAGTAACAATCATTAATATGATTTGTTGGCTCTCTCCAAACCATTGGGACAGCAAAGCGCATAGACCGTTTTTTGCCATTTAACCAGCTCCTCAGACTTGAAGCACATGTATTACAGCAGATGTGGGGTGCCCACTGTTTGTCTTGATCACCTAGTTTACAACCGAAATAAAGCTGATATGCCTTTGTTATTAGTGGAGTAATAGACCGTCTCTGAGACGCAAAAGTCACATCACCACACACGTAACACAACTGATCTGGATTGTTTACACACTTTCGAGACATCTTGCATGAACGCTGTGAGCCAACTGAGGACAAAATGGCTAATATAAAACAATATAATGTACACGTATGTATAACGTAACACAATCATGCCGATTACATCATCCTTCCTTGCCGAATATAAAAATGTAGCACGTGCATTCTTGTGAATTACAGTACATTAACACTGTCACAGCAGGAACACATATAATTACCGTATCTCTAAAACTTGAACTAATATTGAAAAAATAAGTTTCATTCCGGTTTTAGCACATTAAAAATAGTAATATTTTGTTGATTTTATTCAGGATATTTTTTGGCTGTTGATCAGTGTTATCGGCAGCCACTGTGATTCGGTCACGCAATTTTCCAATATTCTGAACTGGAGTACGGTATACCTCGTTTTTCAAGTATCCCCATAAAAGGAAGTCCAGAGGATTTAGATCGGGAGACCGTGCAGCCCATGCAATTGGTCCACCCTTTCCGATCAAGCGTATCTGGTATACCTGATTCCAGAAATCACGAACTTTTAAACGGAAATGCGGAGGTGCCTCATCGTGCAGAAGCCACATCCGTGCTCGGACAGCCAATAGCACATCTTCAAGGCAAATCATTCTGAAGAAATTCCAAATACTGGTGACCATCCACCCCATCTGGCAATATGAACGGTACAATTAAACGATCATCGATAATACCTGCCCACACGTTTAGTCTGGATCACTGCGTGAGAATTCTCAAAGAACCAAACGTGTGTATTATGAAGATTTGTTAGCCCATTACGAGTAAAAATAGCTTCATCGGTACCCAAAATATCAGCTGTAAAACGGACATTTCGAGTATTTTCTTGCAACAACCGCTCACAAAATCTTACTCTTAGGGGGTAGTTTGTAGGTAGGAACGTGATAAGGATACAGTTGGGCATCGTGTAATATGCGACACGTTGTTTCATGTGACACTTCTGGGACTTGTTGGGCTAACTGCCTTGTGCTTATTCTCGGACTTTCTTCCACAATATCCAAACAATATTTCGAACCCGACCCCCATCCACTCCACGTCTGGCGCGCGAATCTCCACTAGCACGTGAACTTAAAGCAATTAAACTAAATGTTTCGTGATGTGGCATGTGCCTATTCGGAAGTCGGTGTGCATACAAACGAGAAGCCTCTCGCGAATTTTGTGCTGCTTCTCCGTACGCTAAGACAATAGATAGATAGATAGTTTATTGTCCTATTAGATCATGTTACATGATATAAGACTTGTCAATATCAATTTGAGGTTCATATATGCGTTTGAGCAAATATGCCAGAAAAATACTTATAATTATAAAATAAATAAGGACATTGCAATTACAAAACGTTTTAAAAGGTTAAATCACATTATAGGTACAGGTACAGTGCAAGAATCGTAATCTGTAATGGTAAACATATATACATATACAGCGACTTTTTTTATCACAAAAAATGTTCGTCTAGCTGGTAAAAATCATTGAAGCTGATACAAAAAAAAGAAAAGCGGTAGGAGAATCTGTTAGAAATACATAATATATAAACACAATAAACATCGAGCAGTGAGGACAAATGGTTAAAAGCTTAAAAAGAAAACATACATACTTTCGTTAAAACTCGAATAAAAAGTGAAACTAAAATACATTTACTCCACGTTAATAGACAATTCACTGATAACGAAATGATTAACAGCTTAAAAGAATTTAAAAAACAGATACTTTCATGTGGTAGTAAAACTCATGTAGAGAGTAATAGCATTTTTCAACCAGATATTTCCTGAGATGTTTTTTCAGCGCAAGGATATTAGTGCTTCTCCGCAACTCACTCAGCAGATTATTGAATACCTTAGTGCACGCTAGAGTGGGAGATTTTTGGAATAGGGCAGAGTTATGTGTCGGTATACTCAGATCATGCCCTATTCTAGTGTTGTATTGACTATTAATGGCGTTGTTACGAACAAATCTATTGCTATGTTCAAATGCGAAGATGGCACATTTGTAGATATAGATGGAAGTTAATGTAAGCAGATTATAGCGTCTAAATATTTCTTTACAAGAGTCCCTCTTATTAATATTAAAAATTAATCGAAGTACTCTTTTCTGCAGGATGAATTGTCTGTTAATCATTGTTGCCTGTCCCCATATGATTATATTGTTAGTGAGGTGAGAATAAACTAGCGTGTAGTACATATCTCAGAGTGAGTTTAGATGGATGTTAGGCTTTAATTTCAATATTGCAAAATAAGCACTGTTAATTTTGTTGCAAATGTGATTTATTTGTGGTTGCCAGCTTAACTTACTATCAACATGAGTTCCTAAGAAGACAGTTTGATCTGAAAAGCTATCAATATCCATGCGTGGTTTCTTGTTGAAGAAATGAATTTCAACAGTCTTATCTTCATTCAAAATGAGGCGGTTAGACTGGCACCACTTGCTCATTTCACTTTTGACTTTCTCAATAGATTCGAGAAGATCCTGCGGTGTCGTGGCACTGACGACGATAGATGTGTCATCCGCATAATTAATCATGAAGCCAGACAATTTCAAGTCATTTATGAATACAATGAAGAGCAGTGGTGCAAGTACTGAGCCTTGTGCCGCACCTATATTCACGGAATATTGAGTTGACGTATGACCATTGACCTTCGTGTTCAATTTTCTATCTGTGAGGAAAGTCTGGGTCCAGCTGAAAATAAAATCCCTTATACCTAAGCAGTACAATTTTTCCACGATAAACGAAATATCCATTATATCGAATGCTTTCAAAAGGTCAAAAAATAGTCCAGCAACGTATCTGTTTTCGTCTACTTCTCTATATATATGGAAAAAAAAGTCAAAGGTCGCCGTTTCTATAGATCGTGAGGGTCTAAACCCATGCTGGGTATCTGATAAGACACTATAGCGATTGAGAAAACATAATATACGTTTATACAGACATTTTTCAATGACTTTAGAGATCATCGATAAAAGTGATATTGGTCTGTAGTTTTCAAGGTCTGTACGGTCACCCTTTTTGTATACGGGAATAACAATAGCTAGTTTCAAGCATTTCGGGAATTTACCTTGCTTCACTGATTTATTAATAAGGACTGATAGGGGGGAAGATATTTCACGTTTCACAAACTTTATCACACGCGTTGAAATTCCATCATTTCCACTGCTTCTTTTATTTGGAAGGCTGCTGATTACTTCCACGATCTCTTCAGTGGTGACATCCTCGTAGAACATTGATGATGCTACCCGATTTTGTGATGGACATCTTGATGGGTTGTTACATTTAAAGTGTTCTGCTAACTTGCTCTCTGCTATTGCGGAAAAATACTTGCCAAACTTGTCGGGTACGAGGATGTCAGTAAATTCTTTGTCTTCATTTTTGAGCACTATTTGATGATGTTTCTTTACCCTTCCGGTTTCTTCGTTGACTATTTCCCATATTTTTTTAGCTTTGTTGTTGCTGGATTTTATTAGACTACCGTAATACTCTTTTTTTGTTGAAGAAATTAATTTCTTGTGTTCTTTCTTGTTGTCAATGTACTGCTGTCTCATACTTACATTGTCTTCATGCCTTTTCACCAAATTATGTAGTTTTCTTAGATCTAGGCTGGACTGTTGGATTTTTGGCGTCACCCATGGTTTAGATTTCTGCTTTTTGTGTCGTGTTTTATGCCTCTGGGGACATTTCAAATCAAAATGCCACAAAAAATTGTTGAGAAACCGTTCAAATTCTGCATCAATATCGTCCTCGCCAATATTCCAGTTTTCCTGAGCTAAGCTAACTTTGAGGTGATTTAAATTATCGTCATTTAAAGGCCTTGTCATGAGCAAGTGGTTGTCTTGATGTTCGAGGTTGTCGTGGGATGCATGAGAGAGCGAAAGAAGTTGTGCAGTGTGGTCTGAAATGTGGGGTTCAAAGATTGTACGTTACATGTCAATTGCCTGGGTCTGAAGTTCGTTATGATATAATCTATTAATGTACGTGTCATTATGTTATTTTTGTTCACTGCAGTGCGAGTAGCACTATTACAGTGATTTATCATGTTGTAGGATGATATCAGATCTTGAAGTAGATATGAATTTATGCTGGGTTTCAGGCTATCTATGTTAAGATCCCCACAAATAATGTTTTTGCTACTTTCCAAAAATAACCTGTCCAATATATTCCCTAAGTTCTCCAGAAATATCGCTACGTTACCATATGGTGGGCGATACACACATATTATGCCAAGCTTCTCATTAGATCTTCCGAGATTCATTGTAAGTCCACATGCCTCGATTTCTCCCTCTTCCGACGCCTTGCTCACGAATGCATTTGGCTGTTAAACTGTTTTTGACATAAATTGCACATCCTCCATGTATGCGTCTCACTCGACAGAACCACGAGATAAGGGTATAGCCGTTCATTAACCTCTCATTAGTGTACACTTGTGTCATTTTCATTAATAAATAACTAAAAACAAACTCGCAAAATATTTTCTTATTTAACTAACTTCACAAAAATCGAAGGTTCTTCATTCAGATCACCCACGATACAGATTAAGCCTTATTTACACGTTCTTATCAGTATGAAAAAACTGTTGGTATATTTTGTTTTCGACAGTTGTTTGGTACAACATTTGCTACAATAAATTATTAATGCGTGTTCTAATATCACGACGATAAACGCAAAATACAGATATTTATTTTACAATTTATTATTGAATCTCGGTTTATAACTTAATGTCTGTATGACTTTTACTACATTTTTGTTGATAAATCAACTTCTTTCGTAACAGTGCATATGTGGTTAAAATTAGTCGGATAAGTTGTGAAACACCAGGTATCAGTAGGAAAGTACCGCTCGGATTTTGATGAAATCTGGACACAAGTTTGCTGCAACATTTTGTAGGTTCTGAAAATCGATGCAGTAGCTGTGAAGTCGTGGACAAAAAATATTTTTAAAATTGTTCTGGGAGGTTAAGAATTATGAGTTGGGGTTATAGTGGATGAGACAGGTATATCACAATTGCTTGGCGTTAATATATGGTATTTATACGTTTCTGTCAGCGCTACTTCTTTGCACCTAACATGTATTTCTTACATATTCTTTGATTTGCCTTTGATACCTAGAATGAAAATATACTAAGTGACATATAAATCCGAACACACAGTTTAATTGGTTTTATTTTAATAAAAGTTGGTGAATGTATTTATCTTACTGTAAATAACAAGTGAAAAAATGTTCAGCCTTATCAGTTGGACATTCCGGTATTTAAACTGCTTTTTTTTAATTCACTAACGCTCTAAAAATGAATATTTCAGCCGCAGTAAAAGAATCAACGTTGGCGGATTTTGGTTCTTGACATCCTTTACGATCGGTTACGATGCCTAGAGTACGGAGACCTGTACGATTTCGTCAACTTGGTGAGTTTGATAGGGACCGTATAGTGGGACTTCGGGAAGCTGTACTTTCTTTTCGGGCAATTGCAGTTAGAGTGCAAAGAAGTGTAGACACTGAGGTTAGGTGTTGTCAGGCATGGCTTCGAGAAGGCCGTACGCAAAGAGCAAGGGGCACTGGGCGCCGCCGTAGAACAACAGACCGTGAAGATCGTCGCCTAAGATTATTGGCCTTAAGGGACCGTTTCTCCACTACCAGGTCCATTGCAAATGAATGGTTTGCAGAACACGGAAGACCTATTGGCATGCGAAGTGTTTACCGACGAATGAAAAGTTTTGGCTTGTTTTCATACCGGCCACACTGGGTCCTCCCTTTAACTCGAGAACACCGACGTAATCGCCTTGAGTGGTGCAGACAACGGTCACTCTGGGATCAGGAATGGAACAGTATTGTCTTGAGTGACGAGTCTCGATTTTGTTTAGGCATGCACGATGGTCGTGCCAGGGTTAGAAGGCGACGTGGTGAAAGGAGGAATCCACAGTTTTTTGTTGAAAGACATGTTCATCACACTGTTGGAGTTATGGTTTGGGGTGCTATAGCTTATGGTTCCAGGTCACCTTTAATCTTCATCGGAGGTAACATGAACGCGCAGCGTTATATCCACGGAGTTCTAGAAGCCCATCTTTTACCCTATCTTGACACCCTGGCAGATCCAACTTTCCAACAAGATAATGCCCTATCCCATGTTGCAAGAGTCACAATAGACTTCTTTCAACATAATGAGGTCACATTGTTACCATGGCCACCAAGATCTCCCGACTTATCCCCAATTGATCACGTGTGGGATATGATGGGTAGGAGATTGCTCAATTTGCAACGTCCTCCTCAGACTCTAGAAGCACTTCGAGAGGTGTTGGTGGTTGCCCGGAATGTGATACCACAGGAGGACATTGACCACCTAATCAGAAGCATGCCTAGGCGCGTTGGAGAATCCGTAGCACATCAGGGTGCATCCACACATTATTAAAGGTCAAAGGGCTTTAAAGCAGTGCAATCGTTTTGAAATTTTTATCATTTACTTATTATGCTTCACTAAGTACTTATACAAAATTTTATTAAAATAAAACCATTTAAACTGGGTATTCTGATTTATATGTCACTTCTGGATTGCAACGTTGTCGAATGGGCGGGTGAGTAATTGTCTCTTTGAAAGGCGTGATTCATTTACTTCCTTTGATATACTCGTTTGTATTTATTGTTTTCTAACTTGCGCTGATTATAATCTCTTCTGATCTGATGACGAGCGTTGCTTGGGACGTGCATAGTCGATATTGCCGCCTACTAAAAATGGCATAAATTTTGTTCATGGTCATAAACCCATAAAACTTCATTCCGATCTACAAGTATAATCACATGGACGTATTAACATCTCATTCTCATGTAAGTTCAGTGTAATTTGTCCAGTATTTTGCTCATTATCATATGAAAGATGGCAAGCTACCAGTTCGTCCAGTGACCGCAATTCTTAAGTGCAGTTCTGCTGCAAAATGCTACCTGGAGAGTGATGTCTCTGAAACGACCCTTAATTCTGACATTTGTCGCTTTTTGTCAAACAAGTCAACGAGGGTGTTCCCCAAAGATCGGTCTTGGCTCCAACATTGTTACTCTTACATATCAAGTCCAGTCAATCCAATTCACAGCTTTGTAGATGACAGCAGTCTACATACAAAATTTCAGAGTGACAAGCCGATATCTGCCGGTAATCTTGAGAAAATGAGACTAGCAGCGAGCTTATTTTCGACCCGAGACCTAGTCACGTGCCAAAATCACTTTTTTTACTATTTATCAGTTATCCGTAATTTGAATTTCTCTTCATTGATAATAGAATGCCCATTCCTAGTCCAAAACCCTTTACGATGATTTTCTAATGGCAAATTTAATGGTTTACTGATTGTATTATTTCACTCATATTATATACTAATAATAATAATAATTAACGTCTTTTATTTGTAATATTCTTACAGGAGGCGAGATTTAGATTATATATCTATTCTACCATCTAACCCGCTTAACAATACGAGATGTAAAAAAAAGAATTTGTTGAAAATTAATAGGCACCTGTATACAATAACGACAGAATAAAGTATAATCCAAGTAAATACATAAGGAAAATATGAGGTTACAACCGATTTCGTTGATGATCAAGAAGAACTTCTTTCACTTTTTTCTTGAATTTGGATAATGGATTGGTTTCTTTTAAACTGCGGTCTAAAGAATTATATGATTTGATCGCATTGTAAATGTATGTATTCTGAAATAGAGACGTGCTGTGGCGTGGAATTGAAAACGTCTCTCTATATCTAATATTAATACGATGCACATTCCCTCTACGTATGAATTTGTTTACTAAATATGACGGTGTTTTTGAATAAAGAGTCAGATTTAGGAGATGGTACTTATACATTTTATCAATTTTCATCCATTTGAGTTCATTAATGGCATTCGATATATGATCATATTTTCTGAGATCATTTACAAGCCAGCAACATGTATTCATAATACCTTGAATACGATTTCTTGTTATAAAATCTAAATAGGGATAGTAAACCACTAAGCAATAAGATATCTTTGAAAACACGAAATATTCACACAATTGGTTTCTCACAGATTTATGTAATATAGCCTTACTGGCAAATAAAACTCTGACAATAGCGTAGCACTGAGTAATTAGATAGTTCACGTGTGCAACAAACTTTAAGTCATCATCCATTATAATACGTAGGTTTTTTGAATGATCCACAGGAATTAATTTATTACCTTTTAAATGTATGTCTATGTCCTTTTTTAAGGTATTCTTTTTTGTTATATTTGCGTATACCAACATATTTGTCTACAAAGGGTTCAAACGAAGATTATGACTGCTACTGAACTTTTCAATTTGGGCAAGATCTTGATTAATTTTATTATTTGCCGTATGCAAGTCATTACTCCTAAATGAACAGAAAATTCTGCAAAAAATTGTATGCTGCAGGATTTTACCTCTGTTTCTAAATCTGAGATATATGATGAAAATAATAGCGGTCCTAAGACTGATCCCTGTGGTACACAAGAACAAATTTTTTGTTCCGTAGAGTACTGTTGATTTAGACGAACTTTTTGATACCGATTTTCAAGGTAGGTTTGAATAAACGAAAGAGGTTTTTCAGAAAATCCATAATAACTGCATTTAGATACAGCGATTCAGTATGGTGTTGACGATCAGCAAAAAAAAACTCTGTCGTGTTTCTCCGTTAGACGGTATCCTATAAAACATATCTTCTTCAAAGCCACTCAAGATTCCTTCTTCTAGAACGTTACGTATTCTGCGTGATTCGCTTTTCTGTTTCCGTTGAGTCGCGTTGCAGGGGTCGTTTCGTCATTATCCGGACTCTGGAATATTACGCCCCAAGCGCCAATTCATGGACTAGCACCCTTCTTTTTGTGTTAAGTTTAATTATTTTGGTTTGGGTGCACCGTCTTCCATTTTTTTATGGGATGTTGACCCTCAGCGTCAATAGAAACAGAAGAGAATCATCATCCTTTCTCCTCCAGTTGGTTGCATCTTGTTGCAGTTTTGCGAATTGGTGTAAGCCATCCCCTTGAAAAAATTTCGTACAAGAAAGGTAAAGTAAAAGCAAAAAAAAGATAAAAATGTACTAAACTAATATACCCTTGTTCTAAAAAGTTATGGCAGCTCAAAAATCACTGCCCCCATATTTGAATACGTAGAATGTCCAATAAAATCAAGAAGTCTCTAAGAATTTCAATAAGCAATAGTAAATGTATAAATTAGACTGATATTTTACCTATTCACATCAGGGTTTTTTTTCAAGGTTATGGCTTCCACCAACGTGACAACCTTCAGGTTATCACTTCTTGGAGACGCAACGATCTAGTACATTTTAATGCTTCCAAAAGACAGTACTGCACCTTGACGAACTAGAAGCGCCCCATCGCTCATCCGATTTTGATGGACGGCCTAATTCTACCAAAGAGCCGTTCATTTCGGCTGGTCGGAGTCCAGATCGCCGAGGACTGGTCTGCCACGAACACATTTCTTCTATAGCGGCAGCTGCTGGGAAACAGCAGAGCTAAGAAGTAGTTTTCTCCACATGACCTCCTCACTCTGTACAAGCCCCAGAAAAGACCTAGCCTCGAATACTGCTCACAGGTTTGAGGTGCTGCCGTACAGACAGCAGCCTCGTTGTCCTGGCATTTAGGCTTCTAGTTCTTCAATGAACGTTCACAGGTTCACAAAGTTCGTATTTAGAGCTGAGGCTGATGCACCTTTTTTCCCGGGAATAGATCAGGAAACAGCAGTTGTATCAGTGTTCAGGAGTACAGGTTCCTTAAAGGAAATATTACGCTACATATTTTCCTTAATTTGATACGGTGTTTAATTTCGTATTTTTTGTTTAACAACGAAAATGTACAACGGATTGTACATCAATTGATACAGTCTGCAATCAATTCTCTATTATTAACAACTCATGCAGAAATCGTGGCATCTCAGAACATCCAGATCCTCTCCTGATCCAACTCCGAGATTCGCATGGCGATGACGTAAAGAAATTTCTATGATAAAAAAGTGTAATCTAGTTACTCACACATCAACACCCTCAAAAAAGGTAGAGCACTTGAGTTTGAATGTGTACCTCGAACACATTTTTGTCGTGCCAGCGCAAGCACCCGTGTCATAGTGGTTATTGTGTGAATGTATGCCATTTATGAAAAGGAGCGTCCGTTGTGCGGTGAAATGGAAACGTTTTTATTTGACACGCCGCAAAATGGGGTCGAGCATGTACTTGGTGAATTTATGCTTGCTGGTGGGTATGCGGATAAGCGTGTAGGATTAACAATATAACGTATGTCGTAAAAGTTTTGACAAAAAGTATTTGTCGAATTTTTATTATATTATAACTATGAAGTTTTCATAAATTACTACTAAGCAAGCAAAATGGCGCTAGACCATCAGCGCACGCAACCCCCTAAAAGAAGTTAAATACAGGAAAGTTGCCCTGAATAAAACACGTTCCACAGAACATTAAAAGGAACAGTTAAAAGCCGGCAAAGAAAGTATCTTGATAGTAAGTCAAATTTTAACAGAAGGTATCTTGATAGGAGGGTAAACATTCCCCAACTAGCAAAGTAGTGCTATAAGCTTTTGGTAAAAGAACCGTTCAGCCATAAAAGCTCTCTATTGTTGTTGCCTGAATACCAAAATGCTGGCTTAATGTTGTGTGGAATGCAAATTTGCTTTCTGCAACATATTTGCTCTAAAATGAGGTGTCTAAAATATTCTTATAGCATAGTTATAGAACGCCTTATAGGACAAATTTCTAACATTTGCATAAACGTATATACAAGTATTTTATACGGTATATTTGCACGTTAGTCAAAATTGTTGTGTTGTGGCATCCATGGTAACGTTTATAAGACAAACCCGAGGCTTGTTGTTTTGCTGTGCATATTACTAGTTTAGCCAACAAGTTGCTCCCAACGGAAGCACTTATACAACTGTTGTATAGTAACTGTTAAAGGCTGTACATATGCTAAATATACTAAGTGACATATAAATCCGAACCCCCAGTTTAAATGGTTTTATCTTTATAAAATTTTGTATAAGTACTTAATGAAGCATAATAAGTAAATGATAAAAATTTCAAAATGATTTCACTGCTTTAAAGCCCTTTGACCTTTAATAATGTGTGGATGCACCCTGATGTGCTACGCATTCTCCAACGCGCCTAGGCATGCTTCTGATCAGGTGGTCAATGTCCTCCTGTGGTATCTCATTCCAGGCAACCACCAACTCCTCTCGAAGTGCTTCTAGAGTCTGAGGAGGACGTTGCAAATTGAGCAATCTCCTACCCATCATATCCCTCACGTGCTCAATTGAGGATAAGTCGGGAGATCTTGGTGGCCATGGTAATAATGTGACATCATTATGTTGAAAGAAGTGTATTGTGACTCTTGCAACATGTGGTCGGCCATTATCTTGTTGGAAAGTTGGATCTGCCAGGGTGTCAAGATAGGGTAAAAAATGGGGTTCTAGAACTTCGTGGATATAACGCTGCACGTTCATGTTACCTCTGATGAAGATTAAAGGTGACCTGGAACCATAAGCTATAGCACCCCAAACCATAACTCCAACAGTGTGATGAACATGTCTTTCAACAAAAAACTGTGGATTCCTCCTTTCACCACGTCGCCTTCTAACCCTGGCACGACCATCGTGCATGCCTAAACAAAATCGAGACTCGTCACTAAAGACAATACTGTTCCATTCCTGATCCCAGAGTGACCGTTGTCTGCACCACTCAAGGCGATTACGTCGGTGTTCTCGAGTTAAAGGGAGAAACGGTCACTTAAGGCCAATAATCTTAGGCGGCGATCTTCACGGTCTGTTGTTCTACGGCGGCGTCCAGTGCCCCTTGCTCTTTGCGTACGGCCTTCTCGAAGCCATGCCTGACAACGCCTAACCACAGTGTCTACACTTCTTTGCACTCTAGCTGCAATTGCCCGAAAAGAAAGTCCAGCTTCCCGAAGTCCCACTATACGTACCGACTTTCCTCACTAATAACCTTTCCTCTACCCATTTTGAAAACCTTAACCACCCAAAACTATTTTAAACGTATTCTGACAGCTGTGATTAATAAAAACAATTGTCATGGCTTTTATTTTTCACAGCCACCTATGCGTTATAGACTTATTTTGCATTGAAATGAAAATAGGTTGATATGCTGTAATTGCAACATGTGTTATTTTTATGCTGCAAATTTAATTAGGGAGTGATAAAGTTGGTTGGTTTCTACTACATATTATCAAAATATTCATTGTTAATATTTTAAACCTATAACACCCTGCTACATTTTTATTATTTGTGTTTGATAAGAAAAAAACTAAAATTTCAATAGTTGGGCCAATTGAAGTGGGAAGGGGCTCGTACTTAATAACGGTTTCTTCTGACATGTCATTATTTTCCAATTGCTTCCCACTAACGAGTTCCTTGAGCTTTGAAACAAGATCGAAGTCGGATGTTGCTGAGTCAGGGCTGAATGGTGGTTAATCTAGTAATTTCTAACAAAAACCATTGGATACCTTCATGTCAAATTTCAAATACAAATATTTCTAATCTCTAACCTAGTTTGATAATTGTGTTCTTGCTGACCATACTCAATTGGAAATCTATACTTATTGTCCCTGTTCAAATAATTTAACGGTCAGACGAATCGAATCTAACACATACATCCCATCACTGAGGATCCGCGTGGAAAGGGGACTTCGGTGAACCGACCCTTGGCCGACGCAACCGATTGCTCGGTGGACAAATTCGAATTTCGTACCGCTGGGAATTTGTTATGGTGAAGGGACGGATGTATATTTTAGGGATATCGGAACGGCATATGTTGACCGAATTGCAAATAAGACCAGATTGTTGGCCTTGACCACAAACAACCACAACAATGAGTCTCCATGTTTTCATTTTGCTTACCATACTTTATGTCGCTGTTCAAAGCATTTTCTTTCTCGACTATTTTTTCTCGGTATTGCAGTAATGAGGTCTTTAGTTACCTGGAAATTCTCGGTTGGCTGAAAATTTCCTAAACCTGCAAAAAAACAAAAAACATTAACTTAATGGAAAGTAAATGACGTCTACGCCTATTGGTTGACGACGTTTAAAATCAGACTGTAATGGGTGATTTTTTTGCTAGTATCTTTTTGGCAACAGAGCTTTTGACAGATGACGCGTGAATCGTGTCTTGTGTCATTGTCAAACTTGTTCAGTTTGGTCTATAATTTAACCATGAATCGACTTACGAACGGACAACGCTTGCAAATCATTGAATTTTACTATCAAAATTCATGCTCGGTTAAGAGAGTGCATCGAGCATTGCTTCCAATTTATGGGCAATTTGGGCGGCCTACTGAGGGAGCTATTCGGAAGCTTGTGACTAAATTTGGAACCCAGTTTACATTATTGGACATTAAACCACCAACACGCAGACGTAGAGTGAGGACTGAAGAAAATATTGCGGCTGTATCCGCCAGTGTTAGTGATGACCGTGAAATGTCGATTCGCCGCCGTTCGCAGCAATCGGGCGTCTGTTACTCCACTACGTGGAAAATTTTGCGACAGGGGGCCATCTAAATCTTTAAGCATCAAATTATATCGACCGTTCTATCGACTCAAATTAAGAATTAATCGTTTTTTCAAATTTTTTTGTGTTTTTTTGAAAATCAAATCCTATACCTCTTAAAAAATCACCCGTTATAATAACAATAATAGTGATAATAGTATAACGCCCTAGTAGATATCGACGGGCGATAGGCAACCAGTTATACGATGGTACGTGATCTAAACACCTGGAAGCATCTACCAGCTTCGAGGAAGAAGGAGAGGCGCTTTATGTCAGATAATAATAATAATAATAATAATAATAATATTTATTCACTTAATGTACAAAGATAACAAACAATATAAGTAAATAAATATAAAATCGAAACAGGCCCAATAGAAGGCATCGCCTGTACATGGACCAATAATTTAAGTTGAAACTGTTGAATGCAAATGACAAAAAAGGACAAAAATTAGCTACAGTAGATTATGTATTTAGTTGATGTTCGTATTTATGAGTTTATGAATTTCAGTCCTAGATATAGAATGTAGCCACTTTTTTAAATTTCTTTTGAAACAATTTCCGAAACGTAAATCTTTTAAGTCTTCAGGTATAATTTCATAAAATTTAGGCGCTAAATAGAGAAATGATCGCTGCATTATAGATTTATGCGGTTGAGGAACTACTGTGCCACGAATTTTGTACCTGGTATAATGATTATGTTTAATTTTTTGGTCGGTGTTTACAAATTTATGGTAGTAAGTGATACTGTGTAAGAAATAAAGCTGTCTTATATCATACATTCGAACATCTGCGTATAATTTTTCAGTAGGATAAAGTTTCGGTTTTTTAAATATCATTTTTAGAATACTTTTTTGAAAAACATCTAAATTATAGATATGTGAGGAACATGCAGCTCCCCATGCTAATATACCATATGTGAGATGAGGCTCAATCAATGCATGGTATAATGTTCGAAGATATTTTTCTGTCAATATATCCCCAAGGTATTTAATTTTGTAGGATACAAATCTAACTTTCTTTAAAATATAATTGACATGGATGTCCCATCGTAAGTGAGGATCCAAGACCACTCCAAGGTATGTTATGTTGGGCACTCTATTAATTTGCATTTTTTGATCATTAATATTGAAGGAGAAATTTGTGTAATTTGACAGATGTCTAGCATAAGATCCAAATGGTAAAAAATGTGTTTTAGAGTAGTTAATGCTTAATTTTCTACTGTTAAACCACTGAATCATTTTGATAAAATTATTTTCAATTACATTTTTCAGATCAGACCAGTCAGTGCCTTCATATCATATTGCAGTACCTATCATCTGCAAAACTAGTTATTTTGCCAACACAATTAATTTCGAAAATATCATTTAAATATATATTGAATAACAGCGGACCTAAGACAGATCCTTGTGGGACACCACACTTAATATACATTTCTTTACTAAATGATCCTGATATCTGCATAGATTGTGGGCGATTTGACAAATAACTTTCGATCAGTGAGTACGCGTTTCCTCTGAAACCAATTCTCTCCAATGCTTCTAATAATAATTTGTGATTAACTGTGTCGAAAGCTTTCATTAAATCAACAAAAATGCAGATTGAAGGGATTCTGTTATCAATATTTTGATGTATTTGATTTACAATTTTAGTTATTGCGTCCGATGTAGCCTTCCCTTCTGTAAATCCATATTGATTTTCACTTAAAATTTTGAATTTTGTGAGATATCGAATCATTTTAGTAGATACAACTTTTTCAAAAACCTTTGCTACATTGGATATTATTGATATTGGTCTATAGTTGTTAACATCTGTTTTTGTTCCTGATTTATGTATCGGTATTATATTACCTTTTTTTAAAATTGAGGGATATATGCCAGATTCAAAGCATTTGTTGATTAGGTAAGTGAGTGGTACTGTTATGTCCTCGGCTATAATTTTCAAATGCTCGCTTTTAATATCATCGAACCCAGGACTTTTCCGATTTTTTAAGGACATAATAGTGGTGTATACTTCACATTGCTCGACATTATCCAAAATAAATGAGTTCAAAGTTCTTTTTGGAGGCTGAGTATTTTGTACATTTGCTTGTATATTACTTGCTAAATTTTCGCCTATGTCAGTAAAGAATTGTACAAATTCATCGCATATCTGTTGAGTATTTTTTAATACTATTCCCGATGTTGAATTTAACTCAGTGACACACTCTTTAACTTTTGTTTTCCCAGTAATCTCATCAATAGTTGTCCAAAGCCGCTTAGGATCATTTAAGTTGTTAATCAATTTATTTAGGTAATGTTTTCGTTTGGTTTGCCTTACAAGCTCTATAAATTTATTTTTATATTGGTTGTAGCAGTCGGTATTCTCTGTAGTTGGCGTTAGTTTCATTACATTATACAGTCTTTCTTTTTCTATTGCCGATGTTATTAATCCCTTGGTAATCCAGGCATTTCTGCTTTTCTCTTTGTGACTAATTATTACTTTATTGGTACTAATATCTATCTATTAGTTTTTTTATTTTCTCTATGAACAGTCCCATTGCTTTGTCTATATTATTTATAGAGTATAATTGTTCCCAGGATTCTTGTTTGACATCTGATATTAGTTTTGAATTGTCGACAAAAAATTTGTAATTTTTGTGGTTGTTATTAACGGTAGGGATGTTAGAATGTTTTTCATTTGAAGATATCAGTAAGATAGTGGAGAAGTGGTCAGTAATATCGCTTTGTAGGATTATTGGTATACAAGTAATTTTGTTGGATAGGTCTTTCACAAAGCAGTGATCTATACATGTGCCACTGATGGACCTTGTAGGTAGGTTTATATAGGACAGAAATCCGTTACTTGATAGGATATTCAAGTATTCATTTGTGATGGGATCATCGTCCAAAATATTTATATTGACATCTCCCAAGAAAATATGTTGCTTTAAATGAACTTTATTTTGATTTTGAAAAAAAAATTCGATATTCTTTAGAAATTCGTGGGGTTCTGAACATGGCGGACGATAAATTGCAGATACCTCAATTTTGTTATGGTTAATTTGGATCATTATGTTTAAAATTTTGATTCCATCGCTGAAAGTGAATGTATCATGATTATATTGCAGTTTATTTCTTACAAAAACTATCACCCCATCGTTTTGGTTATAAGTGCCAAAGTTATACAGCGTGTCATATCCCTGCTGATTGAAGCAAGAAATATCAACCACTTGCCACGTTTCAGTTAAAACTATTAGATCAAAATTGTACCATATTTGGTCGAGTAGTATTTTTAAGTAATCAATGTTGTGTTTTATACTCCTTATGTTTATATTAAAAATTCGAAATTTTGCATCAGAGTTTTGTGTACATAAATTAAGTTCATCGACGTTTTGTGCTATATTTGTTGCAATACTTAGCAGGAGAGATGGAATGCAACTGGCCATGGTTTCTTGGACTAGAAGGCGGATCCCAGATATTAAACTCCAGACGTGCTGGCTGCTGGACAGCGGTAGGAAATTACTCAACCTTTTGGTGGAGGTTGTAATCGGCCACTGCAGACTAGACAGATACTTATTCCTTTTAAGCGTGAAGAGGGACCCGACATGCTCCATGTGCTGGGAGGTGGACAAAGATGCGTTCCACTTTCCACATTGCGCTCTAAGGGCTGAGATATTCTGGTCCATGGAATTTGTCGATGAAGTTGCTTACCTAACGAAAAGGTCGGGCATACTGGCCTTTATTAGGAGGTCAGGAAGGCTAGACAGCTTATTGAATTAACATGTACAGTAGAGAGTTGGCACACTCAGGGTCCCACCACTAATGCTACTAAAAGATATATCTAAGGATATAAGCTGATGGAGGCGTATCATGGGAAGTGTAGAGTCATCCTACTTGACGCCATTTTTCATAATTTATATTCAATAGAGTTTGTATTCATGGAAACTTCTCATTTACTAATTTATCAGCCCTTTGTAACCCCGAACAAGTTCACGATGGTGATACTTGGATCTAGTACAAAATGCAAGGATCACATGATATCCCACAATCCTTCGTAACATTTACATCTGCCGCAAGAATATCCGCCCCACACAACTACTTTTATTGCATCGAAATCTAATCTAACTTATACGTTTGCGCCGCCGCCGAAAACACTCCCCTTCTGAAACACACCTGACCCAAATATTTAAACACACGAGACGCATGCCAGCAATTCCTATAGTCCAATGGTATTCCTTCGGAGTCCGGAAAGCGTCTATAAAAGGCCTGCATTAAAGCCGCCAATAAACATGAGCACCGTTCAAAGGCAAAAATAAAAATGCGTCCATCGACAATAACATGACCATCAATCACTGCAGTGGCGTGCCATGCTTGACGTTCTAACGGGAGAGTATTCCAAGAAAATTACGTCAAATGTCTGATTTTTATTTATTTACTTATTTATTTTATTTATAGCTTTTATTGCCCAACAGATAATATTCCATTTATAGGCCAAAATCTTAAATTAGAAATATTACAAAAGCCTAAGGCGCTCCCGCAAAACACAATTCAGCTCCGAAATAGAACATAACAACATAACAATACTTGCAAATACTAATAAGGCATGTCTTCTGGAAGCTTCTTTCTTAGCTTCAAATTTTTGATGCACAGGACAAAGCATCTACCAGCGTCTTCGTCTTAAAAAACTGATATCTATTCTTCAGGATTTTGTTTGCAAACATATTCTGCATAAAATACAGCAGCCGCTCGATAATGTAAACTAATTTAATCCAAGTGTGGTTCACATTATCGAAATGTTTACATTAGCGAACGTGATTTATATTATATTTGATTTATTAAAAGAAACGTTTAATACATACTATTTATAACAAAATAAACAAATATTCTAACAGCGATAAGTATTTTTTTAATTAGAAGAAAAATAATTAACAATTTTTGTCTGCGTAAATTTGCGCTTAGCATTGTCTTCCAATGCCTGCGCCCGTAATTTACGAAGAACTAAAATATCCGTGTATGAAACTTCTTTTCTTTCAGCCCAATCTAAAGCTTGGTTAAAAACTTGTATAGCTTGCGCGTCAGTCACTACACTTCTGACTTCAATGGGATCGTTCTCATCATCATCACTGTCCATATCCTCCTCCTTATCAGCATCATTCGTCTGCTTATCTTCGTTCCATAAATTAATATCAGCAGGAGTACAAACAATGTTGGGATTCACTGTTTTCAATAAATCAACAACATCCAATGACACACTAATAACATTATCATTATTGGATCGCAAACTTTCTCTAATTACGCTTAAGGGGACATCGTCTTCTTCATCATCTTCATTATTGGTACAAAAGAGATTGCTCCAACATTTTTGAATAGTTTGCTGGTTAAGTTCATTCCAGGCCATATGTAAATCTAAAACAGCTTCTCGTAATGTTACTTTTTTTAAAGCCTCAGATAAGTTTTCAGGATTCTTTGATAAGACAGACGAAAGTAGAAACTTCCTATAGTATAGTTTGGTGAGTCTTATTATATTCTGGTCCATCGGTTGAATTAACGGTGTTACGTTGGGCGGCATGTACATGACGAAAATTGACCCATCCCTGCTCCTCAGTTGTTGCTCGGGAGGATAACTTGGTGCATTATCCAATAGTAACAACGCTTTTATTGGAAGCTTCTGTTGTTTTAGGAAACCTTTTACCTACAAATTGAAAACACATCTTCAAATTATGAATAGAGCATTTGTGATAATTGATTATCATACCTGAGGGACAAAGCACCTGTGGAACCATTTCAGGAATATACTGCTAGTCATCCAAGCGGTTTTTGAACAGTCATAATTAACAGGGATATTAACATTTTTAAATGAGGGCGGATTTTTTGCTTTCCCAATTACCAGTGGCTTTATTTTGTGTGAACCATTAGCATTAGTGCAGGCTAGAAACGTTATTCGTTGTTTCTCCGGCTTTCTTCCCGGGGCAGATTTTTCAAATGATGCAGCATAGGTTTTCTCTGGTAACATTTTCCAATAAAGGCCACTTTCATCTGCGTTGTAAATTTGTTCCATTCTTAAATCTAGCTCGGTAATTGTTTTCATCAATTTTTCTTTGAATGGTTGCACTAATTGTGGTTGTGCTGATAATTTTTCACCAGATATAGACAGCAGTCGAATTCCATATCTTGTTTTGAATCGTTGTAGCCAGCCATCACTAGCTACGAAATTTTCAGTTTCTTTCAGTTTTTCATTTAACAGTCTCGCTCTCTGTTTAAGTACTTCGCCACTAACTGGGACATGATTTTCCCGTTGTTTTAAAAACCACTTATACAGGGAATTTTCCATTTTAGGTGCCTTCGCATTTTTTAAAGTTTTTCTTTTTCCCGGACCTCCAAATGTATTGCACGTTCTTTGTAAAATTTGAGTTTTCATACGCTTAATTTTACAGATTGTTGCTTTCGATACTCCATATTTGTTTGCTAACTGTGTCACACCCGCACCTAGTGCAACTGCGTCTATGATTTTCACTTTCTCACTCAACTTTAAACATTTTCTTTTATAGGATGTGGATGCCATAGTCGTAAAATATATTAACGCATGCAATGTATTCACTTAAGTTCAAAAATGAAATACATACGTACGTATAAACGTATCCTAAACGATCATACGACTGACCGAGTATGTCGTATTTTATCGCAGAGGTGAATCCCCTACACTCTACATCATAAATCGGGGACTCCCCGACGCCCGACATAAATCATCGAGGCTTCAGCATTTTACCGTCGCGCTGTTTCCGTGCGCCGAGAGTTGTTTACGTTATCGAGCGTACACATTGTTTACGTTATCGCGCGTTCCGTTTGATCCTATAGAATGAAGTTTGTGTTTACATTAGCGCAAGTTTTCATTATCCCGTGTTTACGTTATCGAGCGTCTGCTGTATTATAATCAAACTGTGTGAAAGTCTAGTTATTTCTGAAATGTTATATAGTTTATCTATCTACTACCCTTGTCTGACGTCTTTTAATGCAATCGCACAACACTTCTTGAAAGATATTTTACTTAGAATGCAGTTATATCATACAATAACTTAGGCCAGGATCTTACGACTAACCAGTCTACCCGGGACTTTAAAAAAAAGTTAAAAAGACATTGGCAAGAGATACAGTACAACCGTGAAGCTCCTTTGTTTTCATGCTTCATCAATTATTTTTCCGGTTCTTAGAACCTTGTTATCTCTTTTTGTTTTTCGACGTTACTTTGTATTACATTCAATTGTGAGAATCCATCAATGTTCACATTTTTTTGTATAATTCGTTTTTTTATATCACTTTTACGGGGTTACATGGTGGAATAGCAGATGCTAAAACTACCATGTCTTTTTGGTCAATAAACGCGATCATAATTATTATTAAATAGTTTATCAGGCAGGCTCAGAACAGGGTAACATCATAGACGTGTCTTTATTACGTAAAGATACACAGATCCGCAACAAAAATAGAATAAAGCTTATATTTGGCTTCCTGGATAAATACTGCTAACGACGTAATTCTCCAGTTTATAAACCGATAAAAGAAATCATTATGCTTCCATTCTTGAATGATTAATCTCAATCAGACGTCAGCACAACACGCAAAACCAGCAAATCCCAATCGATATTTGTTACATTAGCTTTGCTTGTTGAGAACAGAATGAAGGAACAAACGGTAACAATGCCAGTGTTGATACGGAAAGCCAACTTTAGATGTAACATGCACATGTGTTAAATTTACAAGCATATAAAATAAGATAAAAATGTGGAGAAACGATTTTTACAGAATTGTTATCTGGGTTCACAGATACAACCAATACTCAATAGTATGCTACAGGTAAACAGCAAAATACTTGTGTATGTCTTGTAAGTCGTACTCTATAATTTTGTGCATGAAGAGAAAGTTGACTGGAAAGTTTTAAATAGCTAATGTTCCTATAGATTTGATGAGATTCCAATCAACTTTTTGCTACATCGTATTTTTCCGGTCGCTCCCAGGAGCCCAAAAGTAGTTCTTTGATTTTACGATAAGATACGCCTAGATAGCTAAATGATAAATTATAATTCCTGGAGGAAATTCTTACATTTTGTGTTTTTATTCTTTTCGTACAACTGGTTCTCTAATCCTAATGTCCAAAGTAACGTTCAACCAGCTTGTTCAACTGATGCGAGCTTCCTTAATGTTTTTTGTAAAAAGGATCTTACATTGACATATTTTGGCAGTGGCGCTGTCTATCAAAAGGGTCTGCTCACAGCATCGTTTATTAGAGAGTTCGAAATCACCAGATTAAAATTTTTCCACAAGTTTTGTTAGAAGCTCAAACTTGACTTAACACTTTTAATACTTATATATATATATATATATATATATATACAGGGTATTTCAGTTTATTGTTGCAATACTTTAAGATTCGATAGAACTTTTAAAATTAATGCATAAAGTCTATATAAACATGGGTCGAAAAATGCGTGGCTTCCGAAATACAGGGTGTTCAAATTTACTTTCTAAAATAGTTTTCTTTAAATATTTCGAACAATATTTGATGTATAATAGTGAAAATTGGTATACAAGGGTTTTTTGGTACGACAAAACGAACCCTGGACATAGTTTTACTGTAGCCGCTAGAGGGCGCTTTCTACTGTACCTGTAGTGTATTAAAATGACCGAAAATTTTGTCTTAGTGCAATTTTTTACTTTCTGAATAAAAAAACTGATTCTCCGCACTTTTCTGCATAAAAAAGCTCTCATGTGAGTTTTCGTTATAGTTAGCCGTTTTTGAGATATTTCGATTTTTACGGTTCGATGCAATTTTAATTATTTATGGGAAAATAATATTTTCTTTAACATTTTCTATTTGGGCATTACATGTAATTAAGATGATCGTTTAGATTGTGTTTTTAAACACAGCAATAATACCTAATTCCAAATAAACACAAAAAACAGAATATTAATTTGTTTAATTTTCCAATATTATTTTTAACAAACTAATTAATTATTTACAACTAAAATCCTATTGGATAGTTAGGACAAAGATACAAAATCTAAAGTAGTTGCTCGAAATGTAAACCCAATTGTTCAATACACAATTCACGTCTACGAATGGTCGAACGTGGTATAGCATTATTCAAATAAAGCCTTATTTTATCACATGCATTCCTGATTCTGTCTATTAGCATACCTCTTGTGGTTACGGGAGTCTGGTACACTTTTTCTTTTAGAAATCCCCACACAAAGAAATCTAATGGATTTAGGTCAGAGGATCGTGGAGGCCAGGCGACTGGTCCTCCACGGCCTGTCCATCTTTCTGGATAATTTTCATCCAGCCAGTTTCTAACTATCCTCGAATAATGAGCTGGACAACCATCAAGCTGGAACCAGGCCAATCTTCTTAAATCTAACATAATATCATCCAAAATATTTGCATGTTCAGCCTTTAAAAATTCCAAAAAGGTCGCCGCATTTAACCTTGCAGGCAAAAGGTAGGGTCCAAATAGTCGATTACGGTAGATACCAATCCACACGTTCTCACTAAATTCATGCTGAAAATTTATTTCCCGAACTGCATGTGGATTTTCATGCGACCAAATATGTTGATTATGAAAATTTACCACTCCACGTCTAGTGAAGCATGACTCATCGGTCCGTAAAACGTTACTTAAAAACTCCCTATTATTATCAGTTCCATCAAGAATCTACTGACAAAATGTGATTCTTCGTTCTCCGTCCCCTGGCTGTAGTCCTTGCACAGGTTGCAAATGGTAAGGACGTCTGTGGTGATTTCTAAGAACACGGTGAACATGGCTTGCTGAAATTCCCAAGGGACCAGAAACTCTCCTAACACTTGTGGTCGGATTTCTATCAAACTCACGCAGAATCATACGGGTAAATCTGCGCTGACGAACATTTATGTTTTGATCTCTTCGGAGATTTCCAAAACCATTTTCAATTATTTGGCGATGCACTCTTACAAATACTGAGCGAGTTGGATGTCGTCTGTTTGGAAATCTTCGTGCGTATTCTCTGGCTGCTTCTGCTGCGTTTCCATTTACAAAGCCATACACAAAATGAATATCCGCTAACTCTTGCTTGGAGAATAAAAATGGCATTTTTATCAAACTTACAAAAAAAAAACAGGTAAAAGAAACTAAATTTCGTGCATTCACAATTTCAAAAAAACGTTTCAGGTTTCAACAGACAACAAAACTAACTGTCAACTAATTGACGTTTAAACTTATTCTGCTTTCAATTTCAAAAATATTTGCAGGCACAGCCTACTTCTAAAAATTATCGAGATACTGACTTTTTAACGTTATTTCATCATAAATAATTAAAAATGCATCGAACCTTAAAAATCGAAATACCTCAAAAACGGCTAACTATAACGAAAATACACAAGAGACCTTTTTTATGCTGAAAAGTGCGAAGAATCAGTTTTTTGATTCAAAAAGCAAAAAAATTGCACTAAGAAAAAATTGTCGGTTATTTTAATACACTACAGGTACAGTAGAGAGCGCCCTCTAGCGGCTACAGTAAAACTATGCCGACGGTTCGTTTTGTCGTACCAAAAAACCCTTGTATACCCATTTTCACTGTTATACATCAAATATTGTTCGAAATATTTAAAAAAAACTATTTTAGAAAGTAAATTTAAACACCCTGTATTTCGGAAGCCACGCATTTTTCGACCCATGTTTATATAGACTTTATGCATTAATTTTAAAAGTTCTATCGAATCTTAAAGTTATGCAACAATAAACTGAAACACCCTGTATACTATACTCGTACAAGTTTCCGTAGCATTTATTTCTTGTTGAAATTTGTACAAAGTGCGGTGGCCTAAATTGATCTCATCAGTGGCGATGGATACACTATCGCGACTCTCTAGATTTCAACACAAATCTTCTCCGTTATAGTTATTTAGAATGCATACATTCAGTGGTAGAAACAGTGAGCCAGATATCTTTCAAATTAAGGTGCGGTTACCTACCAAAGATTATTGATGTCGAAACAGTACACTTAGTACATCCAATTAAATTACTGGACACTGATAATAATGACGTTCATTCAAAAAATACATACAAATACATGATACCCGCAAAAGAAAAACCTTGTGCGCGGGGTTACTGGAATATTAGTCTAATCATATTAGAAGAAAACACCCCTGGTCTGCGGACTAATTGTAAAGTCTGGTTTTATTGCTGCAAGTTCTTCAAGGGGGTATTCAAAACAAGGACGCATAAAATGGGTGCACCAATTTTTGAGGTAAAACATTTTTTGAGAATGAGAATGAGAAAACGTGTTTTTTGGGGATTCAATCGAAAGTGTTGACGGGAACGGAAAAACTCTTCATATAAGATATTTATCAGACCAACAAAATGACACCACTCGTAAAGATCCGACTAATAGCAAAAAAGTTATGGCCCAAGACCGAGGCAAACTGCCGGTTTTGGCACTTGTTGGTAATGCGACGGTGGTTTCTCGCAGATATTTGAAATTCTTCAAATTGGTAGGATTCGTACTTCTTAATTACCACAACAAAATTGTACGAGTAGTAGTAGAGTAGATTGGTCAAGTAGTTTTTGAGAAATACCTGTCTTCCGGCCATCACTACTAGTTTATCGAGCAATACAAGGTGCCTGCAAAGTTGGGGTTTTCCTTTACACGACGTGTAGATCTTGAAAACATAAGCAATTTTTCTTAGTACCATATACACCAATGTCTTAAGGGAACCGAGATAAAGGGCTCTGCAACATCAAAAATATCTGAATACCGTCCTGTAGCCGCGACCCGCGACATCACCGAGTGGTACAAGGTCACTGGCTCAACCGGACGACAGAACTGGGTCGGGGTCAGTGTGTCAGGTCAGTATGCAACCTTCAACCGACGGTTACGGTCACGCGTGTAGAGGTAAACGAACCCGTATAATAGATTGCGTTTCAAAAAAAAATTATAATGGCACACTCATACACCAATAATGAACTCGTTGATCTTTTGATAATTTATGGCGAATGTCTTCAAAATGCTACAGAGGCTTCGCGAGTGTATGCAGACCGTTTCCCTAGACGACATCATCCAAGGCCCCACAGATTTGTGTACCTGGTCCAGAGAGTCAGGGATACGGGCCATTTGGAGGAATTTCGAGGTGGGCACAGTGGGAGGCCTAGACAACCACGAATGGTGCAAGTTGAGGAAGAACTACTGAATCGCGTAGACGAGAATCCCTCAACAAGCACTAGAGACGTGGCTAGAGAAGTGCAAGTATCAAAAACTAAAGTGTGGCAAACGCTGCGTGAAGAGGGGCTGTATCCGTTTCACGTCCAACGTGTAGAGAGCCCTTCAACCCAGCAAGAGTGCGGTTTTGTGAGTGGTTGTTGCATCAACATGACAATAATCCGGACTTTTTGAAGTGCATATTGGTGACAGATGAATCTACGTTCACGCGTAATGGGGTGAATAACTTTCGCAACACTCATGTTTGGTCAGTAGAAAATCTGCACGCTGTCCGTCGAGCACATTTTGAACTAAGATTTTCGGTGAATGTTTGGGCTGGCATGGTGAACGGTATGCTCATTGGACCATTTATTCTCCCAAACCGATTGGACGGGATGCAATACCTAGACTTTTTACGCAACATTTTGCCTTCCTTGTTAGAAGATGTGCCATTAAGTGTAAGACAATCAATGTGGTTTCTGCACGATGGTGCACCGCCCCATTTTAGACGCGAAGTGCGTGAGTTTTTGAATGAATTATTTCCGAATAGGTGGATCGGACGTAATGGACCCGTAGCGTGGCCTCCGCGATCTCCAGACTTAACACCATGTGATTCTTTTCTTTGGGGAGAAATGAAACGCTTAAGGTACAAAACTGAAATGCATACGGTTGGCGAACTTCGTCTCAGAATTGAACGAGCTGGTGCTTTCATTCGGGGGAGGGACTCCATTCTCAAAGCCTGCACCGATGCTTGGCTACGTCGTGCACGCACCTGTGTTTTTGAGTCAAACGGCGATAACTTCGAACAATACCTATAAAGTACGTTTACCTAAAAACTGAAAACGCGGCAACGCCGTCATATTTGTTACCTCTGTTCGTGGTCTGCACCACCGCCTGCATCTGCTCGGTAGCGCATCAGCTGATTTCATTTTCTGTTGGAGCGGTATGATTTCGGGCAGAGACGTACTTAGCCCTTCTCGTCAACTGGAGAGTGAGTACTTTTTCCTTTATTTTTTTTACTTGGTCGCCCTCGTTTCACTACACATTACCTTTGTTATTTCAAGGGTAGTTGTTTCTGAAAAGGTCAACCCCAACTTTGCGGACACCCTGTACAGTGTGAATGGTACTAATTTCTTTTTTTTAAATTACTATTCATGAATTGTAAAATTTTGCCGAAATCATCCTCGACTGAAATTTTTGAGTCGTTCGAATCGTCAACTTGATAAAAATTGATGTGTCATCTGCGAGACTGTTAATTTCTCCCACTCATACCGTGTTAAATTTCATTCACCTACGCCGTAACGAAAGGGGCCCAGAAACTGTGCCGGGGGACTCCGAATGTTATTATTTTGTCGGTACTACTGACATAATCTATAACAACTTCTTGACGTCAATTTGATGTACGAAATATATTAAATTTATTCACAAATTGTCATTTGTTTCAGCACGTGGAGCGTCGGGGTGAGATGATAGTTCGTATCATCGACGCCCGACACCTTGGAAGGACTGCGTCTGAGGCCGCCAAACGATTTCTGGCAATGCAGGATGGCAAACACACCATCCAGTTTGTGGAAATCGTGAAACGGCCTGGACAGACCTTGGGATTGTACATCAGGGAGGGGAACGGAGTGGATAGGCAGGATGGAGTGTTCATCAGCAGGATAGCGCTGGAGTCGGCAGTGTACAACAGCGGATGTCTCAAGGTGAGAACACTGTTGACCAAGATAGTGTATTTGTTAAGTCAAACATATTTTGTTTCACTTGTTTACTAATCGACAAGCTCTATTTAAGCCGTTCAATATTAATAGTCTGTCGTCTGCACGTTGCTGTTAATGTAGTGATCCATTTATGCAATAAACTTACATGAAAGTATAGGAAGAGATGCAAATTTTTGGATAGTGTCACGCCTTCTCGTTGCGCAGTAGCTAGCAGCTCAGTTCGCCGAACGAAGGAGTAGTCTCTTGTCGTGTCTAGACTAGTTAGCGTACAGTCAGGAGAAAAACTGTCAGACAGTGAAGCAACTTGATTACTTATTATCTGTGAATTGTAGGTATTGTTAGGCTATTAATTGTCGCCATGTATTCCTTGGTGTGCTAAGAGATGTACTCGTTTATAATGGATTTTGAATCCCAATTACAACGTACAGTTTTATCAGGATAATCTAGGGAGACTGTAGCAAATGTTATATTCTTTAAGCAACGAGAAGCAGAAGGAAATAAACCTCTTGAGGATTTGAAGCAAGTTCAGAAGCGTGCAGACATGGCCACAGGAGTTAGTCTCTCGACCATTAGGAGGATTTCTTGCGAAATGAAATCTGTTGAAGAAGGTGCTTCATCTTTTTCGACACCAAGCAAAAAAGGACAAAGAGTCACTCCGAAATCTGATTTCGACGAATTTGATAGATCTATAATAAATTTTATTTTAATGGGATTTCGTTGAAGGAAGGCAAAAACTAATAGGATACTTCTTATGGAGAAACCAGAGTTTCAGCATCTCAGGATAAATTTTCTGAGAAAGATGAAAGAATATAGAGAAAAAAATCGTCGTATGACTTATATGGACGAAACATACATCCATACATCACATACGCATGAAAAGAAATAATAGCAATGAGGGCCTTGATAGGCCAGTTTCAAAAGGACAAAGATTTATTATTGTCCATCGTGGTAGTGAAAATGGTTTCGTGGAAAATGTATATCTGAAATTTAAATCCAATAGTAAGTCGGGTGATGATCATAGTGAGATGAACTATAGTAACTATAAAAAATGGCTTGAGGATAAATCGATTCCCAACCTACTACCAAATAGTGTTTCGTTTACAGACAACGCTCCATACCACAATGCTCAGATAGACAAATGACCTACTATATGCTCTGACAAGGATGATATGAAAGAACCGCTAAGCCAAAAAACATACATTTTACTGACGACATGTTCCAAATTGATTTGTAAAGCCTTATCAAAATGCACAAACCAGCATATATAAATTATGAAATAGACAGAATAATGGCCGAAAAAGGTCATTCTGTTTTGAGATTGCTACCATATTACCCCGACCTGAACCCAGTTGAGTTGGTATGGGCACCTTTGAAACAAGATGTGGCTGAGAAAAAATGTAGATTTTAATTTCATGACTATCGACAAACCTTGCGACGACTTTTTTTCGTCTTATCCCACAGAAAAATGGAGAAAGCGATGTGAGCATGCCAAAGGTTTTGAGAAGCAGTATATGTAAATGGAACCAGCACTCGACTTAGTTGTAGATTAAATAATAATAAACCGAGACGAATATAGCGATAACGAAACCGAAGATTTAAGTTTAAGTAGTAGCTCACATTCCGATTCCGGACTTTCAATATGTGATCCTCTGTGAAACTTCATAAATCTTTAAAACATTGCCAACTGTATCTACAACGATGTTAGTTTTCTGACCTTACTTTTCATTTAATTGTTTATTAATTGAAATCATTAACAATAAAAAATAGAATAAGTACCAATCAATTTCAGTCTTGCAGCTACATAGGGTGCAATACTTATTTTATGGAATAAATTGTTTTGGTTTCCTTATATCTATGTTTATCTCATTTATATAAATAATCACATAAGCCCGATTTTTAACCTTTCTTCGGTAGCGAGCAGGTGTGGAAACATAAGACAATTTCTGTAAAACTAATGTATTATGCAATTTTGAAAATATTGAAGAAGTAGTATATAAAGCTTTTTTTTATATATATATATTTAAATGATTCTGGTAGACGTACAATTGTATTTTAAGATATCCTAATCATATGGATCTGTTAATTGTATATTATATACTCTAAAACTCAATTTTACAATGCACATAATCTCAACCCATTGAACAAATTTTCTCTAAGAGTTATCGAGCCATATGAAATACCACAGGCAATAGATAGTTTAAGATCGAGTGCTCGTGGAATTGATAATCTAACAATGACAATGATAGAACTTAGTCTTGTAACAATAATGAAGTTACCAAATTTAGAGTATTGGGTTCACACAAAGACATTTAAAAATTTAACACATGTCAACAATTTCAATTAAAAAATTCAGGCTTCACATAATGCGTATTCCATTATTGAAATTATTCAATTAATTTACTACGCAGACTGTACGACTCGAGATCAAATGACACGTATTGTACGTGCCATCCCCTTCGCTCCAAATGCATTCTCCCTCTCTCGTGTGCGGGATCCCAGCAAATTCTCATAGCTCTTCCTACACTTGACGAGCTTGCAACACCTGCAACTTATTCTGTGGTTGCCTCGATAATGAATCTCGACATCTCACTGAAGCACATCACATTGTGGTTTTACTTGATGGCCCCTCAACTAACAAGTTGGCCATGGAAACAGAATTCTACTTACACCATATTTACCATGTCAGACTTGAAATTTATGGTGCACCATTCGTCAATTCCTTTTGATGGCGAAAAACGAGAGATTCTGTAATATTTGTTGTGTTGTGTGCTATCAAGTTTGAGACAACTAAATATAGATCATAATAAAAAAGGACTAAAAACAAACAAAAATATTTATTCTCTTCTACACCTTGAGTTGAAGAGATACTGAGAGGTATGAATAAAAACGAAGTAGATGCTTATACTACAATTTTAAGAATCTACTTCAAAGTAAATACTTCGCCATGAAGTATCCAATCAGTTCCGGTAGTATTTGCTTTACGTCGAAGTACTTACTATCGTGCCTGTAGTATCTACTTTTATTCCGAAGTAAATGCTTTAAATTGAGTAGCATCTTCTCATTTCCACAAGTTTCGACAGGTCACACTTGTTGTTTTATTTTATTTGAAATATTCACATACTTGGTATTGTACGGCACGCGCGTTAAAATGTCTTCCGACGAGGAAATGCCAAATCAAGAAGAGTCCCAAAATGAAGATTTGCAGTTAGCCTTTGTTACGATGTTCGAAGACTACAAAATTATTCTGGATAAAAAAATGACACCTCCCGTTAAGTCTGCCAAAGACAAAGCACTTAAAGAATTCACAGAGACGTATAACAGAAATACAAAACAAAATTTAGATGCAAAACAGGTATTAAAAAAAGTTAATAATATGAAAAGTAAAATTAAAAATATTACCGATATGAAGAAAACAGGAAATAGGAAAATTAAGTCAAATGAGTGGCAAAAAAAATTTTTCAACCTGGGAATGGGAGTGAGAATCCAGTAATTCAACAAGTGCCAGGTACTGTATTATTTGATATTATATATTTTTTCTTCAAACGTCAGTAAATCATTTATTGCTTGACTTGTATGCGGCCACGAAGTTTTATTTTTCATCAGCCGGAGCTTCACTTTTTACTTTTCCGCGATTAATTTCTTGACATTTGAAGAAAAACAGCATATTTTACTTGGAGGAAAAGTTAATTTTCATGGCTGTCTAATTCAGGCTCGTCATAAAATCACTTTTCCTCCATATAAAATCATAATACTATTGTGGTGCAAAATTTTTAATTTAATAATGTTTTAGGAGGTGTAACTGCGGGCACCAGTCAAGACGTTGATATAACATTGACCGATGAAGAGAATCAAATACCTTTTTGTGATGATAAAGAATTAATGGCTAAATTACGAAAGAAATTACTACTTCAACAAATCAACTCTGCCGCAGCTCAAGAAAAAGCTGCTATAGCTCAAGAAAAGGCTGCTCTAGCTGTCGAAAGGGCCGCAGGAGCTGTAGAGCAATTCGTAGAAGATTACTTTGCACGACAACAGGCGAGCTTTTGAATTCATTTGGATTCAAAAATACCTACTGATTAATATGTTTTTTTTTGTTAAAAGAGAAATAAGGTTTATGTTTATTATTTGTATAACATGTTTATTAGGTTTAATTATTTTGTCAGAACCTTCATAAAATAAATATGTATAAAATCCAAACAATCCAAATATTTATTTACTTTTTCAACGCTGTCTGTACATTAGTGTTGCAATTTCATTTCTAAACTGGATACCTCGGCGTCGGACTTCACCGTTGTTTGGTTCGGCATATAATTCAGGCATAACTGCTTCTTCTTCTATGTTCATTTCATCAAAATGTTCATCTGGATCGTTCAAAAACTTTGCACAATTATGTAAAATAAATGCACACATAATATATCGACATGTTCTATCTGTTTTAAGTCGGATTGTATAATTCAACATAGGAAATCTTGTTTTTAACTGGCCAAAGCATCTTTCTATAATCACACGTTCTCTTGCATGTATTCTGTTAAAATACTTTTGAATGTTTGTTATGGGACCTTTGAAAGGTGTAAGCATCCAAGGAGTTACACTATCTCCAGAATCACCCAAAAGACAAACTCTTTTTTGATTATTATACATAATAGGGTAAATAGGACTATTGTACCATATTCTAGAATCATGAACAGACCCCAGGCCAGGAAGCATCAACACTGGTAAACATTTCTCTGCTATTACATGTTGCTTGTACATTTATTGTAGAAACTCCTTTTCTGTTAATATATTCATCGCCATGTACATATGGTTTTATAATTTTCACGTGAGTGCAGTCAATGGCGCCAATGACATGAGGTATTGTATTATGTGCTGCCCATTCATCTTTAGCTCTGTTGAACATAGCTCCCGTAGCAGGGAATTTAACCCACTGATTTTTCTTGCTACAGATTTCACGTGATACCTTAGCAATAATTTTTGAAACGGTTGTTTGATGAATCCCAACATCAAGTCCAACGCCTAGCTGAAATCCAGGGTCTCCTGAAATAAAGATATAAAAATTAGATTATTTATCCTATTTCATTTATTGAAACATACCTAAGCTTCTTAAAAATACTTCCATTTGTTGGATGTGTGTAAGAGCACCGCCTCGAGTTTCATTTACTTCTGGGAGAAATATATTCGCTAGGTAAGATACGTTTTCTCTACTAAACCTAAAAGAATAAACAATTTTAAAAGTAATTAAAAACAATAATAATATTATTGTTAAATTACCGAAATATTTTATGATATAAAATATCATTATGATAGCGGCGTCTTGCATTATATATTTTTCTGCTGCGTATTCCTTCCATTTTCAAAGAAAACTAAACAAAACTAACCGTAGTATTCTCTCTGAAGTTGCACTTATACCAACTTCGCAAAAGTCAAGCATATACTAAATTCCTCTTCAAATTAGTAGCATCTACTACAAGAAGTAAGTACTTTCAGTAAATACTACTTGATATAGTAAGTTCCGGTAAAACAAAAAGTATCTACTTGAAAATGTAGCTTCTTCTCAGATTTGAAGTACATACTTTGTAGAAAATGCTAATACTTGTAGTATTAGAAGGTACTTCATTTTTATTCATACCACCCACTATCTTTACCTCGACTTATTTATGTTAGTATTATTTAGGCCGGTTTTTCAGTCGCAGGTTGAGTATGACCTTGGTCGTAATTTATGTTATCTATGAAAAGGGTTTTTCAACACCATGTTTATAATAAAACGGCAGTTAACCGGATGACTATCTATGAGTTAACTAGAAAGGCTGTGGTTAAATTACAATACCTGACACAGACTTTAGCGTTCATTCAAAAATTCATATCGATTTATCGATAACTATAAATTAAATCTGGAACATGTTTATGGATGACGACGTGATTGCACGTAGTAGATACGGAGAATAAAAACGATTCGACATCGGCCAAATTACTTTGACGACTGCAGAAATAGAATTTTTCTCTCTCCATGAAACTGAGCAACTTTTTGTGGACTCTCTCAATTTTTTTTTTGGCACTGAGTCATGATACCAAGATCATTTTCCCGGTTTTTTTTTAATTTGGAGCAGAGAATACAATATCTAAGAACCACAGAGGCAGGGTTGCAACATAAAAATATGATGTAGTAACAGTTGCTGTCAAACATCCAGAACTGGCCGATACGACCGCTCCATTGTCCCGAGGGTGTCTAGATTGTGGAACAATCTTCAAGAGGAAGCTTTTCCCAGTTGTACTAACCTTAGGCAGTTCAAAAATCGTATTAACAAAATTTCTTTGGGATCATCATAGCAGCCGCGGTGTTCCGGCATTTAGGCTTCTGCCTGCGCGGCTGTTTCGATATAAAAAAAACTACTTGAAAACGTATTTGCAGGCAACTACAAGTTAACTTACTGGTTATAGTTGAATAACCAGAAAGTTGACTCGCGATTGGAAGAGCCTAAGACAGGATTTTGATAAGGTTCCGTCCTTTGCCTAAATTTGTATTGATGATGTTTGTTAGAGTCAGTGCTTGCTAACTTTTACAAACTGTTGAAAAATATCTTATACAGGGTGCGGCAGTGAGGACGGACGTTTTTGGGATGGAGAGGGTGCCGTTTGACTCGTGAGATCCTAGCATTATTTTACCAGTTGTCGTTATGGAGCCTTGGACGGTGGAGCACCGCGTTTTCGCCTATGATTGTTTCGTCCGAAATAATGAGTCAGTCATCGTCGTACAGCGTGAGTTTCGTCGCCACTTCAGCATTTATCGGAATAGAGCTGTTCCCTCTCGAAACACTATCCTTCGTTGGGTTGAATCACTTCGCAGGCGTGGTGAACTGATCAACAGAAGACCAAGAGGAGTGCCGCCAACAGTTCGAACTCCTGAAAATGTTGAACACGTTCGACAGGTCTTTCTTCGCAGTCCGACTCGATCTGCCCGGAAACATGCTGCTGCACTTCGATCGTTCGGTAAGGCGAATTTTGCATATGGATGGGGCGACCGCCCACACAGCCCGAGCATCCATGGACGTTATTCGCCCTCTCTTCCCTGGTCGCCTTATTTCCAGGTTTGGCGATGTTCATTAACCTCCTCGGTCCTCAGATTTATCCATATGCGATTTTTTTCTTATGGGGACAACTCAAGGCTAGAGTATACGTGAACAAACCCCGAACTCTTGACGAATTGAAGGGCGAAATTCGCGTGGAGGTCGCCCAAGTTGAGAGAGCGATGTTTGAAAGAGTCTATGCGAACTTCCAAGAACGCCTCCGGCACTGCATCAACGATTTCGGCCACATGCCTGATGTGATTTTCCACACTTGACTGTCTCAAATGCTGTTTCCTTGTGAACCTGATTCCATCAATAAATTTGTTTTCCAGTAAAAATTAACCATTTTATGATTTTTTTAAAACCGTCCATCCTCTCTGCCGCACCCTGTATAATGTCATATTGTGGCCGGTCTTCGGAATCGACTACTCAACTTTATTCGAATTTGTCACTTGAATGGCATTAAACTCACCTTCAAGTTCCTTCCAAGAGAGAATCTGATCCCTGGTTTGGACTCAACAAGATCAAAAACCTATATGACATGACTCTGAACCAGAATGCTTGACTTGTTTCAAATTTATCATTGAGTCGACCTTGAAATTACCTTGAAAAAACCCTCATGGTAACTAATCGACCTGTGACTCAGTAGCCAGAACTTGGACTCAACTACTCGGCTCTGTTGAAAGTGTCTCTGATAAGACCAGGAAGTGGCCTTCAAATGCTCTCATAGGCAAACGAACCACTTCGAAATCAGCGACCCATAACCGTACTGGAGTATCATATAAATGTCGTATCTTTATTTTCTGCCAGCTTCCAGTGTTGTGCACCGTTTAAGTTTTTAGATCGGTTATTCGAACATTGGAACCAGTTAGAAGAGAGCAAATTTCATTATTTGTTTCAGACATCAGATGTGTCCTTTGTAGCCACATGAACATCCAGTATCAAAACTTGTGGATGTTAAACATCTGCCTTCATGTTACGTCGACCATATCGCTAAGCATAGCCTGCTCCATGGAGGAAGGCAAAGTGCCCGAGAATACACTTGTGCCTCTTCTCCTTCCATATTTTTTGCGAGATGCAGCGTTGTGTTGTCGTGACCATTGCTGAAAGAAATAAGTACGTTAATAACAGTTTTTGTAGCTTTCTCTGAGCGGATTCAAGGTAACTTCAGCACTATCCGACAGCTGCACTGTGCCAAACTTCAAAATGGGAACGATGCATGTGTCAGTCAGCCTGTCGTCGACACGTCGATATCTGATTTCCATTCCATTAGAGATTCAACAAGTGTTGATGCTGCTTTGCATAGGCGAGCATCGATATGAGATCTTGGCGACAGTTTCCTGTATAGCTAAACTTCTTGCTTTGCCACGTATTGCCATTATACTGTGTCTAATGTTTTCACGCACGGATGAATAAATTACGGTCGTAATGGTATCAATATGATTTCCTGAACAGAGTGTGGTGTGGTTGCTTCTAGTACTCTACCTCAAGCTTCAAGGTTGTTATCATAAACGTCTTACATTGGTACAGAAATTGGATAAATGTTTCCTCTTTTAAACTACCTTAATGAAGTATCACATATTAATTCAGTTATAGGGCTAGATACCCTTAGAAAAAACGTAATCTCAAAATGAATAAGAGCCTTGATCATTTAGTTCACATAGACAGACACTTTATGAATCCTTTTGATCACTTGTAAAATGAAAGTGGTGTATCCTGGCAGATACATACATATACGATTTACGCTTCACTAAGCATAGGAAAACGTACCGTTGCTATGTTAATCGTATAGAAAAATGACAGATATACAATATGACTAAAGCATATTAGGGAAGACACAATAAAGGTAACGTTGTGGTTCAAGGTATGAACAGAAAAGTTAAGGTAAAAGTAGTTATTTTCTGCTACTACATTAGTAAGAACGTTAAAAAGACTTTGGATAATAGATTAAGTATATAGGTAGATAAAATATGTAATGATAAACAAACATAAAAGAACATAAGGTCGTGACCTGATCAAATATTTATTTTAAAACGTTGTTGGAAATGACCTTCACGAATGGTATGAGGATTTTCTTGGGCCCACTTGTGAGTATTATGGAAATTTAATATCCCGTCTCGCGTAAAAGTACATTCGTTCGTCGCTAGAATGTTTTTTAAAAAATCCGAATTGTCAATATTTTTGTGCAAAAACCACTGACAGAATGTTAGTCTGCGAGGATAGTCTTCTGGTAACAAGGCCTGCATCCGTTGTACATGGTAGGTATGAAGCAAATTTTCCAGAAGGATTCTATAGACTATGATATGATAGTCCTACGCGGCGGCCTAATTCCCGAGTGCTGATATCTGCATTTATTTCCACGATGTTTAAAATTTGATCCTCCTGCTCTACAGTAACCTGTCTTTCATGAGTGCGAGTATTAGTGAGCTGAACACTTCCTGTATGTCGAAGTCTTTGCTACACTTGCACAAATGTCCTTCTGTCTGGGTGTACGCGTTGGCAAAATCTGTGGCGATAAATTTGAGCCATCAGATTTGAATTCTAACAAGCTTCACCGTAAACTAACAACATGTCGGCGAACTCTTGATTCGAGATCATTGTGAATAAATACGACGACGCACACGAACAAAAACAAAACAACACGCCCGATGCTCTGCCCGACAAAACGATAAAGTAATTTATCTATGCAAAACCATAACTAAGCACTGTTACCGTTTGCGATCGATTGTCGGTTCGATAAGAGTGATGAAAGACCGACGCGCTGTTGTCATGTGTGTTTTAAATATTTAATTTTAATGAAACTTATTGACTGCAAATTTTGGCTTAGAAAATCTTAATGCCATTTATTTGTTAAGATTAGATTACAAAAATTAGTAAGATTGTGGTGATTGTGGTCGATATAAAACACTTAAAGTTGTAAACTATAAAGCCATTTAGACAAGAATCTATTGACTTTTGGACCATGGGTCATATGAACTTTTTGACTTATCTTCAGCCCCCCTATTACCCATTTGACTAATGACTACCGTAACGTTTACACCCTGTATTAAATAAATTCGTATACAAAATTAGAATGGGAGATAGTCAGATTGATAGAAAATACATTTTTCTCAAATCAAACATCTACGTCAATGAAGCGAGCTAGGATATTTGTAAAAAAACTTTAATTTGCTGGCATTCATACAGATTCTAAAACCAACCTGCATTCATTCTCCAAACTTTAAGCTAAAGCTTAATACAAACCTAAATGAATGTAACCATGGTAGCTCAGTGATGGAGCTCAAAATTCTCACAGAAATTAATCCCTGTCAAGTTACAAAGTTGACGATGGGTACTTGAAGAATATAACAAACTTAAGGGATAAACCGCTATTACAGCTAATGCTCTATAATGAAAGGTATGTGTCATGTTCGCTCAGAAACTACACGGACTTGTTGGAAAACTTCACAAATTGGGATAATGAGGTACACGGGAGCGAAACAATGCTAAATAAGTGATGAGTATCATGAACTTTGAACATATATTTTGGAGTAACTTAAATGAAGTACCTTTGAGATAGAGCGACAGATCTGCATTTTGTGTTATGCATTTATAGACTCAAACAAATACTTATAATTATTTCAAGGTTAGTACTACCGCATCGTAGTGTGACCTGACAAATACAGAGTTAACAAGTATAAGAACGTACATTTTAATACAGGGTGGGCCATTAAGTTGAGCTGATTTTGGAAAATCATAGAAAAAACTACAAAGCGTAGAGAAGATAATTTATATTTTTAATAAAGTGGACATGGATTTTTTTTAAATAACATCATTGGGATGTAATCCATCGAGTCGCACGCACTCATCGGATCTCGACTTTTAATTCCTAAAAACTCGCTGCACATCGCTGGTGGGATAGCGAACATCTTCTCGGAAATACTGTGCTTGAGCTGGGAATCGTTGTCGTGGGCGAGAATGAGAATGATAATTTCAAGGTCCAACTTTGAAAAAATTAACGCAATTGATGCAAAGGTTAAAAAGTTATTCCAAATTTAATTTAGACAAGACTTTGTTTGTCCGGTTAACTTTCGTGGCAGCGTATACAGGGTTTCAGTTTATTGTTGCATAACTTTAAGATTCGATAGAACTTTTAAAATTAATGCATAAAGTATATATGAACTACTGAAATACAGAATGTAACAGTGAAAATTGGTATACAAGGGTTTTTTGGTACGACAAAACGAACCATGGGGATAGTTTTACTGTAGCCGCTAGAGGGCGCTCTTTACTGTACCTGTAGTGTATTAAAATGACCGAAAAAGTTTTTTTAGTGCAATTTTTAGCTTTTTGAATAAAAAAAATGATTCTTCGCACTTTTCAACATAAAAAAGCTTTCTTGTGAATGTTCGTTATAGTTAGCCGTTTTTTAGATATCCCGAGTTTTAAGGTTCGATGAATTTTTAATTATTTATGATAAAATAACGTTAAAAATTCAGTATCTCGATAATTTTTAGAAGTAGGCTGTGCCGGCAAATATTTTTGAAATTGAACGCAGAATTAGGTTAAACGTCAATTAGTGGACAGTTACTTTTGTTGTCTGTTGAAACCTGAAACTTTTTTTGCAATTGTGAATGCACGAACTTTAGTTTCTTTTACCTGTTTTTTTTTGTAAGTTTTATAAAAATGCCATATTTATTCTCCAATCAAGAGTTATCGGATATTCATTTTATGTATGGCTTTGTAAATGAAACGCAGCAGAAGCAGCCAGAGAATACGCACGAAGATTTCCAAACAGACGACATCCAACTCGCTCGGTATTTGTAAGAGTGCATCGCCAAATAATTGAAAATGGTTTTGGAAATCTCCAAAGGGATGAAAACATAAATGTTCGTCAGCGCAGATTTACCCGTATGATTCTGCGTGAGTTTGATAGAGATCCGACCACAAGTGTTAGGAGAGTTTCTGGTGCCTTGGGAATTTCAGCAAGTCATGTTCACCGTGTTCTTAGAAATGACCATAGACGTCCTTACCATTTGCAACCTGTGCAAGGACTACAGCCAGGGGACGGAGAACGAAGAATCACATTTTGTCAGTAGATTCTTGATAGAACTGATAATAATAGGGAGTTTTTAAGTAACGTTTTATGGACCGATGAGTCATGCTTCACTAGACGTGGAGTGGTAAATTTTCATAATCAACATATTTGGTTGCATGAAAATCCGCATGCAGTTCGGGAAAGAAATTTTCAGCATGAATTTAGTGTGAACGTGTGGATTGGTATCTACCGTAATCGACTATTTGGACCCTACCTTTTGCCTGCAAGGTTAAATGCTGCGACCTTCTTGGAATTGTTAAAGGCTGAACATGCAAATATGTGGTATGATGTTATGTTAGATTTAAGAAGACTGGCCTGGTTCCAGCTTGATGGTTATCCAGCTCATTATTCGAGAATAGTTAGATACTGGCTGGACGAAAATTATCCAGAAAGATGGATCGGCCGTGGAGGACCAGTCGCCTAGCCTCCACGATCCCCTGACCCAAATCCATTAGATTTCTTTGTGTGGGGATTTCTAAGAGAAAAATGTACCAGACTCCCGTAACCACAAGAGATATGCTAATAGACAGAATCAGGAATGCATATGATGAAATAAGGCCTTATTTGAATAATGCTATACCACGTTCGATCATTCGTAGATGTGAATTGTGTATTGAACAATTGGGTTTACATTTCGAGCAACTACTTTAGATTTTGTATGTTTGTCCTAACTATCCAATAGTATTTTAGTTGTAAATAATTAATTTAATTTGTTAAAAAATAATATTGGAAAATTAAACAAATTAATATTCTGTTTTTTGTGTTTATTTGGAGTTACGAATTATTGCTGTGTTTAAAAACACAATCTAAACGATCATCTTAATTACCTGTAATGCCCAAATCGAAAATGTAAAAAAAATATTATTTTCCCATAAATAATTGAAAATGTATCGAACCTTAAAAATCGAAATATCTCAAAAACGGCTAACTATAACGAAAAGTCACAGGAGAGCATTGTCATGCAGAAAAGTGCGATGAATCAGTTTTTTTATTCAAAAAGCAAAAAAATGCACTAAGAAAAATTTTCGGTCATTTTAATACACTACAGGTACAGTAGAGAGCGCCATATAGCGGCTACAGTAAAACTATGCCCATGGTTCGTTTTGTCGTACCAAAAAACCTTTGTATACCAATTTTCACTGTTATATATCAAATATTGTTCGAAATATTTAAAAAAAACTATTTTAAAAAGTAAATTTAAACACCCTGTATTTCGGAAGCCACGCACTTTTCGACCCATGTTTATAAGACTTTATGCATTAATTTTGAAAGTTGTATCGAATCTTAAAGTTATGCAACAATAAACTGAAACACCCTGTATACATATGTTGGTATACCTCAGCGACGAGTAAGTTGTAAAAAAATTTAAATCTGTTCTGTATTGGTGGCTAGCTTCATATTTGTGTTTCAGCTCCTGATGATGGCACCACAGCGTGCCGAAAGCTCGAGATTACCGTTAAAAGAGTTTACTAAGCCTAAAGTTTGCCAATTTCCCAATTAATAATTAATTGTATTTCTGTATACGTTGGTATATATACTCAGAAATTCTAAATATCTTGAGGCAAATATCCTACTATGCATTTTCCAATCGTTCTACCCTAAACATCTTTGTATTCGATTTACCCGCGGATCGATTTGGCAATAAAACTGAACGTCCATTGTCATGTGAACCCGCCGAGAACATGTGTATGTATGTATGCCAAGGATTTCGTTACAGTTTGGATATTCAGCGATCGTCGTTTGTTGGATATTTGCCAACGTCCAAAAGAGATACGTACTCCGAGACGTCTAATCGGAAAACAGATGGCTCCTCTTCCCCTACACAATCGTCTAAAACCCCAGATATTTATTAGGTCGTAGACTTCATCTGGCTGAATATTATTTTTTGTGATAATGTTTTCAATTCAGTTATTTGTTAGACGAGTGAGTTACGGCACAAAAAGTGTTAAGTAACATAAGATAGTTGTTCATTTTCAAGACATCTCCAGATAGTTATCTACTGATTAGACGGCTGGGTATTTATCTATAAGCCGGTCATAGTATAAGGTGTGGCAACACAACTTCCTTTCTATCAAAATCCATTGTATAAATCAGAACATCTTTATTTTCAAATAAACACGGTATTTCAAAAAAAGCTACATAGAGGAAAATCACAAGGGGCCAAATCGGGAGAGCTGGATGACCATTCCAAATCGCCTCTACTGCCCCTAAGCCCAACATATTTTCATACCGGTCCGAAATCACTGTCATTGCGACTTAATTTCGCTCAAAGATCCAGGGGCCAATAATCCTTACACAGCATTGTATACTGTAAGAACATTGGCAAAACCCTCTTAGAACAGCTATACAAGTGGAATGGGCACACCTAATAGGACACTTCAGTCATTTAAGAGGTTGTATAAGGGCTGCAGGGTACACTTATACAACAAAAGTGTAAGCCTCTTGCAGCCGCTATACGACATTTGCGTCAGTGCAAGATTCAGTTTTTGTCAACTATACAACTATTCTGTTACGTGATTCTACTTTATTGCAACCATGTATTGTATAGGCAAAGTGAAGAATATATGACTAACACATTACAGTTATCTTATTTATTTACATATCGGCCATTGTGAATTTCGTACACAGGTATATGATAAACTTCTACACTATCATATAGGGCTATTGAATTACTTGCGCAGAAAATTTTATTGTGATTATCGTGCAAAGTAGTTACGCAATTTCTACGGGCTTCGTATTTGATTCATATTTTAATAATGATCAAAAGTATGTCTAGATTTTTAAAATGGAAAACTAAACTTGCAGGTGTTATACAACAATTTGACAAATGTCTGAAATGAAATACCGACAGAGTCGAATGATTTACCCAGAATTTGTACCAGATCTATACCTTCTGTTTGAACAGTTGATAAAACCGTTTGAACCAATATGCATGCGCTGTTTGTCTTAAAACATTGGTTATGGCATTTTCACAAAAATATGACAGCGGAAAGTTGGTTATGATGAAGTTGTATACCAACATATTTAGCAACAAATGTATGCCGAGCACAGCAATTTTGTACTACGAAAGTTGTAATATTGTTGCATATGTAGATACAGCCTTTAACAGTTACTACAGTATATTCAGATAAGAGATAGACCGGACATAAACAATACCACGTGATCATCGAACGCTGTAACATTCGGCAGGGACGTATTAAGAGTCACGCAGTACATATTTTAGATAGTATATGCTGCTTTGCGTAACTTTGTAGTAAATTAGCACAATTCGATGTGTATACGATTGGTGATGGATATAGGATCATGTGGGGGTGGGGTAAGAAATATATAATGATGTAAATATACATAAGGGTTTCAAAATTTTCGCTTCGATTTCCAGCTTCGGATGCCGCCTGATGTTTGGTGAAATACAGTCGAATATAATCTCAAAATGGCGTTTAAATTAGCCTAAATTAAAAATAATCGTATATCTCTTAAAATTGCTTTTAGAATATTGATTAGTATATTTTTTGATTTCTAGGTAAATATGTAACCAAATTAAAACGTTCAAAACGTAAAAAAATGTGCATGGTTGAACATTGTCAGAAAGTAGATTCTTGAATAGGTTTTGCCAAAATGGGTTCAAAAATGTTAATAATTAATTAAAAAATACAGTAGCTGTATAATTACTTATAACTGACCGAATTTGATGAACGACATCTCTTATTGGAAAGATGAGCTTGATGAGCTTTCATCATCGCTACTGCCTGAGCACCAACGTCAATAATGAATGGCTCGACTTGTTCCTCTAAAATATTGTCCAGTTCCCACATTCTCTTTTCAACTTTGTCTTTCACATGCTTAATACAGTTTTCCCATTTTTGCGCTGTTATTAATTCTAGTGCTTCTTTGAAAAGTCCTTTGAGGTCACAAAATTTAAAAGTTGTATTGTGCTTAGCTATATAATTTTTAACCTCTGCCCATATGAGCTCAATGGGATTGAGCTCGCAATGGTATGGAGGTAAACGGAGCACAGTTTTATTTTGACTTGCTGCCATTTTGTCAATGGCGTATTTTTGATATTCCGCCTTGTGATCCTTGACAATTCTTAATAATTGTACTTTCAGCATTGCTTCTTCAAAGTTGATATTTTTCGAGCGGAGCCAATTTTGAACATCAACTTTCCTTGAAGCCGTTGTTGGGACCTTCTCCATTCTTCGAGAATGATAAGGCGCATTATCCAACACAATTACTGCGTTTTCGTCTAAGTTCGGTAAAATTTTTGAAAACCACTGTTCAAACGATTCGCCATTCATTTCCTCGTGGTAATCTCCAGTTTTCTTAGACTCAAAGCACCACAGACCATCAACAACAAATCCATCCTCACTGCCAATATGGCAGATAATGAGCCTTTTCCCTTTACCTGGAAATCGAAGTACTAACTGGTGTAGATTTATTTCAATAAGCGAACCTTTTTCAAATGTTTTCATCACATTCAGCGAAAAAACATTGAGACATGAGTATCAGATTGCTATAATTGGGATTATTTAGTCATATTGAAAGAAAGAATATTGAACGTCGTATGATTACTCAGCGCTTCACAATTTAATTTAAAGTTATAAATCTTTAAAAAATGAATGATCAGGAACCTGAAATACGCCCAAATATTAATATTAACAAATTATAACTTAAAGCTTAAAGCTTAAAGTATGAATTAAAATGATTAGAAATATTAGGAACGGTACACAATATAAAACTTAGTAACTTTTTTTAAGTTTATAATATTCGACATATTATAAGATTATTTTAAAAAATTATTGAAATATCGAAAACACATAAAAACATGGCTTAAAAAAGTTCTAACAAATGAAAATGACAATAAAACATCCACGCATTTTATTGAAAGTTATAAAAGTTTTGTTACTTGTAATATGTTTTATCTGCCCCCTGGAATTAATGTTTAGAACCTTGTTCCCAAGGTTTGAAAAACATCCGATTGTTGTCTATTACTCGTATTTACCTGCTGGATTTTTTAATCCGGTGGACAGTCCATCTAGAAAGGCCCTCCTGCATGAAGTTACAGAATCATCAACCCATACTTTACTTGTAGTGTGTCCTGCGTTTACCCACGTTTCATCAAGGTAATAAATCTTCCTGTTTTGATTTCTATATTTCCCAATTTTTGTTAAATAATCCCTCCTCCATAGCACAATTTCTACTACTACAGGAGTTTACAACTTCATCTGCAGTATCTGTACTACTGGGCATTTTGATCAAGCAGTTGATAACAATAACAATCAATAACAAGGTATAACAATAACAACGACAAACTCAACAACTTAATAAGATAACAAACGAAAACGTCCAAAGAAATATCAAATTGCAATGATGCACACGACATACGTAACACGTCTGAACCTGAATGTGACTCTGCCTTGATACGACTGCTCTGCCGCTCGGCATAGGCATTTAATTGCGAATTGACCAATGAGGGCTCCTGTTTTACGTCGAGACGGCGGCGTTAGCGTGAAAATCACCCGAACCTTTTGTTTACATCCGGTCTATCTCTTATCTGAATATACTGTAAACAACATATGTTGGAAGCAATTTGTTGGCTAAAGTAGTGAATTTGCACAGCAAAACAACAACCATTTTGACTAACGTGCCGTATAAAATAGTTGTATAAACGTTTATGCAACAGTTGAAAATTTGTCCTATAAGGTGTTGTATAGCTATGCTGTAAGAATATTTTGATCACCTCATTTTAGAGCAAATACATATGTTGCAGAAAGCAAGTTTGCATTCCACACAACATTCAGTCAGCATTTTGGTGTTCTGGCCACAACAATAGAGAGCTTTCATGGCTGAACGGTTCTTTACCAAAAGCTTATAGCACTACTTTGCTAGTTGGGCCCAGCTGAAGAAATTTCACACCACACTGTGACTTAATGTAGGTGCCTAGACCTCTGTTGCAATTCTAGAAGATTGTTTCGGTCCAGTAGCCCATGGTGACGGATCCACAAAAATGGAAATGGACTTCATCGGTAAAAAAAAACAATAGCGTCCTCAGAAGAGACCTCGAAAAGACACTCACACGCGTCCATCCGAGAATTGAAGTCACGTTCAGAAAGTTCCTGCCCAACTGCCGTCTTGTATGGTTGGAAATGAAGATCATCATGAGGAATTCTTCTCACGTAACAATCGGAAAGTCCAAGGGCAGACGGATGTTTGCGTGCTGAACGCAGTGTTGATTTTAACATTGAAGTCCTCACTCCCTCAATGTTTTAAGGTGTTCTAATGGGCCGAGACACTCCAGTTCTACATTTTGCCTAATCATTTCCAATAAGCAGAAAATTAATCTCTGTCCATGGTACAGTTATGTGATCAGTTTACTTGTCACGTGCGACATTGACATTATTGTTACCTAGCAGGGAAGGCCGTATATGAACGAGGACGTGACCTTCCAGCATTGAGGAGGGCTTGGTATCAGATTCCGCAAGGAATAAATACTTGGGCTTTAGATTATAACAATGTGTCTTGTCTTTACTAAGAACCAAGTTACATTATCGAACATGGGTAATAACTAGAGTCTTCCTCACTCAAGTACGCTACATCGTTGATATGAAGAGAGACTCAGAGCCGGAGCGGCTAACTAAGACAACCTTCCTTTTTGAAGACGTTAGAGTGATAGATAGTTACATAGATAGATGGTTTATCGTCTTCGGATCATAGATATGTCTCTCCAGAAATATCTATACAGGGTGTTTCAGGTTATTGTTGCATAACTTTAAGATTCGATAGAATTTTTAAAATTAATGCATAAAGTCTATATAAACATGGATCAAAAAATGCGTGGCTTCCGAAATACAGGGTGTAACAGTGAAAATTGGTATACAAGGGTTTTTTGGTACGACAAAACGAACCATGGGAATAGTTTTACTGTAGCTGCTAGAGGGCGCTCTCTACTGTACCCGTAGTGCATTAAAATTACCGAAAAATTTTTTTTAGTGCAATTTTTTGCTTCTTGAATAAAAAAAATGATTCTTCGGACTTTTCAACATAAAAAAGCTCTCTTGTGAGTTTTCGTTATAGTTAGCCGTTTTTGAGTTATTTCGATTTTTAAGGTTCGATGCATTTTTAATTATTTATGGGAAAACAATATTTTTTTTACATTTTCGATTTGGGCATTACAGGTAATTAGGATGATCGTTTAGATTGTGTTTTTAAACACAGCAATAATTCCTAACTCCAAATAAACACAAAAAAGAGAATATTAATTTGTTTATTTTTCCAATATTATGTTTAACAAATTAAATCAATTATTTACAACTAAAATGCTTTTGGATAGTTAGGACAAACATACAAAATCTAAAGTAGTTGCTCGAAATGTAAACCCAATTGTTCAATACACAATTCACATCTACGAATGATCGAACGTGGTATAGCATTATTCAAATAAAGCCTTATTTCATCACATGCATTCCTGATTCTGTCTATTAGCATATCTCTTGTGGTTACGGGAGTCTGGTACACTCTTTCTTTTAGAAATCCGCACACAAAGAAATCTAATGGATTTAGGTCAGGGGATCGTGGAGGCCAGGCGACTGGTCCTCCACGGTCGATCCATTTTTCTGGATAATTTTCGTCCAGCCAGTTTCTAACTATTCTCGAATAATGAGCTGGACAACCATCAAGCTGGAACCAGGCCAATCTTTTTAAATCTGACATAACATCATCCCACATATTTGCATGTTCAGCCTTTAAAAATTCCAAGAAGGTGGCAGCATTTAACCTTGCAGACAAAAGTTAGGGTCCAAATAGTCGATTACGGTAGATACCAGTCCACACATTCACACGAAATTCATGCTGAAAATTATATTACAAATATGTTGATTATGAAAATTTACCACTCCACGTGCAGTGAAGCATGACTCATCGGTCCATAAAACGTTACTTAAAAACTCCCTATTATTATCACTTCTATCAAGAATCCACTGACAAAATGTGATTCTTCGTTCTCCGTCCCCTGGCTGTAGTCTTTGCACAGGTTGCAAATGGTAAGGACGTCTATGGTCATTTCTAAGAACACGGTGAACATGGCTTGCTGAAATTTCCAAGGCACCAGAAACTCTCCTTGTGGTTGGATCTCTATCAAACTCAGGCAAATCTGCGCTGACGAACATTTATGTTTTGATCGCAAAACCATTTTCAATTATTTGGCGATGCACTCTTACAAATACTGAGCGAGTTGGATGTCGTCTGTTTGGAAATCTTCGTGCGTAAGTTAAATTACTGATACCGAGATTGATGTTTTTAAAAAAAAAACTTTATTTCCAAAATCGGTACAGAGTGACTTCTAGAGAAACCTTGTCACGTAGGTACGTAAAACAAGACGGTCAAACCAAAAGTGACAAGATTTCCTAACATATGAATCTAGCATGGTATACAAGAAATATGATATGATAAAGAAAACGATGTTAACATGAGAACTAGCAAGGCGCGAGATAACATTCTAGAGCGCCGCGTCATTGCTCGTGAGAAATCAAGTGCCTACTAAGTAAATTATAATTTTATATAATGTACAGGGTGAGCATGGACATAACTCCTCCCCCCTTAAACTCTTAGAACGTCCTCGTTCTTATCAGACTCAACTTCATTTTTCTTTTGAGATAATTTTTGCCTTTTACACAAACGTGATTTTAATACAAGTATAATTAATATCGTAACGACTATCCCTATTATAAGAGAACTATTGACATGAGAATGATAGTTGTTAAACTTAACTGGTGCAACCTCTTTCATTTTATCTAAATTTTCCTTGATATCAAAAAAATCGTTACTAGTAATATGGAAAGTATCTATCGTGTGTGTTGGCTTTAATGTAAAGTCAGAAATATTGAAATCCAAGGGCTCTGTTGGAATAACAGTGCTATGAAGAACATATATGATACATCATTTATAACCAGTGTGCAGTTACTACTTAAAATATAATTACCAATTAGATTAAAAGGCTTGATTTCGCCATCGCATTTTTCGAAAACAGTGATTCTGATGTTGCTAGAAAATAATACTGCCTCATCACTCTCGAGCAAATATGTTAAGCTTAAAAAGTTTTTAGCCTGTACAATGCTACATTGATCAATTGATCGAGGCGTACATTTTTGATTAGTCGAAGTTTCACAAATAAATCGATTCATGGATCTTTTACATTGCTTAGGACAACTTTTAATCGATACATCGTTATACAAAAAATATTCATGTTGGAATAGTACTAACATGGTGTTACTGTTTAACAAGGGATATAACTTTGATAATTTATATTTGGTAGATTCCAAGATAGGTAACTCGACTGCGCATAAAATTATTTCATCTGTATAAATAATACTACTTCTACTCAGGCTAAGTACTTCGAAAGGATGAGTTTCATCTAAGAGAACCAAATTTTTCTTAGAATAAACAGATTTGAGATATTCTTCAATATGAATCAGTTCCTTAACATTAAAATTAGCTACATTGGTCATATGTTTCTGTGATAGGGATATTGTGCTTTGGATCAGTCCGAGGTAATCAGAGATTTCTCGTAGAGAAATAAGTAGTCTAAAAATTAAAGTTTCATACTCGTATTCATAAATTGCTTTCTTGACAGTTTCTGATAGCGATTGTACATTATTTTGAATGAGTTTCATGTTTCTCTCAAATTTTTGTGAAATGAGCTGAGCGAATGCTTTTTGATTGTTAATAGCCACTATGAGTTCGTTCTCTTTGTCTCTTAATGATATAAATTTATCGTTGATTTCTGTAAGATCGTCCTGATCTAAGTTACCCGTCACATACCTTATAATGCTTCCCAATCCGTTAATAATAGCTCGACGTTTCCTACTATATGAATGGTAAGGCGATAATTTTGAATATTCTGCTTTTACGTTAATGATATTTTTATACAAGTCCTCTAGTACCGGTTTAAGATTTGTATCGTCAGAATAGTTTATTAAGGCTCTATAACTAACTTCTACCTTATTAATAACATCAGCTATTAAGCTGAGATTATGACTGAGAATAAACGTATGATAATGGCTTATCAGTTTCGCATCACCTATTGGTTCCGAATAGAAACCATTATTAGTTGGAACTTGATGAAGCCTCAGCTGTAGACTCTGCGACCATAGAGTTGTCAGTAACAAGATCACACACTGAAAATCCATGAAAGGCGCGGTTTTCTGTCTTCTTCTTTTTCTCTGTTTCGGCTCCACTAGCTTCTACAGTAGACTGGCTGTACTGCTACAGTTGCTGCACACCCTCCTAGTAGTGCCGGACTTACAACTAACTTTTTGGGAGTTCTGGAACTTCAGGCCGTGGCCCAGTGCTAATGGTGCTCAGTACCTTCACTCGGTTGCTTATTACTGGCTAGGATCCCTCCAAGAACATTGAAAGTTCGCGTGCCTTTTCGTTTAACTGGTGATTTCGGCTTGCCGATAATCTGCTCGATTGCCTCGAATTCGGACGCCGAAGGAACACGTTTCACGTTTCGCGACACGCTGAGGGATCCCGGTTGAGCCCCCAGTTAAATTACTGATACCGAGATTGATGTTTTTAAAAAAAAAACTTTATTTCCAAAATCGGTAGAGTGACTTCTAGAGAAACCTTGTCACGTAGGTACGTAAAACAAGACGGTCAAACCAAAAGTGACGAGATTTCCTAACATATGAATCTAGCATGGTATACAAGAAATATGATATGATAAAGAAAACGATGTTAACATGAGAACTAGCAAGGCGCGAGATAACATTCTTGAGCGCCGCGTCATTGCTCGTGAGAAATCAAGTGCCTACTAAGTAAATTATAATTTTATATAATGTACAGGGTGAGCATGGACATAACTCGTATACTCTGGCTGCTTCTGCTGCGTTTCCATTTACAAAGCCATACACAAAATGAATATCTGCTAACTCTTGATTGGAGAATAAAAATGGCATTTTTATAAAACTTACAAAAAAACAGGTAAAAGAAACTAAATTTCGTGCATTTACAATTGCAGTAAAACGTTTCAGGTTTCAACAGACAACAAAACTAACTGTCAACTAATTGACGTTTAACCTTATTCTGCCTTCAATTTCAAAAATATTTGCAGGCACAGCCTACTTCTAAAAATTATCGAGACACTGACTTTTTAACGTTATTTTATCATAAATAATTAAAAATGCATCGAACCTTAAAAATTGAAATATCTCAAAAACGGCTAACTATAACGAAAATTCACAAGAGAGCTTTTTTATGTCGAAAAGTGCGAAGAATCAGTTTTTTGATCAAAAAGCAAAAAATTGCACTAAGAAGAATTTTTCGGTCATTTTAATACACTACAGGTACAGTAGAGAGCGCCCTCTAGCGGCTACAGTAAAACTATGCCTATGGTTCGTTTTGTCGTGCCAAAAAACCTTTGTATACCAATTTTCACTGTCATACATCAAATATTGTTCGAAATATTAAAAGAAAAATATTTTAGAAAGTGAATTTAAACACCCTGTATTTCGGAAGCCACGCATTTTTCGACCCATGTCTATATAGACTTTATGCATTAATTTTAGAAGTTCTATCGAACCTTGAAGCTATGCAACAATAAACGGAAACACCCTGTATAAGTACATTATTATCGCCATCATTTGGAAATATGTTTAAGTATAAGTCCTTAAATTTGTCGATAAAGTAGAGGTTAAAATAAAAAGAATCTCACATTTGTAACACCCTCCACATACTTTAGCAGCTCTTACTTACGGAGTTCCAGTATCCTGGAATGAGATACCCCAACAGGATGTAGATAACCCAACCAGCACGATGTCCAGGCATGTCAATGAGTGTATAAGAAATCGTGGATCCTCAACACATTATTGAACCATCTTCTGCAGTCAGTTGATGAATCAAGTTGAAAATTATTAAAATCGGATGAACATATGTAGGTCTTTACCTTTTTTTGTCAATCAATATATGACCCCAAAAACTTTACTTGTGATCCAACGGGTATTTTTGAGCTAAATACATTGACGTTAAGCCTTTCTGCTTTTCTCTGGACGTCAAGATCAACTTCACTACCATAAAATTGATTAAACTAGATATCGAATTGAAGTTCTTGCATATGTACTAAATCCTTTTTTTTTTCTCAGATGGAAAGCGACAATTTTCCATTGTGAGACAATTCATGACGTTCATTTCAAACGCTCAAAAGCTGTCTAATGCATTTCGGAATGCTGGGCTCGTCTAACAATTTTCATTATTCAAGTGATCTTAGGCGGTTACCCGTGTGAGCGGGAAATCCGTACTAGAGTTTCTGACATTTTTTCTGATTCCTCTAGTTGCTTATAAGAAATTCCGTATGCCGAATACAATTTCGGAAATCCGAAGTGGAAACGTCGTTTGCTGTGATCGCCAAACCTAAAGCGATTCTCTCCTGTTTCAGGTGGGCGACGAGATCCTGGCCGTAAACTTAGTGGACGTGACCAAGATGAGCCTGGACGACGTGGTAATAATCATGTCCATCCCCAGGCGCTTGGTGTTGGCCACGCGACAGCGCAAGGGAGGTGCGAAAGGAGGTGGTCAAGGATCACCAAGAGCTGCTGCGGAGCACAAACCACCACCCGTGGTGGTGATTAAGAGGGAGCTGAGGGATGATGAAGGGGACGATGTGGTGGATGGTGGAAGGGACATCATGGGGCAACAGGATCACAGGTATTTATTGGACGTGACTGCCATTTTGGGTAATAGCTCATTTTCATTAAGTAAGCTTGGTACAAAAATAAGCGATCCAAGTTGCACATACCGCTTTCATTCTCTGCCCTCCAAATATACCGAATTGCAACGTCGCATTAGTGCCTATGGACTATAGAAGAGTAGCGACACTCCGTCGTTAAAACAGTTTTTGGCGAGGCGTCTGAAGTTATAATGTGGTATCCGAAATCCTACGTGCAGTTTAACTGTGGTGTCTGTGATATAGCAGGTAGTGAGGAGGAAGGTAAACATGCAGGTAATGAAAGTCACCTGCAGGTGCAAGCAACATTCAAAAGATCAAAATAGGTGTGCCTCAGGGGACGGTTTTGGGACCAACACTGTTCCTCATATACATAAATGAACTACTTCGATGTAATTTCAACTGTAAGATGATATCATATGCAGACGATACTGTTTTAGTTTGCACTGGTCATTCATGGGATGACGCAAACGGAATGCCGAGTTGTCATTAAATAAAGTCAAATGCTGGTTGGATAACAATTTACTTAAACTTAATATCTCTAAAACCAAGTATGTAACGTTTTCTCCAACCAAAGCAGGCATGCCATTACACCACCGAACATTAATTATAAATGATAGTGCTGACACTGTCGAAAGAGTCGAAAGTTATTAGATACTTAGGAATCATTGTTGACAGTAATTTAAAATGTCAGAGTCATGCCTAGCTTTTGGCATCGAAATTAAGGAGAATTATTCATAAGTTTTTCATTCTTGGGAATATTTTAAGCAGAAAAAGTCTTCTCTCAATATACAGGGTTATCCAAATTAAGTGTCCACCATTAGTAACTTTGTTATTAGTGAAAATACAAAGTTGTTTGAATTAGCAAACTAGTAGCATTTTTAACGCTGGTAAAAATGAGAAATAAAAAAAAACAATTGAGAGTCGTTATTTTGATTTTTTTCAGTAAAATAACATTTTTTTAAATGGAAACCCCTGTATATTATATTTTTTTCTGTTAAAGCATCAAATTTTAAACAAAAAAGCTTACAATAACTTTTCTCCTAGGTTACAAATTGTTGAAGTTATGGCCTCCAATCTGAAACAATTAAATTGTATCGACAAACTTTATTTTCAACATCAACTTATAATCTTACAAAATACAATAACAATTTTTTTTAAAGAAGATGCTCGAAAACACCACCTTGTTCTTCAATACATTTTTGGGCACGTTTTTCAACTGCTCGAACTGTCTTAAGTGTGGTCCTACCATCTATCTGGGTTATCTTTTCCCTAACTGCAGTCTTTAACGCGTCAAGGTTATCGTACCTTCGCTTGTAAATTTGGTTCTTTAAGTAACCCCACAAGAAGTAATCAAGTGGGTTTAGATCTGGTGATCTGGGAGGCCACTGTATTAAGCCATTTGTTCCTATCCACTGATCATTAAAAGTAGTACTTAGAAAATGATAAGTACCTCTGGAGTTGTGGGCAGGTGCGCCATCTTGCTGAAAATGCAGATGATGTCTACTTATAAGATCCAATTCGTCTAAGAAATTAGTCAGAATTTCTGACATAAATTCCACATATCTTTCACCAGTTAGGGTTCCCTCATAAAAGAACGGGCCAACAATTTTTGAACCAATTATACCGCACCAAACGTTGAAACTGAAACGGACTTGTGGGCCTCTTGGATGTACTAACAAAAGACTTTCTCTTGACCAATAATGGTGGTTTTTTCTATTAAACATTCCAGAATTTGAAAAATTTGATTCATCTGTCCATAAAAGGTAACGAAAGTTATTTACATTTTGGCGACAGAAGCTAAGTTACCAATGGCAAAAAACAAGTCTTCTCTCTGGATCCCCTGCCAAAAGCGTTTGAACTGGTCGGTACTTATACGGAATAAATTTGTATTTTTTTAAAATCCTTTGAACAGTACCATAACTGAAATTAGAGTCCTTGAGAATATCTGCTATTGAATTCTCACGATAAGCTTCAAAATATCCAATAACTGCAATTTCCGTGGCCTCGCTTATTATGAATTCTTTTTTTGCCCTTGTTTTAGCAAAAACATTTTCGTTGCCCCTAAATTTTCGATAAAGTCTCAGAAAATATCGTTCATACGGTTGAATGCGAGCGGGATATAATTCACTGTAGTATTCTCTTGCTCTCAAGGAGGATTTTCTGCACACTAAATAGCATTCTAACATATCACACTTTTCTTCATGGGAGAACATTTTTCTTTAAATTAATGACACAATAAAGCTTATAAACAAGTATTTACACTAATGTTTGACATTATTTGATTTTATCATTGTTTTCCAAAGCCTTCTAGTTGCGAGTATGTCCAGTTTAACAATTTGTCGCTTATCTTAATGCTGTCAAATCGCGAACGCCATGTTGTTTTCATAGCCGTCTTAATATTATAATACTGCAAATAATTAAAAATATTTATCGTTATTTTGACTTTATTTTTGACTTTAGCGGAAAAGTCATTATGAACTTTTTTGTTTAAAATTTGATGCTTTAACAGAAAAAAATATAATATACAGGGGTTTCCATTTAAAAAAATGTTATTTTACTGAAAAAAATCAAAATAACGACTCTCAATTGTTTTTTTTTATTTCTCATTTTTACCAGCGTTAAAAATGCTACTAGTTTGCTAATTCAAACAACTTTGTATTTTCACTAATACTAAAGTTACTAATGGTGGACACTTAATTTGGATAACCCTGTATAACTCGTTTGTGGGGTCTCTACTAACTTACGGGATAAGTATTTGGGAAGCCGCATACACTTGTACTTTAAAAATACTACAAACCACGCAAAATTATATTGTCAGGACTATTTTTCGTATCTCATGTAGGTCAAGTTGCAGATTTGTTTACATTGAAAATGATCTTTTCAATGTTAGAGGTTTATATATTTTTGCTGCTCTAAAATTTGTTCACTCCCGAAACAATGTTCCAACCAGCCACGCTTATGAAGCAAGAACTAAAATAAATATAAGTTACACCTATACCAGAGTGAATAAATCTGTTTGTCAAAAATGCATAAAGTTTGATGGTATTAGGTTGTATAATAAATTACCCCTAGAATATAAGATCCTCTCGAAGTATAGTTTCAAAAAAAGAATTAAGAAGTTCACCTTAAATAACTTGCATCGACGGTAGCTTGACTCAACTCAGTAATTTCGTTTCTATCTAATGTTTTTTTTTATTTCTTTTTTTTATATACATTTGCTCATAATATACCTTATGACCATTAGCCATGCATTGAATTTGTATATTGTATGTCACACACAAGCTTATAGCTTAGGTATCTATTATTTTGTAGAAAATTCTTTTGTAGTAAATTGTAGTACTCTTGTTTCTCTGCTTAACCTTTACGCAAAATTTTTATTGTTTAAACAACATAGTTTGACCTTACTCGAAATATCCCTCTATTATCATATTTCAGATATTCATATTTTATGTACTCTATATTTATACTTCTGAGTGTTTTTAGTATGCTTCTGTACTATTGTTATGAATTTTAGATTTGTTTATGCAGACACGTAATTTAGGATTTGTGACGACAAGATCCAGAAATTTACCCTTTACGAAAGTATACAGAATTTTCACAATTCATATACCGTTACTTGCTGGTTCTAGATCTGATGCTAGTATCTTTGCTCAGATTTCTGTTGCAATCTTGGTTATTCAGGGTAGCAAGAGCATACAAGCTCATGTATTTTTGAAGCTTTTTTTATTTAAATTGTACTGAAGGTTGTTTTTAATTTGTAAGTTATATTGGTTTTTGAATTTGAATAAACTTTGAATCAAGTGTAAAAAAAAATATAGCATTTTTGCTAGAGGTAGTTGACCGCAGAACGCAGTCGCCAAACTAGCAGAAAGTGGGGTGCTATTTCGATATGTATCGCCACGAAACTCAAAACAATAATGTGTATTTACTTGAAAAAGCCACTGTGATTGCCGGAAGATCATCAGTAGGCACTATTAGTATAAGGTTTCATTTGCGACTAGAAAAACATGAAGGACTATAAGATCGCTGGAACTCTTTTTATTGGACAACTAAATTTTTGTGATTCATAAGTGGGTAGTACCAAAAAGAAGAAAATATGATAGAAATCGACGAAAATGACAAGTACACAATTGGTCGATTATAATGCTTTCTCGATACAAAACAGACTCGACGCCGTATCTTGCGGGGCAGCGTTGCCGGTATTGTTTCTATTTACGTGATAACATGGAAAATAAATAAGGATCATATTACTACTGCTTTTTTCTGTTAAAACAAAAGTTTTGGCAGTTCTGCAGCTCTGCAGAACATAAGGGCCAGCCGCCCCTGGGCAAGAGTAGATATTAAGTTTTAGTCATTCCAGAACGATACTATTTAATCTATGATTGAATTTTCCCTGGTCTCGTCTCCATAGATAAAATTATCAGGAGAAAATCTTGACCAAAATCTTCGGTTAGTTTTTGACTGTCAAAATTATCTCCATCTTGATTGGTTTAAGGCGTTGGATCTGCTACGCAAGACACCAATACCCACTTCGCAGACATATCACAAGTGACACGTCGTTTTATAGGACACATACAAGCCTTGACCAAGTAGGTTGTACTCGAACAAAGCGCAATAAAACTTGTGCAAGTTCAGAATTCCATGAACTCGGCAAAAATTAATTTGCATAAATTCAATTTCCTTCCGTATTCAATTACCTTTTGCGCGCCACTTCCGGCAGGAAATTAAAAAATGTGGACAGCTAATTGAAAATGGCGAGTTGAGGCAGGTCACTTTGTTATTTTTAATGGTAGCAGGTCAAACTGTCGCGTTGCTGTTCCTCGTTTGAGTTTTTTCTGTTCGTAATTGACGTTTTAAACTTGCATGTTATCGTGATATGTTCAGTTAGCTTTATGAGCCTGATTGGAGTGGCGGCACAATTATAATCTACCCTCAAGGGCTGAATGCGGACCGGGAGTTGACAAACTTCCAGACTATCAAATATGGGTTGTCCAAAACGAACGCAGGAAAGTAAACGCATATTAAAACAAGAAAGATTGATATTCAAATCAAGTTGGGTACTTTATTTTGAAGATTCATTTATACCATTTATGTATGAAAAATAATATCGCTCAAATGTTCACCACGACTGGATTTACAGACGTCCACGCGATGGTCGAAATTTTCAATGACATTTTGCAACATGGTCGGTTCTATGGCATTTATCTCGGCAATGGTGTTGTTTTTGAGTTCTTGGAGGGTGGCTGGTTTGTTGACGTAGACTTTGCTTTTCAAATATCCCCATAAAAAGAAGTCCAATGGAGTCAAATCGCACGATCTTGGTGGCCATGGCACATTTCCTCTGCGCGAAATCACGCGATCACCGAAGAAGGACTGCAATCGATGGATATTGACATTGATTGTGTGGCATGTTGCACCGTCTTGTTGGAAATAAACATCGTCCATATCCATTCCTTCAAGTTGCGGCAAAAAATAGTCCTCTATCATCACGTGATATCGCTCAGAATTGACGGTAACGGCGTCCCCGGCCGCACTTTCGAAAAAGTAAGGTCCGATGGTGCCTTTGACCACAATGCACACCACACACTCACGGGGATTTTCGTTCGCCCAGATGCGGCAGTTTTGCTTGTTTACCGTCCCATTCAAAGTGAAATGCGCTTCGTCGCTGAACATGATTTTTGATGAAACATTGGCATCAATTTGGCGGTGTTCAAGGAGCCAATCTGAGAACGTTCGGCGCGAAAAATGGTCGGCCCGACGCAGCTCTTGCGTCAATTGGATCTTGTAGGCGTGTACATTCAAATCCTTGTGGAGAATGCGGAGCAAAGTGGTTCTCGTAATGCCCAGTTCTTGGGATCGACGCGTTGTTGATTGTTTCGGACCATCTCTCACACTCTCCTTCACAACAGCAATATTTTCCGTTGTGCGAACGCTCCTTGGCCGGCCAGAGCCTGGCAGATTTGCCACAGAACCTGTTGCCTCGAATTTACGCACCAGACGACCGATGGTTGTTTCGTTTGGGCGGTTGTTGCGACCGAAATGTTCACGAAGCGCGCGAAACGTGTTTTTTGTTTTTGCACCATTTTTGTAGTGCTCTTGAATAACTTTAATGCGGTCTTCAATCGAATATGACTCCATAGCGATCAATGGTAAACATTCAACTAACAAAATGACATGTCGGTGACAGAAAACAAAGATCGCGTCTATGTCAAATTGACGTTTACTTTCCTGCGTCCCTATTGGACAACCCTACCAGCACACAGCCTTGTTGGATATTAACAGGGAGACATAAAATTTCCATTTTTGAGTATTCGTTTATATTTTCAAAAAAAATTCCAAATCTTCGGATTTTTCAAAACTTTGAATTTTTTTGGAATAACCGAAACCTTCAAAATATATGAAGATATCAATATTTTCAAAATGTGTGAACTTTCATATTTTCAAATTCTACTTTTTCCAATATTTGATACTACTGATCATTTTGAAAGCCTGACATAAAAACTGTTATAGCGTACTGCGAAATGAAAATATTGAATTTCTACTAGAGTCACTTAAGGGTGCGTTATTGACTTTTAGTTTTTCGTGTGTTCTTACGTTTTTCATAGATTTTCTAAAAAGCGTACCTATATTTACCAGTAATTTTTTCATGCATCCCTAATACGGAATCCCTACTATAACTGTTATATAAGTAGGATAGATTATGTTCAAAAAAAGTTTCTTAAATATCTAGCTTTCAAATGCGATAGAGTCTACCATCAACGTGGGTCGGACTATCAAATTCTGTTAGACAGATTCAAAATGACGTCTTTGAATGTGAGAAGGAAGCACAGTTCTGTTATTTTTTTGTTAAACTCTTGCGTGGAACTATAGTTTCTTCGGAATTGTTATCACAACTACAGTTTTTAACGCCAAGATCCGTTTCAAGATGTAATGTTACTTTCTTTTGCTGTCGTGCTAACACAAATTTGATTTTGAAATCACCGGAAAGGGATATATGTTTGAATTGTAATAGTATTTGTAAATTTTGTGACATATTTTTTTGTTCTATTTCGGAGTTGAAATGCGTTTTGCGGGAGCGTCTTAAATAGTTCTATAAGTTAGGCTTTTGTAATATTTCTAATTTAAGATTTTGGCCTATAAATGGAATATTATCTGTTGGGCAATAAAAGCTAAAAATAAATGAATAAATATATGCCAACAGTTAGCGAGCGAGTTTCATCAGGAAATTAAAAAAGCTAGCTAGCCAATTGCAAACGCTGTGTTGATACAAATGTCTTTACTATACAGAGTGTTTCATTTTTATATTGATCCTCTCAGTGGCGCTTATCTACGATTATATTACTTCCGTCTTCTAGCGAAACAGCCTGTTTATCCATCATGACTTCCCAGTTTTTCGTGAGTTCTTACGTTTTCCATAGTTTTTCCAAAGAGCGTACATATATTTATCAGTTATTATTTATTGAAATTTACATATTTTCATATTTTACTTTTTTCAACATTTTAAAACTATTGATTATTTTGAAAACTTGTGATGTAAATTGTTATAGCCTACTGGGTAGAGCAAATATTGAATTCTTCTTGAGTCACTTAAGGGTGCCTTATCGTTCATTCAGAATCCAAGAGCTGATCAACCGGCAATCAGCCTTCAAGGATCGACTGTGTATGTGGGCCAAGTCGACTTATATATTCAAGATGGCAGAGTAGTTTTTCGTGCCTCACTTCTTCAAAAGCTTATCAAAAAATTGCACATTATAACAAAACCTCCATCATCCTTTTACGTGGCAGTTCTGGCAGGCAATTAAAAAAATTATCAGCTGATTGAAGAAGCTACTTTATTATTCTGAATGGTTGGTAATATGCTCAGTTGGATTTAGTCTGAGTAGAATGACATCAGAATAGTCCTATATACCAACTAAAAGTGTAGATTTGCCGAAGGTTCTGATTCTATTTCTATCAGTTTGCGAGCGAGTTTCACCAGGAAATTAAAAAAGCTTGCCAGCCAATTGCAAACGTTGTTTTGATGCAAATGTCTTTATTATACAGAGTGTTTCATGTTTATAATGATCCTTTTAGTGGTCCTTATCTACGATTATATTACTAGCGAAACAGCCTGTTTATCCATCATGACTTCCTAGTTCTTCGTGTGTTCTTACGTTTTCCATAGTTTTTCCGAAAAGCGTACCTATATTTACCAGTTATCATTTATTGAAATTTTCATATTTTCAGATTTTACTTTTTCCAATATTTTGAAACTATTGATTATTTTGAAAACTTGTGATGTAAATTGTTATAGCCTACTGGGTGGTGCAAATATTGAATTCCCCTTGTGTCACTTAAGAGTGCGTTATCGTTTATTCAGAATCCAAGAGCTATCAACCTACTTTCGGCAATCAGCCCCCAAGGATCGACTATGAATGTGGGCCTAAGTTGACTTATTTATCCAAGATGGCTGAGTAGTTTTTCGTGCCTTACTTCTTCAAAAGCTTATCGAAAAATTGCACATTATAACAAAACCTCCATCATCCTTTTGCGTGGCAGTTCTGGCAGGCAATTAAAAAAAATATCAGCTGATTGAAGAAGCTACTTTATTATTCTGAATGGTTGGTAATATGCTCAGTTGGATTTAGTCTGATTAGAATGACATCAGAATAGTCCTATTTACCAACTAAAAGTGTAGATTTGCCGAAGGTTCTGATTCTATTTCTAACAGTTAGCGAGCGAGTTCCATCAAGAAATTAAAAAAGCTCGCCAGCCAATTGCAAACGCTGTGTTGATGTAAATGTCTTTATTATACAGAGTGTTTCTTTTTTATAATGATCCTCTCAGTGGCCCTTATCTACAATTATATTACTTCCGCCTTCTAGTGAAACAGCCAGTTTATCCATCATGACTTCCTAGTATTTCGTGTGTTCTTACGTTTTCCATCGTGGGCCTAAGTGGTCTTGTTTATCCAAGATGGCTGAGTAGTTTTTCGTGCCTTACTTCTTCAAAAGCTTATCCAAAAACTTCACATTATAATAAAAGCTACATCATCCTTTTGGGTGGCAGGTGAAGGAAGTCGACCTGGGTCTCTCCCTCTCTGTCTCTCTGCAGCTACAAGAAGGTTCCATCTTCATTTATTTTCATCAATTAAAGGGCATCGGTATCCCCAGTATCAAACAGATTGTCCAGGTTCGTAATAAACGCTTGTCTTGTGTTATGCTTGCATTTTTTGCAAATCTCTCCAAACTTAGGATAAGGTAACTAGTTTCTTAACACAGGTTATTTTGTCGGTATACGTGCCTCCTGTTTTTAAAACGGTAATTAGATACCTTACATTCCCTATTAAAGATACTGAACTGCGTAATTCCTTCCTTAAATGTACACTGCAATGCGTTAGCTAGCGCACGCCTAATGTGCAAGTTTTGAATGTTCCAACGCTCTGATTTTAGGTACCTAAAATTTTATTTAAAATTGTTTTGACATTGTTCAAGCAAAATCAGAGGGTATGCGTTTGAAAAAAAGTACTTTCATATTTTTGGCACAGCCTAATATACAATAACTATATCAGAGACTTGCTAAAAGCAAATTTAATACCTTTCCAATTCTTTTTTTCCAGAGAGTTGCGACAACGACACGTAGGTGATGGCCGGGAGACCGGAGTCGGTCCCGATAGTCGGTCCTCCCGACTGGGCTTGGGCCTACCTCACTTGGACCGGCAAGGTCCCTCGGACACCGCCAATGACCTGGATCTCTATTACAATACTCGGTCATCGCAACAGCAACAACAGGATAGGCACCATCAGGACCAGCATTGGGGCTACCAGCCACCACCACCTGTTATCACGGAACAACCGAAGGTAATTGTTCTCAGATACTTGTATGAGTAGGACCATTCTTACAGCCATGTAACACGAAATTCAAGTATTTCATTGATAACACACAATTAATAAACGATCCTGAAAAGGATCTTGTAATGAGCTTCATCTATCAAATACTACAGATTAAACCACAAACATACTAATAAACAAAATTAAAAAAATACTTAGTAGAAAATAGTACAAATAAGGTAAAATCAAATCATAAAGGGAAGGGTAGAAGCAAATGGATAAGTAAAGGCTTGATAAAATCCACAAATGATAAAGAATAGAGTCTATAAGTTGATGAAGGAATTACGAACGAAAGAAAACAGATAATTATAATCAATACAAAAAAAAATGTATACAATTTCAAAAATATACTAAATGACATATAAATCCGAACACCCAGTTTAAATGGTTTTATTTTAATAAAAGTTGGTGAATGTATTTATCTTACTGTAAATAACAAGTGAAAAAATTTTCAGCCTTATCAGTTGGACATTCCGGTTTTTATACTGCTTTTTTTTAATTCACTAACGCTCTAAAAATGAATATTTCAGCCGCAGTAAAGAATCAACGTTGGCGGATTTTGGTTATTGACATCCTTTACGATCGGTTACGATGCCTAGAGTACAGAGACCTGTACGATTTCGTCAACTTAGTGAGACTTCGGGAAGCTGGACTTTCTTTTCGGGCAATTGCAGTTAGAGTGCAAAGAAGTGTAGACACTGTGGTTAGGTGTTGTCAGGCATGGCTTCGAGAAGGCCGTACGCAAAGAGCAAGGGGCACTGGACGCCGCCGTAGAACAACAGACCGTGAAGATCGCCGTCTAAGATTATTGGCATTAAGGGACCGTTTCTCCACTACCAGGTCCATTGAAAATGAATGGTTTGCAGAACACGGAAGACCTATTGGTATGCGAAGTGTTTACCGACGAATGAGAAGTTTTGGCTTGTTTTCATACCGGCCACACTGGGTCCTCTCTTTAACTCGAGAACACCGACGTAATCGCCTTGAGTGGTGCAGGCAACGGTCACTCTGGGATCAGGAGTGGAACAGTATTGTCTTTAGTGACGAGTCTCGATTTTGTTTAGGCATGCACGATGGTCGTGCCAGGGTTAGATGGCGACGTGGTGAAAGGAGGAATCCACAGTTTTTTGTTGAAAGACATGTTCATCACACTGTTGGAGTTATTGTTTGGGGTGCTATAGCTTATGGTTCCAGATCACCTTTAATCTTCATCAGAGGTGACATGAACGCGCAGCGTTATATCCACGAAGTTCTAGAACCCCATCTTTTTCCCTATCTTGACACCCTGGCAGATCCAAATTTCAAACAAGATAATGCCCGACCACATGTTGCAAGAGTCACAATATACTTCTTTCAACATAATGATGTCACATTGTTACCATGACCACCAAGATCTCCCGACTTATCCCCAATTGAGCACGTGTGGGATATGATGGGTAGGAGATTGCTCAATTTGCAACGTCCTCCTTAGACTCTAGAAGCACTTCGAGAGGAGTTGGTGGTTGCCTGGAATGAGATACCACAGGAGGACATTGACCACCTGATCAGAAGCATGCCTAAGCGCGTTGGAGAATGCGTAGCACATCAGGGTACATCCACACATTATTAAAGGTCAAAGGGCTTTAAAGCAGTGCAATCATTTTGAAATTTTTATCATTTACTTATTATGCTTCATTAAGTACTTATACAAAATTTTATTAAAATAAAACCATTTAAACTGGGTGTTCGGATTTATATGTCACTTAGTATACTATCGACTCCTGAAAATGATATTTTCAATGGAAAGCGTCGATCTGAGAATGAAATTACTCAATAGAAAATGGAAACGGGTGGAATAACAAATGAAAATCAACGAATATGCGATGAATTTGTAAATATTTTTACCAATGTCGGAGAAGAATTAGCAAATAGTATAAAAAGCGATTCTAATAAATTTAAGTTACATGGTAAAAGATTAGTAAAATTTGTTTTGACCGAAGTCGATGCTCAAGGAGTTTTTAACACTATTATGTCCCTAAAAATAGGAGAAGCCCAGGATCTGATGAAATAAGAGCTGAACATCTGAAGATGATGGCCAAGCAAATATCAAAACCATTTGTTTATGTTATAATTTACCGTCTACGGTCTGGAATATTTTTCTCAGCATTAAGGATGACAAAACAGGCGATAATATAGACGTTACCAATTATCGAACAATATCACTCATACCGATTTTGGCTAAGGTATTCAAAAAGTTATTCGCTAGTAAGATGATAAATTTCCTTGATAAATTCAAAATTTTAAGCCCAAATCAATGCGAATTTGTAACTGAAAAATCTGCCACCGATGGTATACTAAGTCTAGTGAATCAAGTCACCCAAAACCTCGATGAGAAAGTGCCTTCTACTTGTGTATTTGCCGATCTGAAAAATGCATCCGATACTGTTAATCACAGTTTACTGTTAAATATTTTAGACAAATTAGGTTTTTGTGGAAAAATATATTTTTTAATCTAAAGTTATTCATCAAAAAGGCCCCAAGTAGTGCAACTATCAAAATAACACAGCAAGGAAGTGTTTGTCGTGTGGTGTACCTCAGGGTACAGTGTTAGGCCCCCTTTTATTTAATATCTATTATAATGATATATTCAATATTAACTGTGTAGTAAAAAGAGACATCTGAATTGAAGATTAATTTATCTTCTCCGTGCCGAAAATTGAGTTAAATTAATAAATCATAAATGGAGGAACACGTCCACCTGATTTTAAATGACGAGGGAGAAGGTCATCGAAGATATAGAAGCCGCATTTTTCATATCAAATTGTTGATTTTATTGATATATATATATATATATCTATACAGGGTGGCGCATCGAAAACGAAACAGACGCATTTACTGACAGCTCATTTTTTTTTGAAAAACGCTTAGACCAGTCGATTTTGTTTTCGAGGGGGACACAAGTTAGTCAAAAAGTCACGTTAGCACGTGTAGCGCCCTATGCGGGGGTGAGACCACCCCCAAAATCTTAAATGGAAAATGGGGTCGAGTGATACCTTATTTTAAAGGTCTTTCAATTCCCTTTATAATGATATAAGATTAATATACTTCAGTTCAGTAGTTTTGAAGATCTATTGATTTAAAGCCTAAATAAAACTAATACATCATCATTAGTGGGGATCAATTCATTTGGCAGCAAAGTGATTTAAAAATGAAGAATGAACTGACCCGTTAGGCAAGTAAATCTTGAAAATGGCCACCATGACCCTCCATGCAATAATAAAGATTTTGCTCAAAACGTTGCCGCACATTTTGCAATATTTGAGGAGTAATTTGAAGGTACCCATTCACAATTCTTTGTCGCAGGTCTTCTAATGATGTTGGCTGAGTAGCATAGATTTTGCTTTTTAAATGACCCCACATAAAGAAATCCAAAGGTGATAAATCTGGCGATCTTGGTGGCCATTCAGTGGACTATTCTATCGATCTGGAAACGTCTGATCTAAATACTGTCGAACTCGTAATGCGTAATGTGGAGGAGCACCATCCTGTTGGAACATCAACCTATTCGCAATGTACCGCCGAACATTTTGATTTTCAATTGTGGCTGTAATTCCAAATACATTTCACCGGTCAAATTTCCAGGTAAGAGAAAAGGACCAACTAAATGATCGTCAAAAATACCAGCCCAAACATTTAATTTTTGTGGCTGCTGTGTATGAACCTCGTGATAAATTCTGGGATTAGAATCGGACCAATATCGGCAGTTATGACGATTTACTACGCCATTTAAGAAAAAGGAACATTCGTCGGTATAGCAAGTGTTGAATAGAAAATGTTCATTGTTTATAATTCGTGCACTCATATCTTCACAAAATTGTAATCGCCGATCAAAATCGTTTTCATTAAGTTCCTGTACCAGGTGAATTTTATACGGATGAAAACTATGGGCCTTTAGAATCCGTTAGACAGTACGTCGACTAACACCACACACAGTCTCCAATTTGCGGGTACTTAACGTAGGATCTACATAAACTTGCCCTAAAACCCCCACTTTATTGCTTCGTTCCTTGTGGGATTTTCAATGTTGCGTTTTTTCTTGGCGACTGAACCAGTTTCGCGAAATTTAGCTACAAGTTCTAGAACATACTTTCGATGCACGTTACTGCTCTCATGTCGCTCATTAAATATTTATGCTGTTCTATTAGCGCACTGATTATTTCCGAAAAATATTTCGATAATTTCAACTCTTTCTGCTGTGGAATATACCATAGTTAATTTATGTAATAAAGCGTTACAAGTTATTTTAGCAACAAAGTTTGGTCAAATAAATCGCAAGCTATGTACTAAATTCCTATTTAAAATAAGTACGAGATATTTCCTTATCTTTTTTCAAGAAATAACTGTTTTGCCACAAAAAAACGCTCCTATAGCTATTTTCAACAACAAAATGATAAACAAACTATGGGCGTAGTGAAGAAAAAAATTTACTTATTAAGTAAATTCTTTAAATCAAATTTCTTCTGAAAGTAGTACAAACTAATCTGATGTACCTATTAAAGTCCACTTTAAGCTTTAAATCAATAAAGCTTCAAAACTACTGAACTGAAGCTCATGTATTTTATATCATTATAAAGGGAATTGAAAGACCTTTAACATAAGATATCACTCGACCCCCCTTTCCATTTAAGATTTTAGGGTTGGTGTCACCCCGCCCAGGGGGCTGCACGTGTTAACGTGTTTTTTTGCCAAACTTGTGTCTCCTAGAAAACAAAATCGACGGGTCTGAGCGTTTTTCCAAAAAAAAAACTGAGCTGCCGGTAAATGCGTCTGTTTCGTTTTCGATGCGCCACCCCGTATATACATGAAAAATTAATGTTAGTTTGCTTTATAAACTAATCTCCAAAAATGTTTCCACTCGCGGTGTTGAAGTTTTAGTTAAAAAATGGAAATTAATTAATATTTTCAGAACCGCTTCAGATATTTCACTGATATTCAGTACGTAGAGAAAGTTAATAAAGTTGCATATTTTTCAATGCAAAAATAATGTTTCGCTTCAACAGTGGCGTGCGTACGCGTATTTAATAAATAAATGTAACACCTTAACATCAATAGCTGGTTTGAAGAAAATCGGTTACTTCTTAATAGCGAGAAGACCACAGTTATAAGGGTTCCATAACATTCAAAAGTCAATACCAGCGATTCAGCTTGTTCTGAACGGTTCAGCACTGGAGAGTGATAAAAGCACTAAGTTTTTAGGGCTCCACTTAGACAAATTTCTCAACTTTAAAGGACATTGAGATTATCTGTCATCAAAAATAAATTCACAAGCATATTTATTCAAGAACCTGAGATCTGTTTTCACAGAAAATCAGCTATTGATGTTGTATCATGGTCAGGTTGAGTCTCGCATGCTGTATGCTTTGTGCTTCTGGGGTTCATCGGTGAACGCTTCTAAGGTGTTCCTGAGTCAAAAACGGCTGGTGAGGTGTATGGTGGGAGTAAGCAGCACTTATAGTTGCAGAGAATTATTAGAGATTAAAAATAATGACACTGCCTTCGCTTTTTCTCTACAATATGGCTATCTATACTTTTTTAAACAAAGATGATTTCACCTTGAATAGTCATATACATCAAATGGGCACTCGCAGACAAAACGACATCCATATACCTTTTGCGCGTTATAAGTTAGGCAGCCGAACACCATGTATTTTAGGTCCTAAAATTTTTAACAACCTGTCTGACTCCATAAAAAGGATCACCTCAATAGGCCAATTCAAATCTGAGCTGAAAAGCTACTTTATAAGTAACTATTTTTATGCAATTAGCGACTTTGTCAGTTTTTAAATATTGTTTTTTATCACTAATTTTAACTTGTTTGTTGTTGGATGTTATTTGTTTGTTTTTTATTTATTTACTTTGTACATATTTACTGATTGTATCTTTTTGACGAAACCTATACATGTTCATGCATGTCTGATGGAAAATAAATTTATTTATTTATTATTATTGGCTTCGATATTTTTAAGAAAAAAAGCATACGCTTTTTGCCAAATAAAAATTATTTTTCAATTCCCCGTTCAATTTAAAAGAAATGATCTCTCTCCCTAAACAAGGCCCTGACCACTTCTAGTACCACTACTCTCATCATATTCGTCCTTTAAACAAAATATTTTTACCCCGAGCAACGAAAGCTCTTCAGTCATCATATTGGTTATATTTTCACCGGGCTTGATATTATTCAGTTTGCAGTTTGACTATCCTAATTCGTATAAACACGTTGATGAGGCCTGGTGGCGACAAACACAGTTAACCAACTGCTTTGGGCTGCGCACGTATATATGGAACTTCATTAGTGAGAGTGGATGTACTGTTTACTGGTTTTAAACTATAATATACTATGTACATTCAGGTCACATTTCGTTGCGAATAATTCCTATTCAGTTCCGACCTGCATTGCTAATTCCCCTTTGAAGCTTTTGTGCTTCTAGTGCAAAAATTTAATTTGTACCTAGGATGGGATTTTGTGTGCTGAGTCGGCTGGTTTTCATTTTGGTTGTTTCATGTACTCGTCACGGAAATACTGCGCGCGATCGTGGAAGTTTCCGTTTTCGTAAATATTAGCATGATTTTTTGCCGTATTTTCTTATTTATTAGTGTAAATCTTAGTCAAAGCGCAGTAACTACAACATCTATCTTGGCTTTGATTTTAATCAACAGTTCAGTCATTTATCATAAAGTGGAAACTGATACGAGTATGACTAAGGACAAATATGGGCTAGGGAAATAAACTGATGGACAGTTGCTTTGCAGCATGAAAACTGTTACCCAAACTCTTATCTCGATATTTTCGGAATGGAAAGAGATATCGAGTTGCGATATTCGGTAGGTTCTTGACCGCATTTTTGGGAATACGTGCAGGGTCCGACTGTTATGTTTCTTTTATTTATCCACTTATACAGGCTGAGCAAAGCAAGTCAGTTTTGTTTTTGAAAAGTTTGGGATATGTCAAATTCTCTATTTTTTGATCTTTGATATTTTTTTATGCATTTCTTTGATCCTTGGTCTATCTTAGAAAAAGTGATTTCTCAAATTTTTCGTAAGGTGGCTACGACTTAAATTATCAAATTTTAAAAAGTTACTTTTACCGCTAAAATAAACTTTTCTGGGATTTCTCTTGAGAATGGGTACTTTTTCTCATACTTTTGCGTAAGTGGAGTTTGTTGCCCCGAGAAAAGATTGAAGTACCCATTGAAACTTATTGATTCCAGTGGCATGCTGAAAAAAATTGCTACGTTAACATTATGTAATTTAAACCGAATTTATAAATTTTGCTATGCAATTAAACAGCTTAATGAACAACTCCAAGTTACAACTCTTAATATAAGGGTGTATTCCAGTGGCGTAACACCAAAAGCAGTTTTTGATGTGGTAAAAAGTGCTAATAACACTTTTATTTTTCAAAATTCTATGATGCTATTCAACATTGCTATTCATCTTTTATCTGGAATTTTTATGTTTCTCGCGTCTCCATTGGAGATGTTTTCCAATACGTAATAGACTCTATTAAATTTTTAAACAACATGAAAGGGTTTATTGATTGACTTCAGCAATATGTAATACACATACATACAGGGTGTAAACGTTATAGTAGTTTACACTAGACAACAAATTTTAGTTTTTCAATTGTATCTTGTGGGAAAAGTGCACTTCTTTGTTAATTTTGGGGCGCTGAATCCAAAAATGACAATGAAATAAAAAAATTAGTTGCGGTTTAGAAAAAAAACTTTTTATTTTTAAGGATATACTAAAAAAAGTAACATGATTCATATACTTGTAAGAATCACTATATGCGCTGTCTTTTTGCTGTTCTTTTATGGATCGTTTCTGGAGCATCTCTACCAAGAGTCCAACAGTAGTCTGCAAGCATGGAAGGATTCCACTTTCCCTGGTACCTTTTTTCCATTGTTGAAATATCCTGATAAAACATTTCGCCGTGCTCATCACTTACGGCTCCGCAATTGTCAGGAAAAAAGTCCAGGTGTGAGTGTAGGAAATGTATCTTAAGAGACATATTACAGCCCATCTTTTGATACGATGACAGCATATTTTTGACAAGGGTTTTATAGTTGTCAGCTTTTCTATTTAACAAGAAATTAGTGACCACCAGACGGAAATCATTCCAAGCAGTTTTTTCAATACCTGTTAAAGTGTTTTCAAACTGTGTATCTTTCAAAATATTTCGAATCTGTGGCCCAACAAAAATACCTTCTTTAACCTTTGCCTCACTTAGTCTTGGAAATTTCTGACGCAGGTATTGAAAAGTTGACCCATCTCTATCTAATGCCTTGACAAAGTTTTTCATTAGGCCCAACTTGATATGCAGTGGTGGTAATAAAATTCTTTTCGAATCTACTAATGGCATATGCTGTACATTTTTTTGACCTGGCTCTAGGAATTGACGAACAGGCCAGTTTTGTCTGGTGTAATGAAGTGCCTTTGCCCGACTGTCCCATTCACACAAAAAACAGCAAAACTTTGTGTAGCCTAGCTGCAGCCCAAGTAAAAGTGCAACAACTTTCAAATCGCCAAAAATATGCCATTGGTGCTCATCGTATTTTATGCATGTCAATAGGTACTTCATATTGTCATATGATTCTTTCATGTGAACTGCATACCCTACAGGAAGAGATGGTCAAATATTTCCAATATGCAATAACACTGCCTTTAAACTCAATGTTGAACTGTCTATAAACAATCTCCATTCTTCCGGGTTATAGTTTATATTTAAAGCCGCCAGTAAGCCGTTAATGTTACTGCAGAAAACCAAGTCATTCTCCATATTGAAAAATGGTTCTAAGTATTTGTCGCGTTTACGAAAAACACATACTGAAACATCGTCTTCTAACAAGTTCCACTGCTGCAGTCGCAGATGGTATGTTTGGGTAGTTAATAACCGATTTTTTTTTTCTTGGACATACCTGTGGCTTGTCCAACACAAGGTACCATGCAAAAGTAACAATCATTAATATGATTTGTAGGCTCTCTCCAAACCATTGAGACAGCAAAGCACATAGACCGTTTTTTGCCATTTAACCAGCTCCTCAGACTTGAAGCACATGTATTACAGCAGATGTGGGGTGCCCACTGTTTGTCTTGATCACCTAGTTTACAACCGAAATAAAGCTGATATGCCTTTGTTATTAGTGGAGTAATAGAAAGTGTCTGAGACGCAAAAGTCACATCACCACACACGTAACAAAACTGATCTGGATTGTTTACACACTTTCGAGACATCTTGCATGAACGCTGTCAGCCAACTGAGGAAAAAATGGCTAATATAAAACAATATAATGTACACGTATGTATAACGTAACACAATCATGCCGATTACATCATCTTTCCTTGCCGAATATAAAAATGTAGCACGTTCATTCTTGTGAATTACAGTATATTAACACTGTCACAGCAGGAACACATATAATTACCGTATCTCTAAAACTTGAACTAATATTGAAAAAATAAGTTTCATTCCGGTTTTAGCACATTAAAAATAGTAATATTTTGTTGATTTTATTTAGGATATTTTTTGGCTGTTGATCAGTGTATTGAAATGGGTAAAAAATAACAAGTCAAAAAGTTCATATGACCCATGGTCCAAAAGTCAATAGATTTTTGTCTGAATTGCTTTGTAGTTTATAACTTCAAGTCTTTATATCGACCACAATCGTACTAACTTTTATAATCTAATCTCAAATGTTTTTAAATTGAATAATTAACAAATAAATGGCATTAAGTTTTTCTAAGCTAAGCCAAAATTTGCAGTTAGTAAGTAAGTAAGTAAGTTTCATTAAATAAAATATTTAAAACACACATGACAACAGCGCGTCGGTCTTTCATCACTCTTATCGAACCGGCAATCGATGGCAAACGATAACAGTGGTTAGTTATCGTTTTTCATAGATAAATTACTTTATCGTTTTGTCGAGCAGCGCATCGGGCGTGTTGTATTGTTTTTGTTTGCGTACGTCGTCGTGTTTATTTACAATGTTCTCGAACCAAGTGTTCG
>CAVLJG010000001.1:14375864-14427730 GCA_963669975.1 Acanthoscelides obtectus | reverse complement strand
ATGCCAGTCTTAATGGTATCAATCGATTTATATGCTGTATTCCGAGGAGCTTGAATCATCAGAATTGTTGATGTCAATTATAAGGGGTTCAACTTGGGTGTCAATGATATTGTCCATATCCCACATTTTGGTTTCAACCTTCTCTTGGACATGGTCAATACATGTTCTCCATTTTGCTGGCGTAATTCTATCGACAGCAACATCAAACAGTTTTTTAAGGTCAGAAAACTTAAAAGTGCTGTTATTTGACGCCACGTATTGCTTGATGTCGGCCCAAATCAACTCGATAGGATTCAGTTCGCAGTGATAGGGAGGCAGCCTGAGAATCGTTTTATTTTGGTTTTTGGCCATTTCGTCAACAATTTTTAAATCATTTATATTACTTATGTCGCTTGACTATATTTATCAGCTCAGCTTTGACCATTGTTTGGTCGAAGTCGATCTTCTTTGAGACAAGCCACTGTTGAATGTCTGCCTTTTTGGTGGCCATTGTTGGAATTTTTTCCAATTTTCTGGAGTGGTACGGGGCATTATCCATCACAATAATTGCGTTATCATCAAGTGTCGGCAAATTTTTTTGAACCAATTTTCAATGAGTTACCATCCATTTCTTCGTGATAGTCTCCAGTTTTTTTGGATTCAATAGCCCACAATGCTTCAGGAACAAATCCATCTACGCTACCTATGTGGCAATGATCAGGCGTTTTCCCTTGCCTGAAAGTAATTAGTTATTTTACTTCTCAGCGAGCGCACTAAATGACGAAATTAAGCAACTTACTCTTTTAGGTTAGTGTAGGATAGGGTCTTAGATTAGTTTTTTGGGTGAAGGAAATACTCAGAAACTTGGATGAGATAGCAAAACTGAGTTCGGAGCTTCCAAATCATTGATTCGATCAGAAAATGAATTATCTGCATCCAAAAAGTTCATATACTTCGAAACTTACCTGCAGGATTTTTCAATCCCGTCGAAAGGCCATCTAAAAAAGCCTGCCTTGAGGACCTCACAGATCTGTCTACCCAAACCTATTCCCTGCGTAGCCCCGCGTTCACCCATGTTTCGTCTAAATAATAAATTTTCTTCCTTCAGCGCGGAATTGCCTAATTTTTCTAAGGTATTCTCTCCTCCAGATAACAATTTCCTCCTTTTCTATCAATAAACTATTCCTTCCTCTTTTCAAAATCGAAAGTCTAGTTCTTTCAACAGCTTATGGAACGTAGATCTTTTAAAATTTGGCAAGTCCTCATCATCATTCACTTGCTTCAATATTTTATCTATTGTAGGTATTTCATTCCTGAAGAAAAAGTGATGTAACTTTTCTTCTAATTGGCACTTTTGTCAAAGTCATCTATTTTTTCGATGATTTTTTTTCTCGCTGGATATGTTTTTGGCTCAGATAGTGAGTGATTTGTCTATATTCCTTCAAGATTTTGTAAACACTTGATCGACCCTACTCCAGAATTTCAGCAACCTTACATACGATATTTTCTATAGCCAATCCACTATTCTCTTGCATCTGGTTCTTGTAGATATTTAGAATAATTTGTGTTTCACCTGCGCTAAGATGAAGCTTTTTAGCCCTTTTTCTGCGTGGCGTTAAGCTGATTTCAACCACTTCATCAGCTGTAGCTGTGTCAGACATTTTAGACTAATATTAAATGCCCGCAAGAAAATCAAGTCAAGACGTGCATAAAACGTTCGCGCTCATAAACGGGTATCCGTAACTGATGACAATCCTGTGCGTGGTGACGAACCATCAACGTGACGCTGAGAGTTCCCTCTACTATGCAGCGTTGCCAGGCTTAATGTCACAATGATCATGTTTTATTGGGAAAATTGTCAGAAATCGCCGAATGTTGAACAGAAACATTACAAGAAGTCTAACCTTGAAATGTGAGGCTACAAATCGATATTCTTATAGGGGGGAAGGGTAGGGAGCTGTTATGGTTCCTATTAACCTTGGTGAAAGTGGAAACGGTAATATCATATATGGCATACATTCGGTTGAAGGTGTGTGCACGGAAAATAGATTGCGGATAGGATTTTAATAGATAAATCTGCACAAAAAAATACAAAAGGAGATTTTTGTATTTCCTGAAGAAGATCTCAAGGTTATTTCAGATGTACTCATCGAAACTTTATGGAAGGATTATCGAAACCTTATTTTCAATTGCGATAGGGCCACATACCTCGACATCGCATTAATGTGAAAAATAAGACAATAGAAAAAATTCCCTCACTGATGCTATCTCTTAGGAAAATTTAACTATAAAGATTGCACAAAAATTTTTCTTCACCTTTTGAGCTTGTTTTCGCATCTCCGTATATGCCGTTCATAATTTGCTGCAGATCAAATTGGAATATACCTTTGTGATGCCATTTATTGTTATATAATGTCCTTTACAACAGTTATTGCACGTATTGCACCAACAGAATGATTTGTGATCCATGCGATGTGATCAACCACTCTGGCGAAAACTCGCCGAGCGTGGCAACCGTGCGACTTTGTCTGGAGGCTCGTCGCTACAAGCCAATCAGGAAGAGGCCGACAGAGCGCCATGGCTACCGATCACGCGTTGATCACGAATCAACCACTGTTTACGATACTTTGTAGCTTCGTTAGATACACAGTATGTATAATAATATAAAATATTTATTCACTCAATGTACAAAAATATGAGTAAATAAATATAAAATGGAATATAACATCGCACATATGTCCACCACGGCTCCGTTGACATGCCATCATCTGAACATCAAAATTATCGATGACTTTGCAGTATTAGCGCGTGCATGGCCGCAATTTCGGTGCGTGTGTTGCGCTTAAGGTATTTTTAGAAATAATGCGATCTGGAAATTTCTCGCCCAATAACTGGATTCGCTTGGCGAGCTGTGTGCCAAAGATCGTTGGCATCAATACTTTCCAATTTCGGCCAAAAAAATCCGTTATCACACCACGACAACGTTCGGCGGTGACCGTAACGGCTGAATCTTCTTCATCCTCGAAAAAGAACGATTCAATCCACACCAAACAGTTACTTTTTGATCATGGAGAGATTGTTCATTGTAAAAATATGCCTTGCCTGAAAAGATGATTTTAGCCGAAAATTCTTCTCCTCTTTCAAGCATTCAATTAACAGAAATGCGATCTTGTATGGGTGCAGGTGGAGTCCAACTTGCAAAATCCTCCATAATGTTGTTGGACTGATGTCCAATTCTTGCGAACGGTGTCTTATCAAAGTTGATGGCTGTTCATCAATACTTCCACTCACAGCGGCCATTGCTTCACGTGTACGTACCGGACGGGCATGTTGATATGTTCTACAACCTTCAACTGAGTCAGTTTCCTCAAAACGATTGATAATCACCGAATTCCACGCTCTATGTGACGATAATGTCGACCAAATTCATCACGAACTTTGTACTTTTCAAAGATCTCCATTTTCATAATATTTTTGGACGACCAAAATGCGTTCTTGCGTTGTTAAAGAATCCATAATAATAAATGGCAGACGTTTGACAGTTCATATGTGATAAACACATGGCAGTCGACACATTTACCATGTCAAAAAATGGTAGTTGAAAAAAACAGCAATAGATGGAACACCCTAGATATTCTTAATCAAAGCTTTCAGTACTTTAAGTAAGGTACTTGAAAAGTGTATGTCGGTAGTAAGAATGAACTATCAAGAATGTGCTTCCATTGAATCCAGTATTGATTGCAGGGCGAATGAACGCTTATTTTATAGAAAGTGGAATCAATCGAAGATGGGGATCCAAATCTGTCACATGCAAGTTACTTATAATTCTTCTATGACACAATTCCAAACAATAAATAATCAGCCATCTTTCAAAAGCTATTGCAAGATTGAAATCGAATAGAAATCCTAGTGAATTTCCTTCAAAACTAAAACGTTCTACAATTACTCCTGTTCCAAAAGTGCAAAATTCTGAGTTATATACAAACATGCGGCCAATTAATGTACTGCCAGATGTCGAAGAGCTCTTAGAAGGAATCATATATGAACAATCCATTGAATATATTGAAGAAAACGAGATATTGACAAAATTTCAAGCAGGATTCAGAAAAAAAGTATTCCACTGAAACAGCAATTCAAATGGTAGTAGTTTTCAGTAACATTGTTCTTAGATTTCAAGAGAGCCTTTGAGACTATTGACAGCAAGAATTTGTTAACGAAATTGCATTGCTATGGATTTCAAGGTTTAGTATTCAACTTATTACAAAATTATTCAATCAATAGAAGTCAAAGAACTAAATTGACAATACATTATCGAACATTAAGAACATTTCGGCAGGTGTGCCACAGGGTAGCAAATTAGGTATTTTATAAATTAATGATATTCCTGATATTTTACAACACTGCAAATTCAACTACTTGCTGATGATACATCAATATACATTAAATTTTATTAAAATAAAACCATTTAAACTGGCTGTTCGGATTTATATGTCACTTAGTATATATATATATATATATATATATATATATATATATATATATATATATATATATATATATATATATATCAAATAAAGACACTGAAACTGCAATAATGATATGAAAAACCTAATAAATTGATTAAATGCAAATAAACTTAAGCTAAACACAAACAAAATAAAATATATGCTACTAGGAGAATCTTTGGATCAAAATTCGATAAATCTTACAATTAATCATGAAAAAATTGTATCAATCGAATCGTTTAAATATTTGGGCGTATACGTAGACAGTAAACTAAAATTTGAAGGGCACTATGAATATATTATTTCAAAAATATAAAAGGAAGTAAATTACTTTTGTAGAATTTTGCATAGCCCAAACGTTTATTCTAAATAAATTCTATAATTCTTCCTCATATGTTATATTGTTCGACTATTTTGTGCACTGCAAATGAAACTGTATTTTCAAGATTATAAATATTACAAATAAAGCTATGAGAATCATCTTAAATAAAAATAAATATACTAGAATAAATTTTTATGCTGAAAGAACTACAATGGTTAAATGTCAAAAATTTCATAGACTACTTGGTTTTCATTTTCAAATTAAAGTTAAAAAAGCATTTTCTACCAAATCACTTAAAAAATTTGATGGTGTTGAACAATGAGTGTCATAATTATTCTACTAGACTTTCATTTACAAACCTGCAGTAGCAATATAACGAGCAAATCAGTATTTAAAAAGAGACTGTACGAATTTAATAAATTGAGTAATGATATCAAGATGTGTGTCAGTTTGAAAATTTTCAAAGGGAAATTGAGAAAAATATCTCATTGAAAACTAGAATTCGTAGTAGTGAAATTTTGATAAAAATTGTAATATGGATATTATGGAAATTGTAGCATTAATGCTAAATAAATCTGAAACAAACAAAATACTTTCTGTATCCCCAACTGACTTTCAGTTAAAATGGGCTACCACACAAGAAAATGTTAGCAATATTTGTTGAATTTTAGTTATCAAATCGTTGAATGATGCCCTTAAAAGCTTAAATGTCTTGAGAGCTAAACCTTTTTCTAAAATTGGTAATTACGAACCAAATTAAGGGCCTTTCTTATGTATACCGAATGCCAAGACACCGCGCTATGAGGATTCCAAAGACATTTTCTTGATACTTGTTTTTTAATATGTTTGGGTGTATTGATTTATAGTGTTAACACATAATGATGCTATTACGTCGTTCTCAATAAGCTCAATGTGTCCGTCCGACTGGTTTTCTATTTGTAACAAGTGCTCTTATCTCCGCGTTCGTTTTGAAACACCATTTGGCTGCAACCTCAACGACGAGTAAGTTGTTTGACAATTTAAGTCATTCCTGTATTGGTTGCTAGCATCATAATTGTGTTTTCAGATCCTGATGAAGGCTCCATAGAGAATTGCCGAAAGCTTGATACTATCGTCAAAAGAGTTAACTAAAGCCTAAAAAGATTGCCAATTTCCCAATTTTATATATATATATATATACAGGGTGACTTCGAAGTTGAGTCATTTATTTTAACAGTGAGTAGATCTGATCAAAAGAAATGTTTTTTTCCTTTACCATTTTTCTGGTAAAATTAAAGTAACAAAGTTATAGCCCTTTGGAAGTTTGAGTACCGCCCTGTCTCAATAATAATATCATGTGCTCGTGTTTGGCAACAACGGATATAATCCGCCTTACCGGTTCATCGCATCGGAAACAAAAAAGCGAAAGAATTTGGAACGATGTTTTTACAATTATTTTATTCAGTTCAGTTATACATACAGTCAGTGTCAGTCGGTTAGCGTGTGAATAGTGTCTGTTGCGTGGCTCAAACGAAATAAAAAAATGGCACATGTTTATGCGGATCGGTTTCCCAATCGACTGCAACCAACCCCTCGTGCCTTTGTTAATGTAGTACAACGGGCTCGTGAATCAGGTGACTTTAGACCTCACAGGGGACCTCACGATCAAATACAGGTCCGCACTGAAATACTTGTCGGGAGGATACTTTATAAAACAAGGTAAATTTTTTTTTATTTTTTTTTTATTTTTACACACATATTCTGGTTTATCTTCCTTCTACAGTCATTATCTGAAAATTAATGACTCAACTTCAAAGTCACCCTGTATATATCATATTGCTACACACAGATCGCTTGTACTATATGAGCTGGTTGAAATCCGTTTCCGTACGTAAGCGAATTTGAGAAATCCGGTTTCGATTTTAAGCTGTCTTGGAACAGAATATCGTGATTCATGACTGTGCAGCGTCGAGAGATTTTAAATTAGGTTGTTCCTTCCTTAGAGCAACGAAACCGAGAGTTAGGTAATCTCTCAGGGTGTTCCTTAATGATGTGCGAATATTTAAGTGTGAATCTACATGAAAAATTAATGTTAGTTTGCTATATGAGCTATGGTTCAAAAATGTTTCCTGACAAAAACTCGGGGTGTTGAAGTTTTAGGAAAAAAATGGAAATTAATTAATATTTTCAGAGCCGCTTCATATATTTCACTGATATTGAGTACGTAGTGAAAGTTAATAAAGTTGCATATTTTTCAATGCAAAAATAATTTTTAGCTTTAACAGTGGCGTGCGTACGGGTATTGACCGGTGATCGGTCTGACCTCCCTCAGCCAACTCGTAATGTTCTTATGTGCGCAATTAATACAGTCAGCGACGCTTCAGTGACAGCTATCTGCGCAAACTAGGTCATGACTTGTCGCCGACTATCAGATTGCTGTACGAACAAACCTTCCAAAGCTATTTTACGGCTACTGCTATTTATCGCAAAAGCGCTACACCGCAGGACCGTTTTGCGTTGGCTAAACGCTTTGCTCTGACCCCCTGCCGGGTAATTGCAAAGCTTATTATTTTGCGTGATGAACTTTCTGCCTAATTATAACAACAACTTAAGTTTGTTAGGGTACGTCAACCCCGTTTGACCCGATTTGTGACCACCACCGATATTACCCCGACATCGTATAGGCTGGGGTCGCCAACCCCAGCTTCTGCCATAGCGAGAGAGTAAATGTAAATTGAGTGTTTACTGTAGCGTCACGAGACGGTGTGGGTAATCATTTTTTTCATTGTAGATCAAAGCGACTCGCAAATGGAATTGAATCGATCAATGCCAAAACCTCGTAAGTCTCATAATTTGATTTTTTCAGCAGCTGTGTCACTGACAAATAAACCAGTTTTTAGATACTTCCAGAGCTTAATGTAGTGGTTAGGTTAGGAAATAATGAGGGTAACTGCCCTCAGAACTCTTATGAACTTACGTTGTTTTAGGATTAGTGGTACACGGAGTGTCCAGCATAAAAATCCTATGCACGGAGATCTCAAAACCTCTGGGAAAAAGGCGCTGAGAAACTCACCAAAATTTCACAGCCTACTGAGGTATTAAGCAAGAAAAGAGTAACTCAAAAATCCGTGCTTTTGACTTAGGTACTATATGGTACCGACAGACTTTATCGTGTTTTCTCTGGTGGAAGAATATCGTATCTCGGTCATGCAACTATAGGCAACCAATAAATCTTCTACGTCATATAGTAAGTATAATAGTGGCTACTGCTCCCGCGAAAACTACATCAAATTGAGTTACTTTACACCTCGATGCAGAAAGTCACGGAAAGCCTAACTTACTGTTATACCTACTGTTTGACTTACTATGATCTTCGCGGCATTGTTTGAGGTTACGGTAATAAATAGCGCAAACGTTTCAAGTATCAGCTATATGAAAAAGTAGTTTTCAAAGCGAACTAAAATGAATTCAAGAACGAAAATAATTCTGGCTGATGCAAAGAAGCTAAGTGCAGTTGCTGAACCGCTAAATTGAGTCAAGTTTGGTTCATAAATAGTAATGAATTCCTTTAACACAACAAAATGTTCAAACATAGCATCTTCTTCTGCACGTTATGCATTGAGATCTGTCGGATCACAGTCTGTTCCTCTCATGCATGTGAAATAAAAAAGTTCAACTACTACAGTCCTCGGTTTTGCTAAGACGACACTCACGTGTTTGCTTTTCATTCATTCATCTCCAAGTCTGGTCCTGATAACGACCTATATCGTACTGATAAAGCCTGAAGAGCCCTGTCTGAGGTGGGTTGTGGATCCACTAGTTTTAAATAGAAGGCCGGAAAATTGGAACCAAGACGACTGTGGAGAAAAGTTGAAAATAAATAAGTGAACCGTGAACTGAAATATAAGTGTGACTATGCTGATGGTCTCAGGATAGTAACATCAGAGAATCAGATTGCAAAGCAATACGCTTCAGGAACTATCTTTGCTGAACACAAGCTTGCTTCCCGTAGATGGTTGAAAATTGAACGGCGTGTAAATCAAAAGCAAACAGTCTTCCTAGCACTCCTGAGGCTTACCTGCTCTTCATTTTTCTCTAAAAGCCAAGTAAGATAAAAAATACAAGCAGGACATAATATTAACAGTGCTGAAAATACAGAAGTTGAGAACGATGATAGTGGAGAACAGGAAGATAAATATAATTTGAGTGACTAGGATTGGCATTAAAGAGGTCTTTTCGACCATTTGTTTGTAAAAATACCGCAATATTTCAATAAATATCCTACTAAGTCTAGAGCAAGTGTACTTTTTCTTTAATTGGTCCAACGAAAACTATAGTAAGTCAGCAAAATTTACAATAAAAATTGTCACTTTCGCTAGGTAATATCATTTATAACCTTCTATATACAAGAATTACTGCAATGTGCAACATATTTTTCATGAGATTGTCATTTTTCTGACATCTGAATTCATCAGAAAATCTTCTAATGTCCATATCTCAGTTCAACCAAAACTGAGTTGCAATAGTCTCCCTTGCAGGGGTCGATGAGCAATCTAAACAGGCACTAAGATCCCCATGCATAGGATCCTCATCATCAATCATATCTTTCGTTGCTCATTATTGGAAAAATACCTAAATATTGACTTGTCATATGTTTTAATTCTGCTTGTCTTAATATTTTTAAGTGCACAAAAGGGAAACCCGAGCAAAACAAACACCTGGGAAAGTCCAATATCCTGTGTTACATCTAAACCATTAATTGACCATCGCGAAAAAATTGTGTTCAACTTTCTTCAATAATCGGGAATAACTTGTAGAAAAACCAAGACATCATTAGTTATTTATTACACAAGGGAACAAAGTGTATAATACACAATTCTTTCTGTGACGGGAAAAACGACGATTTAATATTTAAAAATTATATTATTACAATATTTAAGTCAGAAAATTATCGATATGAAATTTGAATTTTGAAATTACTGGGCTATGTTGTACTTATAGTGACAATTAGACCTGCGTTTTAAAGTAATCAAATAGCTGTCAATTTAATCTTGTGATTTGAAAAGTTTTAAACGATTGAATTCAGTGAATGCAAATCAAAATATCAATTGTAACGCCACGTTCATCCAAATAAGACCCAAAATGGTCATGAGGCAATATTAAACGAGCGAATTCCCGACTAAGAGGAGCCATTCTGCGCTCTGCTCTGTTATACGCACTTCCTCCAGGAGCATTGGTAGTGGTAGTGGTAAAAACAATGCATCGAGATCATGTCGCTTAAAGTGTTGTATAGTAAACCCTATGACTTTTTGATAACGTGGATTTTCATCTGGCCCTCCATCACCGTCATGATTACCACTGGTTTTACTAGTCCATGGTCAGTTTTAGCTAATGGTCGAAACTCTTCAAGTTCGAGAAGCGTCTCGAAATCCGGAGCATGAGTATTAGCAGTAGATGAACTATGCTTTCCACTTCGACTAGCGGATGTATGTTGGTCCAGAATATCCAACGGCTTGCGGTTGTCCTACCATATTGGAAGTGATTTTGATACCAGCATAAATAGATGGTATTAATTTATGACGCTCAGCGATTACCCAGTCGTGATCAGACAGATTCTATATTCCATGTGCATTAGAAGAGGTGCTTGCTTATTTGCCGCAGTTACGCGAATAGGGACTCGAGCTTTATCATCTTGAGATATGAAAAATACTTGATCTGGTCCAAGTATGGATGCTATGTTCTCTAAATAATGGATTGATGTTTCAGCGAACTTGCTATCTAAGTGGCTCTTGTGCTGATCAGTTTGAGCCCGAATGAGCTTAACAGGGACTGTCGATAGATGTCTCCGTCCCTCTGCAGAATTAGATTTTCTGGGAATCAAACCAATATATGTCCCACTGCGACTAATGTCAAATCCTATTTTACGTAATTCTTGTGTGAGTTCATCAGGAATTTTTACGCTGCGAATTGATTCCGTTCGTCTTTTATCATCTGCTGCACTCCCAAATAAAGCTATATCCGCGATTGTTTTCAATAATGAATGTTGATTGCATTCAAGATTAGGACGTCCCACTGAATCCTTCAGATAGTCCTTTTTTTATTTCTGGATTTTCAGGATAAATATCTTCTAACTTTCTTTTCATACCATCCCTGTGTTTCTTCTGGGCAACTGCGTTTTGAACCTTTCTGTTTAAAGACTGTTTTGCTGTTTTTATTTCCTCGCACAACTTAATGATCTGTTTATCAACTTCAGTACGGCTTGGCTTATTATCTCTGGCAGAATACAAAGCATTCAGATTTTTTTCGAGTAGAGCAATCTTATTTTTCATAGCTTCCTGAGAGGGTTTTGCTCTCTGTTTATCTGTATTTTCATTAATTTCGCATTGCTGTTGTGATTCATTACCGGGTTTTATTTTATCTTCTTCCTCTTTTTTAATATTTGAAGCTGACTATAATTTGTGTTTTTTCTGCAGGTTTATAGGTTGCCTACGGCTTTTGCTAAAGATTCTCTCATTAAGCTACATGAATACAAAGTATGGCAATATATGTATATGGTAATTACAAAACCCTCTGGGTTTAAATCTAATACGTTTAAACGAGCAATTCGTTCCGGTCACAAAATACAGGGTTTTAGTTTTCTGTATATATGTATAAAACTTACATACTGTACTTTGTGAACAATTGACGGAATCAATCATAAGGAATAAATCTATAATATAATGAATATTATCTCTATACTTTGAGATAGGCCATAATATTTTTTATTCAGTAAAGAGAGACTTTTTGACGATTTCTAATATTTCTAGTACTCATAGGTACCTAAAATGATTTCGTCACTTACCTTAGAAAAAAAATTTAGTAGATTGGATTTATTCTTAGTCGCCGCTTGCAATTCTTCTTCGATTCTCTTAGATACAATAATATCTAGTTCCTTGTCGGATTTTGTTTGTAATTTGTCATTTCGCCACACTTCGTTAACTAACTTTTGTACATTTTTTACTTTCGTACTTGTATGAGATTTTTTAAAACATTCAAATAATTTTTGGTGTAACTTGGATTTGTCTATGTGAAATGACCTCTTATTTAAACATTAAACTTTGGCTAATGGAATCAATGGTAACACAAATGTTAACTTGCTTTACTATGCTTACAATACGTCTACTCGCTATGGTATCCAAACGAAACAATACACTGATAGAGGAAATTTAGACAAGTGAACACCGCGCGGTAATTCCCCTATTCGTTTCTAAAGCGAGTAGGGGAATTACCGCGCGCTGTTCACTAAACGTATGCATTATTTGCGGGAATCCCCGAAAATGCGTTTCGTTTTCAACCAAAGATAATGTGAGGGTTGCCATTCGTGTAAAAAAGTAAATAACTACCGATGACGTCATCATCATTTAGACTCCCCTACCCCCAATGTCATCCAAAATAAGCAAAGCAAAGACACTCCCGCCCCCCCATAGTGCTCACGTAATACTTGAACGGCCCCTTATCAACAGCTGGATTTACACTAAAATATTAGTATTTATGCATTCATTCCAAAAAAAAAGTCGGGGTGAGGGTTGCACTGTAATGAGATGTCTAGACAACCGGCAAAAAGTAGAATCGAATAGAAATGCTAACCGAATGGATTGACGGAGACAAAAACAAAGCGAAATTTAATTTTCTACCAGGCTAATGATCATTTGAATATTTCTGCAATCATAATCGGAAAGATCTCGCGATTCTCCTTTCCATTTTCTATTTGGTACTTTTTGCTGCCACCTAAGCGTTTAAAACGCGATAAACTGCACGGCCTGTGATTTATAAAGCAATACATCAGTGTCAGACTAAAAAAAAAACGGTGTCAAGTAGGTTGACTCTACGCTTTCCATGCAACGTCGTCACCAGTTCATGAATTATTAGGTTCAGGACAAGTTAGGCTCCATTGAAATAAGACAACGCCATAGACCTTATATCCTGGATAGATGTTGATAATAATAATTATAATTTATTTTATTGTTGAATAGAACAGAAAATTCTATAATAAAATATAAGGTTATCAGAAAACACTGGTGACGGATTAAAAAGGTATGATCCTTAACTCTAAACAAAAAAACTCATCCAAGGTGTGAAGCACTTGTCTAGCAAGAAATGTTTCAGTTTTGTTTTGAAAACAGCTATATTCGGTTCATTCCTAAGGTCATCATTGAGCTTATTAAAAATCTTACACCTCATATATGTACATGTTTTTTGGTATGGCAGGAGAAGATTCTTTCAGTTAGTGAGCTATTTCCACACTTAGGAATACCATAACGGATATGGTGGTTGGCGGTAGCTATTAAAATTCGCCTACTGCACTTATTTGTTAAGAATTTCAAGCCAAAACAACTATTTCGCAATCTAGTGCATAAAGACTCAACGTAAAAACCTTACAACGGTTGCTACGAGGGATGTCTTTTAAGTTTTGCATATAGAAACATAGTAGGCCGCGCGAATAGAACGTCAGTACCCCACTCTTTAGTGAACTTAAATTCAAAGTTTCATAACAATACGTGCAGTGTTCTCACTACAGTGAATTTTCAAGTGTCACCAAGTCATTAGAAAAATGGAACTCAACCGAGAACATTTTCGCGCCATAATTTATTACAACTTTCAGAGACTATTATCGCAACAAGAATGCCTTGCTGAGTTACTGTCTGTTTTCGGCAACGAAGCGCCACATCAGTCGACAATTTTCCGTTGGTATGGAGAATTCAAACGTGGACGGGTGAGTCGTAGCGATGATTCCAGGGTGGGTGCACCAAAAACGGCAGTCACCCAGGAAAAAGTCGATGCTGTGCGCAAACCCATCATTAGATATAGACATGTGACATATCGCGAGATTGAGGCGTCGTTGAAGATCTCAAAGACCTCAATTCAAAAAATTTTACATGAAGGATTAGGAGTAAGAAAATTAGTTTCTCGTTGGATACCCCACCTATTGACTGAAGAGCAAAAAGCAGCCAGGGTTAATTGGTGTCAAAAAACGCGTGGTGATGAATCGTGGATTTACTGTTATGAACCAGAAAATAGACGACAGTCGGCTGATTGGGTGTTCCAAGGTGAAGAAAAGCCAACAAAAGTCATCTGTTCTCGAAGTGTTTCGAAAAAGATGGTCGCGACATTTGCTTCAAAAGCGGGTCATATTGCAACAATTCCTCTTAATGAGCAAAGAACTGTTACTGCGGATTGGTATACCACCATTTGTTTGCCAAAAGTCGTTACGGAGCTTCGAAAAATCGACCCCGAAAGAAGAATCATTCTCCATCAAGACAATGCAAGCTCGCACACAGCCCAAAAAACAAGGCAGTATTTAACGGAAGAAAACGTGGAATTATTGGACCATCCTCTATATAGTCCCAATCTAAGTCCTAAGGATTTCTTTACTTTCCCGAAAATTAAAAACAGACTGCATGGTCAAAGGTTCCAGTCATCAGAAGAAGCAGTTGACGCATTCAAAAATGCCGTTTTGGATCTGCCAGCAAACGAGTGGAATAAGTGCTTCGAAAATTGATTCGAAAAACAATAAAGTCATTTAAAACTACCTTCCGTGTTGTTTTATTTCCTTATGCAATACTTAAAAGACATCCATCGTATCCTATTGTTATGGCAAAAAGTACGAAACAATAGTTTGTCATTAGCTGTTTTTGGTCGTATGGTCAGTGTTAATTACGGACATGTATAACAGACAAGCTTGGCGGATCAAGTCCGTCAAACCAATTCGTAAGATTGCTTCCTTTTTGTATCCGAATCGTGGTACCGTCCATCTGACGATGTCATTATTTGAAAGAATGATGCTTCAGACGCAGAAGAGCGCCAACAGTGCATCAGTCATGCAGGTCACGTACGAACACTATCACGCCTGCCGCGGTCGATGAAATCAACAGACGCAGGGATACTTGTCGAAAACGTTTCTCCATCGTTTCCTAAGTTTTAAGAGCAAATGTGCGGACAGTCTATGACGTGTAAAATGTTTCTAGTAGTTGCTTAGAATTATTGGGGTTGGAAGTGTATAACTATACTAAGTGACATATAAATCCGAACACCCAGTTTAAATGGTTTTATTTTAATAAAAGTTGGTGAATGTATTTATCTTACTGTAAATAACAAGTGAAAAAATGTTCAACCTTATCAGTTGGACATTCCGGTTTTTATACTGCTTTTTTTTAATTCACTAACGCTCTAAAAATGAATATTTCAGACGCAGTAAAGAATCAACGTTGGCGGATTTTGGTTCTTGACATCCTTTACGATCGGTTACGATGCCTAGAGTACGGAGACCTGTACGATTTCGTCAACTTAGTGAGTTTGATAGGGGCCGTATAGTGGAACTTCGGGAAGCTGGACTTTCTTTACGGGCAATTGCAGTTAGACTGCAAAGAAGTGTAGACACTGTGGTTAGGTGTTGTCAGGCATGGCTTCGAGAAGGCCGTACGCAAAGAGCAAGGGGCACTGGACGCCGCCGTAGAACAACAGACCGTGAAGATTGCCGCCTATGTTTATTGACCTTAAGGGACCGTTTCTCCACTACCAGGTCCATTGCAAATGAATGGTTTGCAGAACACGGAAGACCTATTGCCATGCGAAGTGTTTACCGACAAATGAGAAGTTTTGGCTTGTTTTCATACCGGCCACACTGGGTTCTCCCTTTAAATCGAGAACACCGACGTAATCGCCTTGAGTGGCGCAGACAACGGTCCCTCTGGGATCAGGAATGGAACAGTATTGTCTTTAGTGACGAGTCTCGATTTTGTTTAGGCATGCACGATGGTCGTGCCAGGGTTAGAAGGCGACGTGGTGAAAGGAGGAATCCACAGTTTTTTGTTGAAAGACATGTTCATCACACTGTTGGAGTTATGGTTTGGGGTGCTATAACTTATGGTTCCAGGTCACCTTTAATCTTCATCAGGGGTAACATGAACGCTCAGCGTTACATCCACGAAGTTCTAGCACCCCATCTTTTACCCTATCTTGATACCCTGGCAGATCCAACTTTCCAACAAGATAATGCCCGACCACATGTTGCAAGAGTCACAATAGACTTCTTTCAACATAATGTCACATTGTTACCATGGCCACCAAGATCTCCCGACTTGTCCCCAATTGAGCACGTGTGGGGTATGATGGGTAGGAGATTGCTCAATTTGCAACGTCCTCCTCAGACTCTAGAAGCACTTCGAGAGGAGTTGGTGGTTGCCTGGAATGAGACACCACAGGAGGACATTCACCACCTGATCAGAAGCATGCCTAGGCGCGTTGGAGAATGCGTAGCATATCAGGGTGCATCCACACATTATTAAAGGTCAAAGGGCTTTAAAGCAGTGCAATCATTTTGAAATATTTATCATTTACTTATTATGCTTCATTAGCTACTTATACAAAATTTTATTAAAATAAAACCATTTAAACTGGGTGTTCGGATTTATATGTCACTTAGTATATAATAACACCAAGAAATGCTATACATCGAGTAGTAACTTTCTGTGAAAATTTCATCAAAATACGAGTGATAACTTCCATGTTCCAATGAGTGATAAAACACCTGTTATACCGTATTTGAAATTTGTTGGGATTACAAGACCTCCTCACCAGTAGGGTGAAAAGTATCAGTAGACGCAGGACCTTTTCGAACAGCACTATATAGAGATGGTGCTTTCGGTTCTTGACATTCAATAACTAGGTACATTTACCTTGGTTCGATAGTACTTCAATCGCGTTGTATGGTTGAGGAATCATAAAATTTCTCCGACTGTTTTCATAAACCGAACTTAAAAATGTTGCATGTTGAAAGCTATACAACAGAGGCGTAGTTTCCTTGCGCCCTAATTTAAATTTCAACGTTCTTATCAGTCTACTTCGTAAGTCATTCGCTTAATAGCTAGAACAAACATTCGCAATGTAAATCAGTTTGCTGGGTCACTAACCCACTGATAACGGAGTATTTGCGTTTGTTCTTGATTGCCCTTCCTGCAGTAAAGCAGCTTCTGATAGCCCAAGAAAATGACGTTTTAAGTTCGAAATGAATGATGAGAAGCTGAAAATTTGCACACGCTTTTGTTTTTAGGGCCTTCCTCTCTTAGATAATCTCGATTCGGCATCCAAGTTATTCAATATCTGTCACATAAATCGGTGCTTTGCGAATATATTGTTTTCATTGCACTAAGGGCCGGTTTCATAATCAAAATTAATTCTCCAGTTAAATTTAATCGAGATTTTAACGATTGAATGGATTTCATAATCTCTAATCAGCCAGTTATATTTTTCTAATTGGCCGTTAAGTTAACTGCTCGATTTCGGCCTGTTAAGCGGTTAATTGGGGAATTAAATGTTTAACATAACCTTTCTTTCTTTGTTGTGTCATTTGGACGTTTGGACGCTATTTGTTGATCTGCAGATTGAAGCGATATTTTTATACAAACCGACATTACTTTGAACAATATGGTAAGTATTTACAGTACAAAAAGTCCTTGGAAATATTTATTTTCATGTACGTGTGATGAATCTATGGCAAAGTAGCAGCAGCAGCTCTCCATCTGATGAGGACATACCTACTATTCGTAAAACGAAAGTGTATAGGAAAAGAGATTATTTCACGAAGTTTGATGAGGTAGAATTTTTCCAAAGATTTCGCTTGACAAAGACGACTTGCTTAGTTTTGTTGGAGCAAATAAAGAATAGTATACAACCAAAGACAAACAGGTACTGTATTTAAGCTTAATATTTAAGCCATTGCATGACACATTTCACTGGAACAGGGTTCAAAATTGAAGGGAAATTAAAAAAAAATCATTGAATAGATTTTGGTAGTAGTATCGATTTTCGCTTAATTTTTAGCTTTAGTGGGATTTCTCAGACCCATCCCTTGGTTATTTTTATAAGCGCCATAATAACGTTGTCGCCAGGTCACTTGCAGAGACAGCAAGCCAGAACAGGTCGTTTAAGATGCTAGAGATATAGTAACAAAATGTATACCGAGTAACAAAAAAAGGTAAGCATGTATATTTATCCGATTTTAATGATTTTTGGCATATATGTTCAGTGTCCCTTACTACTAAAATGTTTACATTGTCAGCTAGATTCATCAACTGGTTCAATAATGTCTTGAGGATCCACGATTTCTTATATACTCATTGACACGGGCATCGTGCTGGTGGTGTAATTAAATTAAATTAAATTAAATTAAATTGATTCGAATCGATTCGATTCGATTCGATTCGATGAAACTAAAACTAAAACTAAAACTAAAACTGAAACTGAAACTGAAACTGAAACTGAAACTGAAACTGAAACTGAAACTGAAACTGAAACTGAAACTGAAACTGAAACTGAAACTGAAACTGAAACTGAAACTGAAACTGAAACTGAAACTGAAACTGAAACTGAAACTGAAACTGAAACTGAAACTGAAACTGAAACTGAAACTGAAACTGAAACTGAAACTGAACTGAAACTGAAACTGAAACTGAAACTGAAACTGAACTGAAACTGAAACTGAAACTGAAACTGAAACTGAAACTGAAACTGAAACTGAAACTGAAACTGAAACTGAAACTGAAACTGAAACTGAAACTGAAACTGAAACTGAAACTGAAACTGAAACTGAAACTGAAACTGAACTGAAACTGAACTGAAACTGAAACTGAAACTGAAACTGAAACTGAAACTGAAACTGAAACTGAAACTGAACTGAAACTGAAACTGAAACTGAAACTGAAACTGAAACTGAAACTGAAACTGAAACTGAAACTGAAACTGAACTGAAACTGAAACTGAAACTGAAACTGAAACTGAAACTGAAACTGAAACTGAAACTGAAACTGAAACTGAAACTGAAACTGAAACTGAAACTGAAACTGAAACTGAAACTGAAACTGAAACTGAACTGAAACTGAAACTGAACTGTAACTGTAACTGAAACTGAAACTGAAACTGAAACTGAAACTGAAACTGAAACTGAAACTGAAACTGAACTGAAACTGAAACTGAAACTGAAACTGAAACTGAAACTGAAACTGAAACTGAAACTGAAACTGAAACTGAAACTGAAACTGAACTGAAACTGAAACTGAAACTGAAACTGAAACTGAAACTGAAACTAAAACTAAAACTAAAACTAAAACTAAAACTAAAACTAAAACTAAAACTAAAACTAAAACTAAAACTAAAACTAAAACTAAAACTAAAACTAAAACTAAACTAAAACTAAAACTAAAACTAAAACTAAAACTAAAACTAAAACTAAAACTAAAACTAAAACTAAAACTAAAACTAAAACTAAAACTAAAACTAAAACTAAAACTAAAACTAAAACTAAAACTAAAACTAAAACTAAAACTAAAACTAAAACTAAAACTAAACTAAAACTAAAACTAAAACTAAAACTACAACTAAAACTACAACTAAACTACAACTAAAACTACAACTAAAACTACAACTAAAACTACAACTAAAACTACAACTAAAACTACAACTAAAACTACAACTAAAACTACAACTAAAACTACAACTAAAACTACAACTAAAACTACAACTAAAACTACAACTAAAACTACAACTAAAACTAAAAACTAAAACTAAAACTAAAACTAAAACTAAAACTAAAACTAAAACTAAAACTAAAACTAAAACTAAAACTAAAACTAAAACTAAAACTAAAACTAAAACTAAAACTAAAACTAAAACTAAAACTAAAACTAAAACTAAAACTAAAACTAAAACTAAAACTAAAACTAAAACTAAAACTAAAACTAAAACTAAAACTAAAACTAAAACTAAAACTAAAACTAAAACTAAAACTAAAACTAAAACTAAAACTAAAACTAAAACTAAAACTAAAACTAAAACTAAAACTAAAACTAAAACTAAAACTAAAACTAAAACTAAAACTAAAACTAAAACTAAAACTAAAACTAAAACTAAAACTAAAACTAAAACTAAAACTAAAACTAAAACTAAACTAAAACTAAAACTAAAACTAAAACTAAAACTAAAACTAAACTAAAACTAAAACTAAAACTAAAACTAAAACTAAAACTAAAACTAAAACTAAAACTAAAACTAAAACTAAAACTAAAACTAAAACTAAAACTAAAACTAAAACTAAAACTAAAACTAAAAACTAAAACTAAAACTAAAACTAAAACTAAAACTAAAACTAAAACTAAAACTAAAACTAAAACTAAAACTAAAACTAAAACTAAAACTAAAACTAAAACTAAAACTAAAACTAAAACTAAACTAAAACTAAAACTAAAACTAAAACTAAAACTAAAACTAAAACTAAAACTAAAACTAAAACTAAAACTACAACTAAAACTACAACTACAACTACAACTACAACTAAAACTAAAACTAAACTAAAACTAAAACTAAAACTAAAACTAAAACTAAAACTACAACTAAAACTACAACAACTAAAACTACAACTAAACTACAACTAAAACTACAACTAAAACTACAACTAAAACTACAACTAAAACTACAACTAAACTACAACTAAAACTACAACTAAAACTACAACTAAAACTACAACTAAAACTACAACTAAAACTACAACTAAAACTACAACTAAAACTACAACTAAAACTACAACTAAAACTACAACTAAAACTACAACTAAAACTAAAACTAAAACTACAACTAAAACTACAACTACAACTAAAACTACAACTAAAACTACAACTACAACTACAACTACAACTACAACTACAACTACAAACTACAACTAACAACTACAACTACAACTACACTACAACTACAACTACAACTACAACTACAACTACAACTACAACTACAACTACAACTACAACTACAACTACAACTACAACTACAACTACAACTACAACTACAACTACAACTACAACTTCAACTACAACTACAACTACACTACAACTACAACTACAACTACAACTACAACTACAACTACAACTACAACTACAACTACAACTACAACTACAACTACAACTACAACTACAACTACAACTACAACTACAACTACAACTACAACTACAACTACAACTACAACTACAACTACAACTACAACTACAACTACAACTACAACTACAACTACAACTACAACTACAACGACAACTACAACTACCACACAACTACAACTACAACTACAACCTACAACTACAACTACAACTACAACTACAACGACAACTACACTACAACTACAACTACAACTAACACTACAAACTACAACTAAGACACAACCTACAACTACAATAACACTACAACACAACTACAACTACAAATCTACAACTACAACTACAACTACAACTACATATTGTGTCTGATGAAATTAGTCGGGATCTGCTACCATAAGCTAATTGCAAACCCCATACCATAATTTCGACGGTGTGGTGAACGTGGACGCTCTCCGTCAATTGTCTCTGTCTTTCACCACGTCGGCTGTCCCACATCTTACCCAACCATCGTGCATCCCCAGGCAGAAACGGGATTGGACAACCGTAAGATTGTACGGAAACTGAATGCTTCACCAAACAATACAAGTAAGCCACCGACAAAACTTAACAGAAAAACCTGAACATTTTATCGCTTGTTGTTCATGGCAAGCGATCAGATTGCTTTAGAAGGCGATAGCAGCGGAACTCTGGCATATTGATCTGCAGGCTCAACTCGTGGCGACATCCTGGAAAAAGAGGTCAGAGGACCAATATCCTTTGTTTCGAGGTTATGTTACAAATATCTGTGTTAAATTGTTCATGCTGTTTATCTCTTCTGTTATATCAGCCTGAAATTTCCTACAATTCAAAATAGTAGGAGAGCGCTGACGCTGAAATGGAACAGTGGAAATCTAGAAATACCTCAGCCTGTCTAAAGAAGAGAAAAGACTGTGAAAACCAAGAACGCCATAAAGGCGACCTACACTTGTAGGAACGACTGACGATACGGCCCTAAGGCCCTAAGGCCCGTATCGTCAGTCGTCCCTACAATTGTAGAGCGCGTTTATGGCCTCCTTAATTGTCATACTCCTTTCTCTCCTTCAAAAATTTCTAGATTACACTTGTCAGCGTCAGCGCTCTCCTATTGTAAAGATATGTTTTCTTCTTAAATTAAAGGAAATTTCAGGCTGATAAAACATGATATAACTCAAAAGCAAGCACAATTTGATGCAAATAGATGTTTGTGACATAACCTCAAAATAGAGCGCTGACACGGAGAAGTAGAAAACTACGAGAATCAAGGAGGCCATAAAGGCGCCCTACAATTGTAGGGACGGCTGACCATACGGGCCTAAGTACATATCTTGGAAGTACTGCGCACTTGACTATTTTTTCATTGTAGTCATCCTGGTCTATAAAATAGAACTCCTAATAACAGCCCACCAGCCGAAATCCCATTTATATTTTAATTCACCCTCAAGCTGCTATTAGTGGAAAATTACAAGCCTTCTTATCTTAGCGAAGGCTAGCGCGGGGAATTCGCTTCATGAAAAACGTACAAGTCTTAATCTAACACGTCATTATATCTGACGAGGGTTCACGACTAAGAGGGTCACAGGGTGTCCCAAGAACTTTGAAACGGTCAAATGGGAGAAATAGAAAAGATACAATTAGGTCAGGATAAGATTGATGTCAAAAAACTCATGGTGCCCAAAAAATTAGTGCCCCACAGGGCTGCGTTCGTGAATTGTTATATACGTTGTACGACATGCACTGTGGTTATCAAGACGGTCCGACGTGGTGTAGAACAGGAAGATCACTGTCGGTGAGCTCCTAGGAATCTGAGCAGCAAACTGTTTGATGGGGCACCCAGCGCCAGCTCTAAGAGCGGATAACCCGGAAGAGGTGGAATTTTGGTTATGAAAATGACAAGATATTGATGAGGTAAACCCTAAATTAATAAAAATTCATAATTTTGATCTTTGGCGAAAAACTTCTTGCGATTTCTCTTTAGCATAGTTACGTATTACCTACTTATTTTAACGGGTGATTTTTTAAGAGGTATAGGATTTGATTTAAAAAAAAAAACAAAAAATTTGAAAAAACAATTAAATCTTTATTTGAGTCGATAGAGCGGTCGATATAATTTAATGTTTAAAGATTATTTCATGTAAATGTTGGCCGCGGCTCCGCTTTAGATGGCCCATGCGCAAGGTCCAATTCTGGCATACTCTCTCCAACATATCGGCCGGTATCTCACGAATAAATGCTTCAATATTGGCTTCCAGTGCGTCAATCGTTGCTCGTTTATCCCTGTAGACATTAGCCTTAACATGGCCCCACAAATAGTCCAACGGCGTTAAATCTCACGATCTAGGCGGCCAATTGACAGGTCCCAAACGTGAGATAAACTGTTTACCGAACGCGCCTCGCAATAGGGCCATTGCTTCGTGTGCGGTGTTGCATGAGGCACCGTTTTGTTGAAACCACATGTCAGCCAATTCCAGCTCTTCCATTTTGGACAAAAAAAAGTTTGTTATCATCGCACGGTAGTGCTCGCCATTCACAGTTACGTTCCGGCCATTGTCGTCTTTGAAGAAGTACGGCCCGATGATGCCACCGGCCCATAATCCACACCAAACAGTGTCTGGCTGGTCTTCACTCCAGATGCGGCAATTTTGCTTGTTAACGTACCCATTCAACCATAAATGAGCTTCGTCGCTGAACACAATTTTTCGATAAAAATGTGGATCTTCCTCCAACTTTGCCAACGCCCATTCACCAAATTGGAAACGTTGTGGGAGGTCGTGTAGCTTCAATTCTTGCACCAGCTGTATCTTATAAGGTTTTACACCCAAATCCTGTCGCAAAATTTTCCACGTAGTGGAGTAACAGAGGCCAAATTGCTGCGAACGGCGGCGAATCGACATTATACGGTCATCACTAACACTGGCGGATACAGCCGCAATATTTTCTTGAGTCCTCACTCTACGTCTGCGTGTTGGTGGTTTAATGTCCAATAATGTAAACTGGGTTCGAAATTTAGTCACAAGCTTCCGAATAGCTCCCTCAGTAGGCCGACCAAATTGCCCATAAGTTGGAAGCAGTGCTCGATGTACTCTCTTAACCGAGCATGAATTTTGATAGTAAAATTCAATAATTTGCAAGCATTTTTCGTTCGTAAGTCGATTCATGGTTAAACTAAAGACCAAACTGAAGAAGATTGACAATGACACAAGACACGATTCACGCGTCATCTGTCAAAAACAGTGTTACCAAAAAGATACTAGCAAAAAAATCACCCATTACCTTACTGTTATTATGTTCTATTGTAAGTTTTGTTTGTGTTTTGTTGTTTAAACAATATATTTTGTAATAGCACCTGAGTAACATGCAGGGTGCGATACGATAGATTTCTCGAAAAGTAGGCATACGATATTTTTTAAAATTTGGGAGTATACTAATGTCGACAGCCAAAATGTCTTCAAGATGGCGCCACTTCCGGTTATTTTAAATTTATATTACTCAATATTCGGATTCTACATAAATGCCTAATCACAATTCATGTATAATCTCATATACCCAAGTCTGACCGTTCTTGACGTATTTCAAATTTTATGTCAAAAACGTCGTCTGCAGGCCTTAAAATAATTGTTCATTTCCTTTAGGTAGAACACCTTATTGCTTAATGTGGATTGATTTTTCGGTAAACAGGGATATAGTTTAATAGACTTTGTATGATATTTTGATAATTATTTATACAGGGAGGTCAAAAAATTAGTATAAAAATTGGATGTCAAAAACTGACAAAAGTCAATTTTTTCAAATGATTTTGATAAGTGTATCACGATATTTGGCAGTTCCTGACATTCAATTTTTATACTAATTTTTTGACCACCCTGTATAATAAATTATCTAAATATCCTACAAAGTCTATTAAGCTATATCCGTGTTTATCAGAAAATCAATCCACATTATTCAATAAGGTGTTCTACATAGGGAAAATGAACAATTATTTTACAACCTGCAAACGTCATTTTCGACGTAAAATTTAGAATGTCAGAAACGGTTAAACTTGGGTGTAGCAGATCATACATGAAATGTAATTAGAATTTTATGTATGAATATTGAGTAATACATAGGGTGTCCAATTTAAAATAAGCAAGTTGGCATCAACTTCCGATACAACCGGAAGTGCCACCATATACAGGGTTATCCAAATTAAGTGTCCACCATTAGTAACTTTGTTATTAGTGAAAATACAAAGTTGTTTGAATTAGCAAACTAGTAGCATTTTTAACGCTGGTAAAAATGAGAAATAAAAAAAACAATTGAGAGTCGTTATTTTGATTTTTTTCAGTGAAATAACATTTTTTTAAATGGAAACCCCTGTATATTATATTTTTTTCTGTTAAAGCATCAAATTTTAAACAAAAAGTTCATAATGACTTTTCCGCTAAAGTCAAAAATAAAGTCAAAATAACGATAAATATTTTTAATTATTTGCAGTATTATAATATTAAGACGGCTATGAAAACAACATGGCGTTCGCGATTTGACAGCATTAAGATAAGCGACAAATTGTTAAACTGGACATACTCGCAACTAGAAGGCTTTGGAAAACAATGATAAAATCAAATAATGTCAAACATTAGTGTAAATACTTGTTTATAAGCTTTATTGTGTCATTAATTTAAAGAAAAATGTTCTCCCATGAAGAAAAGTGTGATATGTTAGAATGCTATTTAGTGTGCAGAAAATCCTCCTTGAGAGCAAGAGAATACTACAGTGAATTATATCCCGCTCGCATTCAACCGTATGAACGATATTTTCTGAGACTTTATCGAAAATTTAGGGGCAACGAAAATGTTTTTGCTAAAACAAGGGCAAAAAAAGAATTCATAATAAGCGAGGCCACGGAAATTGCAGTTATTGGATATTTTGAAGCTTATCGTGAGAATTCAATAGCAGATATTCTCAAGGACTCTAATTTCAGTTAGGGTACTGTACAAAGGATTTTAAAAAAATACAAATTTATTCCGTATAAGTACCGACCAGTTCAAACGCTTTTGGTAGGGGATCCAGAGAGAAGACTTGTTTTTTGCCATTGGTATCTTAGCTTCTGTCGCCAAAATGTAAATAACTTTCGTTACCTTTTATGGACAGATGAATCAAATTTTTCAAATTCTGGAATGTTTAATAGAAAAAACCACCATTATTGGTCAAGAGTTAGTACATCCAAGAGGCCCACAAGTCCGTTTCAGTTTCAACGTTTGGTGCGGTATAATTGGTTCAAAAATTGTTGGCCCGTTCTTTTATGAGGGAACCCTAACTGGTGAAAGATATGTGGAATTTATGTCAGAAATTCTGACTAATTTCTTAGACGAATTGGATCTTATAAGTAGACATCATCTGCATTTTCAGCAAGATGGCGCACCTGCCCACAACTCCAGAGGTACTTATCATTTTCTAAGTACTACTTTTAATGATCAGTGGATAGGAACAAATGGCCCAATACAGTGGCCTCCCAGATCACCAGATCTAAACCCACTTGATTACTTCTTGTGGGGTTACTTAAAGAACCAAATTTACAAGCGAAGGTACGATAACCTTGACGCGTTAAAGACTGCAGTTAGGGAAAAGATAACCCAGATAGATGGTAGGACCATACTTAAGACAGTTCGAGCAGTTGAAAAACGTGCCCAAAAATGTATTGAAGAACAAGGTGGTGTTTTCGAGCATCTTCTTTAAAAAAAAATTGTTATTGTATTTTGTAAGATTATAAGTTAATGTTGAAAATAAAGTTTGTCGATACAATTTAATTGTTTCAGATTGGAGGCCATAACTTCAACAATTTGTAACCTAGGAGAAAAGTTATTGTAAGCTTTTTTGTTTAAAATTTGATGCTTTAACAGAAAAAAATATAATATACAGGGATTTCCATTTAAAAAAATGTTATTTTACTGAAAAAAATCAAAATAACGACTCTCAATTGTTTTTTTTTATTTCTCATTTTTACCAGCGTTAAAAATGCTACTAGTTTGCTAATTCAAACAACTTTGTATTTTCACTAATAACAAAGTTACTAATGGTGGACACTTAATTTGGATAACCCTGTATATACAGGGTGTCCGCAAAGTTGAGGTTTTCCTTTACACGACGTGTAGATCGTGAAAACATAAGCAATTTTTCTTATATACACCAATGTCTTAAGGGAACCGAAATAAAGGGCTCTGCAACATCAAAAATATCTGAATACCGCCCTGTAGCCGCGACTCGCGACATCTCCGAGTGGTACTAGGACACTAGTTCAACCCGACGACAGAACTGGGTCGGGGTCAGTGTGTCAGGTCAGTATGCAACCTTCAACCGACGGTTACGGTCACGTGTGTAGAGGTAAACGAACCCGTATAATCGATTGCGTTTCAAAAAACAACAAGCACTAGAGACGTGGCTAGAGAAGTGCAAGTATCAAAAACTAAAGTGCGGCAAACGCTGCGTGAAGAGGGGCTGTATCCGTTTCACGTCCAACGTGTACAAGCCCTTCAACCTGACGATTTTCCAGCAAGAGTGCGGTTTTGTGAGTGGTTGTTGCATCAACATGACAATAATCCGGACTTTTTGAAGTGCATATTGGTGACAGACGAATCTACGTTCACGCGTAATGGGGTGAATAACTTTCGCAACACTCATGTTTGGTCAGTAGAAAATCCGCACGTTGTCCGTCGGGCACATTTTCAACAAACATTTTCGGTGAATGTTTGGGCTGGCATGGTGAACGGTATGCTCATTGGACCATTTATTCTCCCAAATCGATTGGACGGGATGCAATACCTAGACTTTTTACGCAACATTTTGCCCTCCTTGTTAGCAGATGTGCCATTAAGTGTAAGACAATCAATGTGGTTTCTGCACGATGGTCATATTTGTTACCTCTGTTCGTGGTCTGCACCACCGCCGGCGTCTGCTCGGTAGCGCATCAGCTGATTTCATTTTCTGTTGGAGCGGTATGATTTCGGGCAAAGACGTACTTAGCCCTTCTCGTCAACTGGAGAGTGAGTACTTTTTCATCTATTTTTTTTACTTTGTCGCCCTCGTTTCACTACACATTACCTTTGTTATTTCAAAGGTAGTTGTTTCTGAAAAGGAAAACCCTAACTTTGCGGACAACCTGTATATATGCCAACTTTTCGAGAAATCTATCGATGGAGTTCCCGATGCAACACCCTGTATAGATACTTCCTAACATTTTACAATTTTGTTCTACTTAAATGTTATCTTTTGTTACATGTATGGTTCGCATTTTTAATAAATCTTTTATTAAACTATATTATTTATTTTTAAAATGTCTAAGTTGAAGAGGCGGCAATTTGTCTTTCTGCCTGTGGCATCGTAAATGCTGGAGCGGGCTGTGGGGCACCCTGCGAGTTTAGAAATGTTTGAGTCTCAGTCGTCAGAAGACTAGCCAGCTATTACAAAGACCTTATCGAATTCAGTCTATAGCCTGTACAACGATCCGGCAGACCTTTTTTGCCTGCGGACATTCGTCAGAAAATCTCTGACAAAAGAGCCGCTATTAAGCAGGCAAAAAAGTCTTGTCATCCTGATGACATTCGTAGGGCTACAAATCTTGTCCATGAAGTGAGAAACGCACTGCACGAACTCCGCAACGAGCAATGGAGCGACTTTCTGGCGGGAATGCTTGATTCAAGTATTCCTCTCTGGAGGGTCGCAAAGTCACTCAGAAACGGAAAGCGAGAACAACTCCCACACATCCACGGTCCTGAAGGCATAGTCTTCAGAACGGAGGATAAGGTCGAGGTTTTCGCTGATGCCATGGAAAAACAGTTCTCTCCCAACTATGATCTCGATAATGACCTCGACAAGGAACAGCACATCGTACGATCCGTCAGGAGATATTTTAGGGCCAACGGCGTTAGCGGAGGCACTGAATCCTCTTCAGATGACTCTTCTTCAGAAGATTCGTCTGAGGCTCCACATAGCACATTAGCGGAACCCTCCGAGTTTCCACATTGCACATCAGCGGAGTTACTAAGTCATATTAAAGACCTCAAGGTGCGTGAAGCACCTGGGGAGGATCAAATCACCAACAAGGCGTTGAAGCTGCTCTCGCCGAAATCCCTGACATACTTGGTGACAATAATCAATGCGACGCTCAAAATCCAGTACTTCCCTGCTGGGTGGAAGACTGCTGAGGTCATCATGATTCCAAAGATGGTGGGTTCGATATTTCCTCAGGATTACCGTCCCATAAGTCTGCTGTCAGCTCCTTCTAAGCTCGCCGAAAAGGTGATTTATCGTCACCTTGAGAATTTTTCGTCAAATCACCATGTGATTCCTGACGTCCAATTCGGTTTTCGGTCCGAGCATAGCACCGAGCTACAGGCATTCAGGCTGGTGGAGCATGTAACCAGAGGGTTTACCTTTAGCATGAGTACTGGCATCTTGCTTTTGGATGTCTCAAAAGCCTTTGACAAGGTGTGGCACGCGGGCCTCCTCTATAAACTAATCCAAAAGGGTTTTCCTTTTTGGCTTCTAAAATTACTGAAATCCTTTCTTGAGGGAAGGAAGTTTCGGATCAAAATTAACAATGTTTTGTCAACAACACGGCGAGTACGGGCCGGTGTTCCTCAGGGTTCGGTCCTAGGACCAATTCTTTATTCGTTTTTCATCCAAGATGTCCCTTCTCCCAGCAACTGTGAAGTCTATCTCTATGCTGACGACACTGCACTTGTCGCCCAGTCGTGTACTGGTGATCTGGTTCACGATGGGTTCCAGAATGCGGTGGACGAAGTTCTAGAGTGGACGGAACGGTGGCTGATAAAAATTAATCATTCGAAAACGCAGGCTATTTATTGTACCAAAAAAGGTCGCGGCCCCCCAGCAGAGACTTCTGTAGACGGAAATCGAGTACCATGGACAAATTCTGCCAAGTATCTCGGTGTCACCCTTGATAAAGGCATGACCTGGCAGAAACATACAGCATCCATAAAAACAAAATTCCAAATTGCGTTTCGGCAACTATATCCTTTGTTATGTAGATCCTCCAAATTGAGTTTGATAAACAAAGTTCGACTATATAAAATGACTATTAGACCAGCCATTACTTATGCATGTGCGGCTTGGTGTTTTCTTGCCAAGACACACATGCAAAGTCTTCAAGTACTGCAAAGCAGAACTTTGCGGACAATTTGCAACGCTCCATGGTATGTCTCAAATGAGACACTACACAGAGACCTTGACATTCCTTACTTGAGGGATTATGTCAAGCTTCAGGCGCAGCGACGTTATAGTCAAGCGGAATCGCACAGCAACCCTCTGTTGCGTGACTCAGTGGACTACACAGTGGAGCAAGTTCATAAACATTCAAGGCCACGGCTCGCACTGTAATCAAAAGTTGGCGTGAATCTTTAGTAAACTCAAAATTACACTCTAACAAAACCGAATCAAAAATTTGTTTAGTTCACCCCAAAATTAATCCGTGTACCAAGTCAAAAAGCCTAGGTGTTTCCTCTTAAACTAAGCATATCTGTTTTTCTTCGTTCTTCTCCTTTTTTCGTCTCTTTCCCTTTCTCTTTTTCCTTGACTTTGTCTGGTTTCTGGGCAACCAGGACTGACAGATTCGACTAACGTACATCAGACAGTGACTAATGGGCAAAGGTCCTACGGACCGCCCAGACAAATAAATGACGAATAGTAGCCTGACATGTCATCATGACAACACTTCAAACCTATAATCTGTCACAACAGTTGACCTGTTTTTATGTACGCAAAAGGTCTGCTACTACTTGTACTGATAAGGGCACTAGCAGGAGATGCCGCTGACAATATAGATACCTCCAAAAAAGGCTTATCGTTACACGCATTTCTGCAATCAAAGCTGGATGCTATCAGGGAGGTTGTTCGAATCAAGAATCATGCGATAAGGAACCACAAAGCCAACAAATCAACATCTACAACACAAAAGACTACCGCCAGCGCGGAGGATCAAGATCTGGCGCAACTAGAGCAAGTTCTAACAAACTTCCTGAAAGCGCGAGGTAATGGGAAATTATATACTACTAGCAGTAGTAGTAGAAAGATTTATTTAGCACATTTGGCTACATAAACAGAATAATTGTAAACAACTTAGAACTAGTAAATTCAAGCCATATGGTGTATGATGTAAATGCTGGGCAATCTATAATTGTAGATTTAACAAGTGATTTGTCAATTTTACTTTAAATTTTGTCAAAGTTTCCTGGTCTTTTCTCTCTGAGTATAATTTATTATATTCAATCAACCCTTGATGGAATACAGATTTGTAGCATATGTTATACTTTTCGGTCATTAAATGGAAGTCATCTTCAATTCTGGTATTATGTAAATGATGGTGGACATTTGATGATGTTAAATTAGTTAGACTTGATGGAAATATATTATTTTTTACTTTATAAATGAATATCATTACAAGATATTTGATAAAATTTTTTACATTGAGCCATTTTAATTTGCTAAGCATTTGCCTAACTGGAGTATATTTATCTTTATTTAGTATTATTCTCATGCACTTATTTTGTAAAATTTGCAGTCTTTCAAAAATGGAATTATTTGCTAAATATAGAATAGTCGAACAGTACAAGAAATTTGGAAGAATGATGGTATTATAGATAATTTTTCTGCTATATGAACTCAGACATCCAGAAACTCTCGATAAATATCCCACTTTACTACTAATCTTATTTATAACTTTTTTATAATGAATTTCAAAAGTTAATCGAGAGTCAACAAAAACCCCCACGTATTTAGAATTTTCTACGAATTCTATATCTTCACCATCAATATTCAGTTGAACATTTGTACATTGTTTTTTTCCGATTAACAAGGCTTTCGTTTTACTTGCATTTAATTTTAGTCTGTGAGATGCTAACCATTTTGAGACAAGTTTCAAGTCTTCATTTACATAAGAGATACCAGACTGAATATTTTTTGTACTTATATAAATCATAGTGTTATCGGCGAAAATCTGAATTTTGCATTTTTTGACTATGGCAGGTAAATCATTTATCATTTACTAACGGTTTCTCCCGAAGTTTGTTGGATCTTTATTAAAAGCAAAATTCCAACAAAAGTTGAAACTCACTTTTTCCTACTGACTGGGTGGAAAGATGTGGACGTCTCTTTAAAAAAATTCAAAATGTTATTCGCATAACTGGATGTTGTACTCCCAATATCCGTCATTAAATGCCCCTTGGTAGGGTTGTGCTGTGTAAATAGTGTTTCTGAAATACGCTGTAAAGATCTAAGATGTGGTTACTTGGTATATCCTAAAATAATTTTTGAAAAATCGCTTTGCCTTTTAAAAACAAACCCCTGAAGGACAAAACTCGTTTTTTAGTCCTATCACTTGATCTACAGATCCCCTATGTTACTAAGAAACTATGCTTATTATTGCCTTAACTACACGCTCTGTAAGAGCAACGATGTTTAGTGCCGCCTCACTCATCAACCAACCCGAAAATAAAGACACATTATTATTATCATTATTATTATTATTATCATTATTTCCGCTTTTCCACAGCTTCTTTCTGCTGGTATACTTTGGTCGGAGGATGTCAGGCAGACATCGTCTCAATCAAACGGATGGCACCATTTCTGGAAGACCGTATTTATTCTGAGTACAAAAATATTCGTGTTATATGGCATGTGTTCAGTATTACTGCTTTCTGCATCTGTTGGTAGATATAAGGTTCCAGGTCTAGCTCTTCCAGGGATTTAAATAGGTTTCGTGGTATTGTTCCCATATTGGCTAAGACTGTCTGCTCTCCATAGGTCTTTTAATTCACAGGTATTGATCTTCTCTGCAAAGGTTTTCCTCATGTTTGTGTCATTAGTCACCGCTATGTAGATGATGGTGATATCTGGTCTATCATGAACTAGGCTCTTGTCTGTGAGAATGCTTCTGTCCCAGTAAATCTCGTATTTTGTGTTCTCTATGATGGTTTTAGGTTGATATTGGTAGTACCTTCTTTTTTCTCCAATTAGGCCGTAGTTAAGAGCAAGCTCTTGGTGGATAATTTTACCAACTTCGTCTTGTCTTCGTTTGTATTCTGTTTGTGCTATAGTTTGACAGCCTCCTATTATATGGTGTATGGATTCACTAGTTTGTTTATATCTCCTGCATACATCTGATTGAAACTTCTCTTTTAGGATGTATATCCTGTAATTGTTGGTCTTTATAGCTTGATCTCGGTTAGCAAGCATGAAGCCCTCCGTTTCTGGGTATAAGTCCCCACGGGCTAGCTAGTTGTAAGACGCTTGTTTGTCTACATAGTCTTGGCTAACTTCATAGGTATACCTTCCATATAGAGCTTTCTGCTGCCATTTGATCATCTTTTATTAATATTATTATTGTTATTATTATTATTATTATACTAAGTGACATATAAATCCGAACACCCAGCTTAAATGGTTTTATTTTAATAAAATTATGTATAAGTACTTAATGAAGCATAATAAGTAAATGATAAAAATTTCAAAATGATTGCACTGCTTTAAAGCGCTTTGACCTTTAATAATGTGTGGATGCACCCTGATGTGCTACGCATTCTCCAACGCGCCTAGGCATGCTTCTGATCAGGTGGTCAATGTCCTCCTGTGGTATCTCATTCCAGGCAACCACCAACTCCTCTCGAAGTGCTTCTAGAGTCTGAGGAGGACGTTGGAAATTGAGCAATCTTCTACGCATCATATCCCACACGTGCTTAATTGGGGATAAGTCGGGAGATCTTGGTGGCCATGGTAACAATGTGACATTATGTTGAAAGAAGTCTATTGTGACTCTTGCAACATGTGTTCGGGCATTATCTTGTTGTAAAGTTGGATCTGCCAGGGTGTCAAGATAGGGTAAAAGATGGGGTTCTAGAACTTCGTGGATATAACGCTGCGCGTTCATGTTACGTCTGATGAAGATTAAAGGTGACCTGGAACCATAAGCTATAGCACCCCAAACCATAACTCCAACAGTGTGATGAACATGTCTTTCAACAAAAAACTGTGGATTCCTCCTTTCACCACGTCGCCTTCTAACCCTGGCACGACCATCGTGCATGCCTAAACAAAATCGAGACTCGTCACTAAAGACAATACTGTTCCATTCCTGATCCCAGAGTGACCGTTGTCTGCACCACTCAAGGCGATTACGTCGGTGTTCTCGAGTTAAAGGGAGGACCCAGTGAGGCCGGTATGAAAACAAGCCAAAACTTCTCATTCGTCGGTAAACACTTTGCATGCCAATACGTCTTCCGTGTTCTGCAAACCGTTCATTTGCAATGGACCTGGTAGTGGAGAAACGGTCCCTTAAGGCCAATAATCTTAGGCGGCGATCTTCACGGTCTGTTGTTCTACGGCGGCGTCCAGTGCCCCTTCCTCTTTGCGTACGGCCTTCTCGAAGCCATGCCTGACAACACCTAACCACAGTGTCTACACTTCTTTGCACTCTAACTGCAATTGCCCGAAAAGAAAGTCCAGCTTCCCGAAGTCCCACTATACGGCTCCTATCAAACTCACTAAGTTGACGAAATCGTACAGGTCTCCGTACTCTAGGCATCGTAACCGATCGTAAAGGATGTCAAGAACCAAAATCCGCCAACGTTGGTTCTTTACTGCGGCTGAAATATTCATTTTTAGAGCGTTCGTGAATTAAAAAAAAGCAGTATAAAAACCGGAATGTCCAACTGATAGGGCTGAAAATTTCTTCACTTGTTATTTACAGTAAGATAAATACATTCACCAACTTTAATTAAAATAAAACTATTTAAACTGGGTGTTCGGATTTATATGTCACTTAGTATAACTTTATTGTATAATAAAATGTTCTAAAATTAAATATCTACCTTTGCTTATGTGTTTATGCAATATCCGGGAAAAAAGTAATTTCATAATAAGTGACATTTTGTTACACAGATAAAATGTCAAACATTTTTCCCGTCACAGAAAAAAGAACCTTATAGAAGAGGGGTAGATAAAAAGATTTACTAACTAATTAACAAATCAAGACAATCCAAAAAATAGTTATGTAAATATCAGCTAAATGCCTTAAAGCTCATATGCGTTCAAGTGGACAATGTGGGCTCAAATTTTAGAAGTTTGATTTTGTTTTAAGGAAACAAGGGCAAACGTTCTAAAAGAGACAAAGGTAAGCAGAGAGTAGAAAAATCGAATGAGCAGCAAAAATGGGACAACTGGTCTCCGTGGTCAAGTTGCAGCGTCTCTTGTGGCAAAGGCCGAACTATCAGATGGCGTCACTGCCTTGAAAGTTGCGATGGAATCGAGACTGAGATGCGGGAAAGATCTTGCCAATTACCTGCTTGCCCACAGAAATTATTTGGAATTATTAAGCTATGATCGGAATTTGGTTGTATTCAATTCAATAAAATATACTAAGAGCTAAACGTTTGTGTACCGACATAGCGACTGCTATAGCTTGAAGACATAGCTGCGTCAATACAAAGCTTTATCTATAACTAGAGTAAGTCTGCGGCTCCGCCCGCGTGGAAGTAGTGTAAAGTATTACATGTGATTCGTTACGCATTAACTTGAAGAAGATTGGTTTTGGAGAAAGAAATACAATATTCAAAATACTGAAGTAATCACTTTGGTAACGAACATTTCTTCCTTCCCAGCAAATTCATGGACAACTAAGTCAAGGTGTTAGGACTAAAAGCTCTATTTAAATGTACAAAATTCCAATGTCATTGCGTCAATATGAAAAAACAAAGATATATATATATATATATATATATATACAATGGGTGATATTTTTGCTAGTAACTTTTTGGCAACACTGTTTTTGACAGATGACGCGTGAATCGTGTCTTGTGTCATTGTCAATCTTCTTCAGTTTGGTCTTTAGTTTAACCATGAATCGACTTACGAACGAAAAATGCTTGCAAATTATTGAATTTTACTATCAAAATTCATGCTCGGTTAAGAGAGTACATCGAGCACTGCTTCCAACTTATGGGCAATTTGGTCGGCCTACTGAGGGAGCTATTCGGAAGCTTGTGACTAAATTTCGAACCCAGTTTACATTATTGGACATTAAACCACCAACACGCAGACGTAGAGTGAGGACTGAAGAAAATATTGCGGCTGTATCCGCCAGTGTTAGTGATGACCGTGAAATGTCGATTCGCCGCCGTTCGCAGCAATTGGGCCTCTGTCACTCCACTACGTGGAAAATTTTCCGACAGAATTTGGGTGTAAAACCTTATAAGATACAACTGGTGCTAGAATTGAAGCCACACGACCTCCCATAACGTCTCCAATTTGGTGAATGGGCGCTGGAGATCCACATTTTTATCGAAAAATTGTGTTCAGCTACGAAGCCCATTTCTGGTTGAATGAGTACGTTAACAAGCAAAATTGCCGCATCTGGAGTGAAGACCAGCCAGAAGCATTGCAAGAGCTACCAATGCATCCCGAAAAAATCACTGTTTGGTGTGGATTATGGGCCGGTGGCATCATCGGGCCGTACTTCTTCAAAGACGACAATGGCCGGAACGTAACTGTGAATGGCGAGCGCTACCGTGCGATGATAACAAACTTTTTTTGCCCAAAATGGAAGAACTGGACTTGGCTGACATGTGGTTTCAACAAGACGGTGCCACATGCCACACCGCACACGAAACAATGGCCCTATTGAGAGGCGAGTTCGGTGAACAGTTTATCTCAGGTTTGGGGCCCGTCAATTGGCAGCCTAGATCGTGTGATTTAACGCCGTTGGACTATTTCTTGTGGGGCCATGTTAAGGCTAATGTCTACAGGGATAAACCAGCAACGATTGACGCACTGGAAGCCAATATTGAAGCATTTATTCGTGAGATACCGGCCGATATGTTGGAGACAGTGTGCCAAAATTGGACCTTGCGCATGGGCCATCTCAAGGGGAGCCGCGGCCAACATTTATATGAAATAATCATTAAACATTAAATTATATCGACCGTTCTATCGACTCAAATAAAGATTTAATCGTTTTTTCAAATTTTTTGTGTTTTTTTTGAAAATCAAATCCTATACCTCTTAAAAAATCACCCGTTATAAGTAGTCACTTTGGTAACGAACATTTCTTCCTTCCCAACAAATTCATGGACAACTAAATCAAGGTGTTAGGACTAAAAACTCTATTTAATATTCTATAATATTGCGCCAATATGAAAAAACAAAGATATATATATAAGTCGAAAAAAGAAGCCTGGATTTGAAAAATTGGGTATGCCATTTTGTAGAGGAGAAAATCTGACTAGCGAACGAAGTCGCAGGTAGCAGCTAGCGCAAAATAAACGTCGGTACAGGTTGAGTAGGACGCTCGCGGACGGCGCTGCTGCCAGCCTGACGCAGACGGTGGAGACTTTGGTACTTGCGGCCACAGTCGATTGCAAAATCGACGATGACTTCACGGGAAAACTATACCTATAACCTTTCTCGGGTATGAGAAATTAGTAAATGTAGAAATGCTCACGTCTCTCTGTATTGCGGTTCAGACGGAATACTGGGCAGGCTATTTATCTATTTACTATACAGGGTGTTTCTAAATGATATGCGAATATATACTCGGGATGTTGAAGTACTAGGAAAAAAAATGAAATGAATATTTTCAAAACCGCTTCAGATATTTCACTGATGAAAGTCAATAGAGTTGCATATTTTTCAATGTAAAAATAATTTTTAGCTTTAACAGTGGCGTGCGTACGGGTATTGACTTCGATGTTTTTTAAGAAAAAAATGGTACGAAAATGGTTTTTTGCCAAATAAAAAATATTTTTCAACATCCGTTCAATTTAAAACAAATGATCTCTCTTGAATTGTTTTTCTTCGATGCGCCGTTTTAGAGTAAAAAATAAAAACCGTTCTATATATATATGTTTGAAAATCCTGACCAATGCCTTACAAAAAAGCCTAGCATAGGAATCAATGTGTAAAAGTTAATAATCCCATCAGCGACTTGCATCATGTAACATACGGTATCCCACAAGGTACAGTCTTTTTAACCTACACACACACGGTAAAATTATCGGGTTCACAGATGATACGGCTGTTTTTTATAGCGAAAAATCTTGGGATATCTTAAAGACTCTTATTGAAGAGGATTTCAGAGTCATTATAAGCTTGTACAATAATAAAATATTAACAATCAATTATGAAAAAACTTTATATCTGACTTTTTCATGTGATGATAGGAACAGTCCCACATTCACTAACATACACATCAAATTACCACCCATAGATGAAGTAGTGGTCCCAGCAAATCATATAAAATACCTACGAATCCTAATAGACAGCCACCTAAAATGGGACAAACAAATAGAAAGCTTAACGAAGAGATTAAGATGTCTTATACCAAAATTTAAATTTTTTAGGGAAATTCTTTCTGATAAAGACTTATGCACCATATACAAAATGTTAGTACAACCGTTGTTAACTTATGGAATTTTAGCATGGGGACCGGTGTTGAATAAATACTACAGGAAACTAGTAATAACTCAGAAATGGATTCTTAAAATCATGTTCCGCAAAACTAACACCTATCCAACCGATATGATATATAAGGTATCCAAGATATGTGATTGTAGGCAACTCTATTTTGAGAGTGTGTTCACATATATTACAAAACATAAGCATTTATTAAATTTCCTCCCACATGACCATCGCACCAGATCCAAAGATCATTCAGTACGCATACCAAAGCCTAAAAAGACCATAGGTCAGAGGAGTTTCACTTTCCTAGGACCAAAAATATATAACTTAATCCCCCCTCAGATAAAAGATATTAAAAATACAAAGGTTATGAAAAAGCATCTACGACTGTGGATTTTGGACCAGCATAGGCTCAAGATTCATCAAGCGATTGATATCAAAAATATCTACTACTACTAAAAGCGGAATCTCTCTAGATATTTGAAAGTTCAAAATGAAAAAAAAATGTATAAATCAAACTGATTTGAATTCTTACCCCCTGAATTATTGCATTTTATGACTTATTTTTACCAATTTTTGTTCTTGTCTATTCACCTAATATTGCCTTTTGTTTTAATATTGTCTCTATCCCGATTGAGTCTACGTCCCGATTTTTGCGTCTCCGTCCCGATTGTGTCTTTTTAAAAATTTTACCAGGACTTGTCTAATGAATTTTATATACATATTTTTTTTATGTTTTTTTAGTCTTAAGTTATTTATACATGAGCTCATGCCCAAGCACAAGTTTCTGCGAAACTTTTTTGGGTCCAGTCGTTTATTGTATAATATTGTCTTTCATCTACTACTGCATACTTTTTCTTTTGCAATAAACTCTATTATTATTATTATTATTATTATTATTATTATTATTATTATTATTATTATCTTAAACGCCGAATTCACCATTTGAGTGATGTGATCCTTGAATGTCAGCTTGACATCGAATACAACACCCAAATCTTTGAACGTTTCTGTTCGTTCGAGTAAGTGATCATTGATACTATATTCATAATGTATTGCATTGTGCTTCCTACTAAAAAATAGAACTTCACGCTTTGATACATTAATTGTGAGAGAGTTTCTGGAACACCAAGAATGCACCAAGTTCAAGCTGTTTTGAAGAGAGATACAGTCGTGATAGCGCTGAATAGCAGTATGCATGTTCAAGTCATCAGCATAAAGTAAATGCATACCAGGCAATTCCAGCGACAGATCATTGATAAACAACACAAAAAACAAACGACCTAAATTGGAACCTTGGGACACTCCAGATGTTGCTGTTGGATTCAAAACCACCAAACTCAACGTACACATTTCTATCAAATAAATATGATCTGATAAGCTTCAATAAAGATTTAGACAACCCAATCATTTCAAGCTTAGCAAGAAGCAAGTAGTGATCTATCTGATCAAAGGCCTTTTGAATGATGGTATAAATGGTCAGATTTGTGACTGTTGATCTGCCAGTAACAAAACCATGCTGGTTAGGAGAAACAGTACATTTAACAGAGTTAAAAATGGTATTATAAATAACAACCTCAAAAATCTTACCAAAATTGCAAAGTATCGCAATCTGCCTATAATTACAAATATTACTTCTATCTCCACTTTGGCGACAGCATCTTTCGACATTCAATTAAATTCCAACGATATCGCACTCTTAGAAGATCTTCAGAGAAGAGGAGAGAACTTCAAATAAATAAATTCAACTGGCTGCAACGTAAGTAAACAAACTTTTGTTTGCAAAGGCAACCTGATATTTTTTTGTGTCAAAACTATTAGGACATACGTTGTCACCGAAAAGGAGTCTGCAATGCATAATAAGCGTCCTGTAGACTCTACGTGTTTTTTTCCCTCCATTTTTCATGGATTTCACTGTCCAACCGACTTCCATCATGCACGAATAACCATTTCGTGATGTATCCTGTCGTAAAGTCTGGAACGACAAGCAAAAGAAGCATGACAAGCTGATTACGACAGAAGGCATAAGGAGATGTCGAAAGGGCGGGACGGGTCTTTCGATTTGCTGACTTGCTGAAACTACATTAAAGGACTTGCAGATGGGGTGAGCAGTGGCGTATTCACTAAAAAGCAATGATATTCTATTATAAATTGTGCCTGTGTTTCAGCGATAGTCCTTGATTGTTGCGCGTGTGTGTCAAAAAAACGAAATGTATAATCAGAGGTTCGATGAACTATTGCAAGAAATCAGTAAATTTAAATTTGTGAGTGAAAATTGAGGGAGAGGTACTGGATGTCGTAGATAGTCTTAAATATTTAGATATAATAATAAATGCCTTTATTTCCAAACAGTTTTAAAAAAAAAATCAGAAAGAGAAACATGAGTATTAACCGAAAAAAAAGGAAAATATAAAAAAAAAATAAATAAAACAAATGTCGACTATCTGAAAACCACAAGGGGGAGTTCACTATCTAGTGCTCTTCCACTCATCCCTTGGAATTGTAAGAAACATTATGCCAGTAAATACATACATCAACCATATAAAAACATCAATATGAACAGCATGTAAGTTTTAAAAAAAAAATAAGATAGAAAAGTGAGACATGTGGTAATAGATTTAAAAAAAAAGAAAGTCTAGAATAATATATAAATACATATATACATATATATATACATATATATATACATATATACATATATACCCATACATACCGCATAAACAAACGCCAATATGAGCGACAATTAAGTTTGAAAAAAAGAACAAAGAGAAAACGTGGTGGTAAATGTAAAAGTCTAGAATGATATACAAATACATATACGTACATTTATGCATCATATGAAAAAAAAATATAAATAAAATAATGGAATGCAAACAAAATAAAATTGAAATTCCGCAGTAAGAATAATTCTACTTTATACATTCAAGGTAAGAATCACGCAAAACCGCTTTGAACTTGTGAATTTCATATGATTTGAGGTACTGGGGGATAGGATTGTATAGCTTATATATATTATACGTAAATGATCTTTCATAAAATTTAGTTCTGTGGAATGAAGCGGTAATGTTTTGTTTCGAACGAATATTTACGGAATGGATGTCTTTTCTGAATGTTATTTTCTCGTAGAGGTAATGCGGCTGCCTGAGAGTTAAAATTTTATGATAAAAGCATATTGTGAATATCTCAAAACGAGCCTTCATATTTAGCCACCGGAGTTCTTTCAGCTTATGACTAACTCTTTCAAATTTTTTTATGCCATATATAAAACGTATGCATGAGTTCTGTGTTCTCTGTATTCGCATGAATGTATCACAATCTAAACATGCAGAATAAATTGGAACACAGTACGAAAACTGTGATAAAACCAAGGTTTCGCAAAGAATTCTTTTGATGTCTAAATTGAGAAAATTTCGGTGAGGATATAATAATTTTAGAGCCAGATAAGATTTTTTGATACAGTTTGATATGTGCTCACGAAACCTCAGATTATAATCCATTGTTAAGCCTAAGTTTTTAACTTTATCACAGTATTTTAATCTAATATTATTTATGGTTATATTTAAATTCTCAATCACATAAGAACGGTCTTTACCAAAGATCACAGCACCTGATTTATTTGGATTTAATATTAATGAATGCTCTTGCAATCTTTTAGAGAGGTTAGTCAAGTCACTGTTTATTTTCAACTCGGCAGCTGGCCAATCTGAACTAGGAAAAGAATATATAATTATAACTCACTACTATCCTTCAGCAAACATATTGACTACATGTAGCGGAAATTAGGTAAAAGATCGGCTATTTTTGTAGTAGTCCCTGATCTACAATTCAATAATTTCTCCTCATTTTACTTATTGTGCATCACTCGTGATTGCACGCACGAATGAGGAAAAGCAAAGGTTAAAAATTAAATTAAATAAATGTATGCGGATTTTGTTAAATTGTAGCAGGTATACTCCTACACAAGATAAGCTAAAGACATTGAAATTCTTAAACAGACACCGTATCATTCTAGTGGAAAGTTTAAATCTCTCGTACAAAGCTATCAATAATCAGGCGTCACTTTGACCAGTGTCTGAAAAACAAGATTCGAGATATAAGCTCATGACATTTGATCAAAATATGGATATATATATATATACAGGGTGGCGCATCGAAAACAAAACAGACGCTTTTACTGGCAGCTTAGGTTCTTTTTTGAAAAACGTTGAGGCCCGTCGATTTTGTTTTCGAGGGGGACACAAGTTTGGCAAAAAATCACGTTAGCACGTGCAGCCCCCTAAGCGGGGGTGACACCACCCCCAAAATCTTAAATGGAAAGGGGGGTCGAGTGATACCTTATTTTAAAGGTCTTTCAATTCCCTTTATAATGATATAAAATTAAGGTACTTCAGTTCAGTAGTTTTGAAGATTTATTGATTTAAAGCCTGAATAAAACTAATACATCATCTTTAGTGGAGATCAATACATTTGGCAGCAAAGTAACTTAAAAATGAAGAATGAACTGACCCGTTAGGCAGGTAAATGTTGAAAATGGCCAGCATTACTCCCATGCAATAATAAAGATTTTGCTCAAAACGTTGCCGCACATGTTGCAATGTTTGAGGAGTAATTTGAAGGCACTCATTCACAATTCTTTGTCGCAGGTCTTCTAATGATGTTGGCTAAGTAGCATAGATTTTGCTTTTTAAATGACCCCACATAAAGATATCCAAAGGTGATAAATCTGGCGATCTTGGGGGCCATTCAATGGCACCTCTTCTGCCAATCCATCGACCTGGAATCGTCTGATCTGAATATTGTCGAACACGTAATGCGTTACGTGGTGGGCCACCATCCTGTTGGAACATCAACCTATTCGCAATGTACCGCCAATCATTCTGATTTTCAATTATGGCTGTGTGTAAAAACTGAGGTGCCAGTAAATGTGTCTGTTTCATTTTCGATGCGCCACCCTGTATATATATATCTCTGTCAATATGTTGAGAAAATCGTGCGTAATTGGTAGATAACAAAGTTTCTATGATCGAGGAATCTCCAAGCTTCCAAGCTGCGGAAAAAAATGCGATGAAAAAAGGTTTTTGGGGTTCCAAAACGGTGCCGACCTTGACCACGTCCTTCAACATCTACTCAAGGTCAAGTGAATATTTTCAAGGATACTCCCTTTTTCACAACTGAGCAGCAAATAGGAGTAAATTTTACGTCTAATAATCACCTTGACCATGACATTGACAATTGCCTTCCAGGTTATTCCAAGGTCAACTTAAGACATCGAAAACAATTTGCTCTAGCAAAAGTATTCGATAGAACAGTTGTGAGGTTTGTGGAGATCTCTCAAATACTACCTTGATCATGACAATGACCTTGATCTTGACCTCGGCAACATGAAAATGACAATGACCTTGGCCATCGATTCAATAATGACCCAGACCACCCCCTGTACTATGACCTTCACTATAACCTGGACCATGATATTCAATGTCAAGTCAAAATTTACACAGGTAACCTCTCATTTTTGTGTACTGGAAATAGAAAAAGCAGTAAATTTTACGTCTGGATGTAAGCTTGACCTCAAATAACATTTGAACTTGAGACGACCTTGACTGTGAGGTAAAGTCGCCTTACCTAGTGAAATTTTCTTTTTTACCATTTCCTGCATAAAAATGGGAGATTTTAGAAATCTTCACTTGACGGTCATGGTCAAGGATACCTTCAAGAGATCCCCACAAACCTTACAGTTGTGCTGTCAAACATCTTTGCTAGAGCAAATTTTCTTCGATATCTTGATTTGACCTTGAAATGACCTTGGAGGCAATGGTCAAAGTCAAGGCCAAGATGATGCTCAGACTTGCTACTCTTTTCAGCTCAGATGTGGAAAAAGTATCCACCTGACCTTGAAATAACCTTGGATAACATAGGGGCCCCTTCCCACTTCAGTTGGCCCACTTCAAGATTTCTACCAAAATATGCCTTTATAAACTAACCATGACGAAACTATTTACATCTAAAACAATTTATTTCCTAAAAAACATTTTAGATACACTCTAGTCGTAAAAAATACGTATTTGAAATCACTTAGACCTATAACTAATAGAACATCTGAACAAATAAACAATGTGCGAATAAATGCGCGAAGTTAACAAAGTAACAATTGAAAGATTACCATTGGGTAACATCACCTTTATTTTTTATTACGGCTGAAATTCTTTGGGGTATAGTGATAACAAAAATTTGGTGTAAAACAATCCCATATTTCTTGAAGCTTTTGTCTCAGTTCGGTGATTGAACGAGCAGGATGTTGTCCTAGAACTTTTTTCATCTCGTACCACAAAGTTTCAATAGGTGACAGATCTGGACTGCTAGAAGCCCATTTCAAAAGTGGTACATTATTTTTTTTTCATCCATTTTATACCCTTTTTGAGGTATGGCACGCTACATCATCTTGCTGAAACACAAAATCTTGGCCGGATGTCAAACATTCTTCCATCACTGGTAAAAGCGATTTTTCTAAAATTGCCAAATATTTGCTTGTATCCATCAATAAAATGAAGTTTTCCTACTCCTATTGATGACATACTGCCCCAGACCATAATGGATGCTGAAAATTTCACTTTTCTCTTCAAATAGTCAACATGGAATGCTTCATTTTTTTGCGAATAACTCTACTACGACTGTCACCAACACAAACTTCGAATCGGGCCTCATCACTCCATTGTATTGCACACCATTGTTGAGTATCCATGTTCTTTAGCCCATCTAAGTCGATTTTTCCTTTGCAGTGGAGTTAATAGTGGCTTTTCTTTGGCCTATAAACAAGTTGTGCAACTTTAGGGTTTTTACTTCACTTTTTTTATAAAAAAACTTACCTTGCAAGTGCTAAATCCCAGTTTGTGGGCCTCTCTATGAGTTGTGGACCTCGAAATTCTCCTTCCAACAGCGTCACCCCACATAGCACTTAATTAATTAATTAATTAAATTAATAATTAATTAATTGTAAATAATTGGCACGCCTGTTCCTCACGATTATTTTACTTCGTTCGGCATTTGTGTTATTACTTTTTTTCACATATATTTGTATAATATTAAAATAACTTCTTATTAGTATTTGAATCGCCCTCCTGCAATTCTTTCCAGGCTTAAACGTGTAAGCTTTTTATTCCAGGTTCCACATTACTCTGTCCTTCATTGTAAACCAAAAAGACTGGTCATCCGATGCAAGTTCCAACAACTGCGACATGCTCGTACATATCTCCAAACAAATCGAATCAATTCAATCCGATTGAAAAATATTCCGAGCACATTGGAACTCAATGGCAGATATCGTGCCCGCCGTTATTTCCAATTGGAAATCTCCGAGTCTTATTCCAACATCTGGCATTTTACAAATACGCTGCAGTTTGTGCAAAACATGGTAATACAGGACGGTCAAGTGTTTTCTCTAATTAAGATGAATATAAGGTGGTCCATAGTGAATGTTTCTGAGGAGGAAAAATCGGATTATGTTTTATTTTTCAATATGTCTGTAACTCCGAGTTATCGTCATAATTATCCCTATATGTCACTTAAACTAGGTTTGAAGTCAGTGGTAAGATAAAAATTGTTGACGAAACGCTAGCCCAACTAACAATTATCACTCCTACTAGAGTTGCAAGAATGATTATACAGTATTCCTTAAACAGCATTGTATACTGTAAGAACATTGGCAAAACCCTCTTAGAACAGCTATACAAGCGGAATGGGCACACCTAATAGGACACTTCAGTCATTTAAGAGGTTGTATAAGTGCTGCAGGTAACAGTTATACAACAAAAGTGTAAGCCTCTTGCAGCCGCTATAGGACATTTGCGTCAGTGCAAGATTCAGTTTTTGTCAACTACACAACTATTCTGTTACGTGATTCTACTTTATTGCAACCAAACTATTTCCTATGTATTGTATAGACGAAGTGAAGAATATATAACTAACACATTACAGTCATCTTGTTTACTTAAATATCGGCCATTGTGAATTTCATACGCAGGTATATGATAAACTTCTACACTATGATATAGGGCTATTGAATTACTTGCGCAGCAAATTTTATTGTGATTATCGTGGAAAGTAGTTACGCAATTTCTACGGGCTTCGTATTTGATTCACATTTCGATAATGATCAAAAGTATGTCTAGATTTTTAAGATGGAAAACTGATCTTATCTGCCTTAAATCTTCCACAAATCCTATATTTAGACACAATTACACTAATGTTTATCACTTTATATCTGTAATTTCGAACTGAAACATAATTATTTAATATCAAATAGAGGAATAAATGTTTGCCCAATATGACCGGTGGTTGTGTATAATCATGGCATCGTCCATGTTGTCTTTAGTTTATTAGGATATTTTGGTGTTGCCTGCAGGTGTTATACAACGATTTGAGAAATGTCAAAAATGAAATACCGACAGAATCGAATGATTTACCTGGAATTTGTGCCACATCTATATCTTCTGTTTGAACAGTTGATAAAACCTCTTTAACCAATATGCACACGTTGTTTGTCTTAAAACATTGGTTATGGCACTTTAGCAAAAATGTGACAGCAGAAAGTTAGGTTATGCTGAAGTTGTACACCAACATATTTAGCATATGTACAGCCTTTAATAGTTACTAAACAACAGTTGTATAACTGCTTCCATTGGGGGCAATTTGTTGGCTGAAGTACTAAATTTACACAGCAAAACCACAAGGCTCGGGTTTGTTTTATAAACGTTACCATGGATGCCACAACACAACCATTTTGACTAACCTGCAAATATGCCGTATAAAATAGTTGTATAAACGTTTATGCAACAGTTAAAATTTTTCCTATAAGGTGTTGTGTAACTATGCTATAAGAATATTTTAAACACCTCATTTTAGAGCAAATATGTTGCAGAAAGCAAATTTGCATTCCACACAACATTAAGCCAGCATTTTGGTGTTCAGGCAACAACAATAGAGAGCTTTTATGGCTGAACGGTTCTTTCACCAAAAGCTTATAGCTCTACTTTGCTTGTTGGAAGGTTTCTTTGGTTGTTGTATGAGACATAAGACAACCATCAAATTAAACCAACTGAAAACTATGAGATTTGAGGTTCATCATCATAAAGAGCTCCCACCTTACAGTTTTTTCACTAAGGAAGATAAAATGCTTTTGCTAAATATTATTCAGTAATATAACAATAATAATAACGATAACCGACTTTACCATAAAAATAACAAAACGTTTTTCAGATTAACAAACGGTCTATGACGATGGCGGAGTCTAGCCTCAAGCTATTTCGCTCGAACTTTAGAAAAAAATACTATAAGACGTCGCAGAATGGTTATACAGGGTGTTTCAGTTTATCGTTGCATAACTTTAAGATTCGATAGAACTTTTAAAACTAATGCATAATGTCTATATAAACATGGGTCGAAAAATGCGTGGCTTCCGAAATACAGGGTGTTTAAATTTACTTTCTAAAATAGTTTTTTTTTAAATATTTCGAACAATATTTGACGAATAACAGTGAAAATGGGTACACAAGGGTTTTTTGGTACGACAAAACGAACCATGGGCATAGTTTTACTGTAGCCGCTAGACGGCGCTCTCTACTGTACCTGTAGTGTATTAAAATGACCTAAAAATTTTTCGTACTGCAATTTTTTGCTTTTTGAATAAAAAAACTGATTTTCCACACTTTTCAACATAAAAAAGCTCTCTTGTGAATTTTCGTTATAGTAAGCCGTTTTTGAGATGTTTCGATTTTCAGGGTTCGATGCATTTTTAATTATTTATGATAAAATAAAGTTAAGAAGTCAGTATCTCGATGATTTTTAGAAGTAGCCTGTGCCTGCAAATATTTTTGAAATTGAAAGCAGAATAAGGTTAAACGTCAATTAGTTGATGGTTAGTTTTGTTGTCTGTTGAAACCTGAAACGTTTTTTTGCAGTTGTGAATGCAAGAAATTTAGTTTCTTTTACCTGTCAGCGCAGATTTACCCGTATGATTCTGCGTGAGTTTGATAGAGATAAGACCACAAGTATTAGGAGAGTTTCTGGTGGCTTGGGAATTTCAGCAAGCCATGTTAACCGTTTTCTTAGAAATGACCATAGACGTCCTTACCATTTGCAACCTGTGCAAGGACTACAGGCAGGGGACGGAGAATGAAGAATCACATTTTTCAGTGGATTCTTGATAGAACTGATAATAATACGGAGTTTTTAAGTAACGTTATATGGACCGATGAATCATGCTTCACTAGACGTGGAGATCAACATATTTGGTCGCATGAAAATCCGCATGCAGTTCGGGAAAGAAATTTTCAGCATGAATTTAGTGTGAACGTGTGGATTGGTATCTACCGTAATCGACTATTTGGACCCTACCTTTTGCCTGCAACGTTAAGTGCTGCGACCTTCTTTGAATTTTTAAACGCTGAACATGCATATATGTGGGATGATGTTATGTTAGATTTAAGAAGATTGGCCTGGTTCCAGCTTGATGGTTGTCCAGCTCATTATCCGAGAATAGTTAGAAACTGGCTGGACGAAAATTATCCAGAAAGGTGGATCGGCCGTGGAGGACCAGTCGCCTGGCCTCCACGATCCCCTGACCTAAATCCATTAGATTTCTTTGTGTGGGGATTTATAAAAGAAAAAGTGTACCAGATTCACTTAACCACAAGAGATATGCTAATAGACAGAATCAGGAATGCATGTGATGAAATAAGGCCTTATTTGTATAATCCTATACCACGTTCGATCATTCGTAGATGTGAATTGTGTATTGAACAATTGGTTTTACATTTCGAGCAACTACTTCAGATTTTGCATGTTTGTCCTAACTATCCAATAGCATTTTAGTTGTAAATAATTAATTTAATTTGTTAAAAATAATATTGGAAAATTAAACAAATTAATATTCTGCTTTTTGTGTTTATTTGGAGTTAGGAATTATTGCTGTGTTTAAAAACACAATCTAAACGATCATCTCAATTACTTGTAATGCCCAAATCGAAAATGTAAAAAAAATATTATTTTCCCATAAATAATTAAAAATTCATCGAACCTTAAAAATCTAAATATCTCAAAAACGGCTAACTATAACGAAAACTCACAGGAAAGCTTTGTTGAAAAGTGCGAAGAATCAGTTGTTTATCCAAAAAGCAAAAAATTGCACTTAGAAAAAATTTTCGGTCATTTTAATACACTACAGGTACAGCAGAGGGCGCCTTCTAGCGGCTGCAGTAAAACTATGCCCATGGTTCGTCTTGTCGTACCAAAAAACCATTGTATACCAATTTTCACTGTTATACGTCAAATATTGTTCGAAATATTTAAAAAAGACTATTTTAGAAAGTAAATTTAAACACCCTGTATTTCGGAAGCCACGCATTTTTCGACCTATGTTTATATAGACTTTATGCATTAATTTTAAAAGTTCTATCGAAATTAAGGTTATGCAGCAATAAACTGAAACACCCTGTATGTAAGACATAAGCAATATAACAATCATCATTTACAGATAGTTATAAAAAGAAAGCATCTAATTAAAAATGACGTATTAACATTGTAATGCAGGAATGGAGTATGACTTTGTTAGCACTAAGCTCCTAAACCAGGTGTCATAGCGAAATTCCAAAAAAACCATTATTGAGAAACAGGAATACAGAAGCAGGGTACCAGTAAACATAATGTCTTCACCTAATATGGTGATTTTTCCTTTTTTTGTTAGGGTCAATTGGTGCAAAAACGAGACGATTTTTAAATCTTTTAATTTTTTGTCAACAAAAAACCGGACTTTAAGGCTTTGTTATATTGCCCTGTATATAGAAAGCCATGTTAAAAAAAGTTCATAATATTCATAATGAAGTGCGTTTTTGTTAAAAAACCGTGTCTCGTTTTTAACCACTATTTAGGCTAAAAATGAGACAGTGAGAGGTTAGAAACAAGACACTGTATTTTATGGCCTTTTAGTCATTTTACATCAGTGTGGTAAAATATGAGACGCTTGGGAATAAAAACGAGACACACTGCAAGGGTTTTAAAGCGTTTAGTAAGTCAAATAACATAGCTAGGTTTTAAATTGTGACAACGTTCTTACAGAAAACTCACATAATCAAATACAAAACTATGTTTATTAAACTAAAAAGAAAACAAATCCAAAAACAAGTTGAATAAACCATACCAAATTCAAAAAAGGGGTAAAACTAGATTTTCAATAGGATTTTAAGAGCTAAAGTAGAAAACTTATTATTCTAACGTATTTTGTACTACATATTATTGAACGACGTAACGACGTTTTTTTTAAGGTCGATAGGAAACCAATATTACTGAGAGATATCACAGGTCTTACTTTCTATTTCTGGCTGAGGAAGTTTCATTTCAAAGTCACTTTTGTCGATGAAGTACTTTTCCTCAATGGTTGGAAAAATAAATTTAAATCCTTTGCGCCTCAGATATTTTACTTCTACATCGCTCTCAAAAACATTAAGGATTTGTGCCACGTAGTAAACTTGCGTTTTTTTGACTTAGTCTATTGCGCTTAGAACAATGTTTAAAAAAGTCTTTCCCGGGCATTCCTTCCTTAAACTGGCTAGTAAGGTGGTTTTCTTGTACATAGGTTTGAACTATTGATTGTATCTCTGGTTTAGTGAGAGCAAACCCCCATTTTGCCATAATTTTTATCTTATCACTTAAGTCTACTTCCATTTCTTTGGTTAGAGAAGTTTTTCTTCCCTGTTTACCAAGTGCACGAGTACGTCTTCTCGAAAGAGCAGATTTGTCAATTTTAAACTGTTTAGCTGCATTTCCAAGAGATAAAGTGCCATTATCTATTAGTTAAAGGGCTGTTTCCACGTTCTTTTTGTCGTAGGGACGCTTTTTGGGAAGGTAAACCTTCGGCATTATTATCAAAGGTATAAAAGCTGTCTTGTTTATTACCTGGCAGGTGTCTTGTTTTTAAACTTTGTTGTGTCTCATTTTTGCATCTGTTATTCACGACGTGCCTGCTTGCCAACAAATAAAAATAGACTAAATTCGATATGGAATATCATAGCCGTATTTGTTATTTTGAAAACGCGATACTTACCGAGTCTCTACGATCACGTACAGCGGCGCAACAGGAAAAGTTTGTAAATACAATTTAAAAGATTTTTCAAGCAAAATGCACAATCAGATGCGATGTTTGTGTTTACGTTTATTTATTATTCATTACATAATTCAAATGTATATATGTGGAAGTAATTTGTAACGTATTTTTTACAATGTTATTGTTTTTTGCATTGGGAAAAATTGAATGTCTTGTTTTTGACCGAAATTTCGGCTGTCTCATTTTTGCACCACTTGACCCTATGTTTCCTGGCACTCGTAGAGCTGTCCTTTGTCAGAAAATATTTTTATCGCTCGTAAATTCATCTGGTTATACCGAACTCCAACAATTCCAGAGGAATCAGGTTATCTTCGTTAGATTATCTGTTCATGACTAGGTTAATAATGTAAAAATAGTACAGAAAGATTTTTGCGAGGTCTTTTAACATCAATTCAATAGATATTTTCTTTGCAGGTACTACCGTAAACCTGCTGCCAACACATTATATCGCCGCCCATCTGCGCTTTGTTTGCCAATTAACGCCCAGCCGGACCCAGCTATTCACAGAAAGAACAAGA